>CM031373.1:15074616-15407104 GCA_018208015.1 Medicago ruthenica
TAATAATGGCTATGGCAAAACCCACTAACTATTGATGCAAGAAATACTAACACACAAGACTTTTATTTATATGGCAAAATTTTTGCATATTTCTTTCAAGACATTTTCCCAACACTAATTCAAGGCATATTTCAACAAATCTCCACCTTGACTTGAATCCTCTCTAGATAACCAGATGCACTAGATGTACTCGAAGTACCAGATGTGCCAGATGCATTACACAGAATGCCCAGATGAGCATGCTCTGCCTCAGGCTTTGCCCCTCCAAGGGGAATTAACAGCTTCTAACATTTAGCAAGTTCAAACAATGTTGAAACTTACTTTGCGGAACCGGCTTGGTAAACATATCAGCTGGGTTGTCTGTTGTACCCACTTTGTTTACCTCGAAGGTGGATGGCTCATGAGGATCCACTTCCTCTACAACCTGTAAAGCATAAGAAACCATGTCCTCATAGCCATACCTCGTAGGAGGTACCCCAAAATTAATATAAAAATAAGTATAATTTAATATAAAAATAAGCACGAGATAAATATTTTTTATTAATATAATAAATAAATTGACAAATATTTCTCAATGATGCATAAAATAAATACCGGACATATTAACGTGATCTTTATCATTTTATAATATTTTGATATATTTTTAGTCTACCACTTTGTAATTATATTTTAATTTAAAAAAAGGCACTGAATACATATTTATTATTTATAAATTTATATAGAAAATACAAACATTTCTCAATGATACATAAAAAAAGCACGGGACAAATCTTCACAAAAATAAAATGCCGGACAGATTAATGTCATATTTGTCATTTTGATATATTTTGACATATTTTTAGGCTATCGCTTTATAATATTTAATAACAACTATTATAATGTTTTTTTAAAGAACTATTCTAATGTTTGTAATTAGTTAAATTGATTTTTTATATATATTTTCCAAATAATATTAAGAGTAATTTTAATATAGTAATTACAATTTATTAAAAAAATATACACATGATATATTTATTATTTATAAATGTATATCTATATTAATTTAACTATTTATAATTTATTAATCTTTATTAATTTATATATACCTATAATTTATTGATTAAATCGTTAAGTTCATAATCTTTTAATATCTTAACAATAACATGTTATAAGAAAAAGTCATTTGATATATAACGCGAACATTTGTAAAAAAACAAAGACTCAAATTGGTAACAAAAAATTTAAAAGACTAAAATTTGAAGGAACCCCGAACTTCTCCTTCAAAATTGTTTCATTCTCTCTCTCCTTCTCTAATTCTTAGCCATTGAATCAATCAAACAGTACACAAATTAAAAATGACCAACTTTAGGATGCATAAGTGAGACAAGTCTTACATCATACACAATTTAGTTTATATCAATGAATCAATAAATTTCATTATTAAATAAAACATGATGTGACTTTTTAATCCAATAAAAAAAACATTATATATGATACAAGACATGTTAAACAAAATCATTAGAAATATATTTAACGGAGTAATAATCATTTTGATTTCTAAATGTGTAACGAGTAACCACAATAGTCTCTTAATCAATGTATCATAGGCCTTAATGCCATGATGAATGCTCTACTCCGTGCTTCTCTTTTCCCAGGTTATAAGGTGGGTCAATCTGATATTGTCTGCATTTCTCACTTGCAATTCACTGATGATACAGTGTTGATAGGCAATAAAAGTTGGGCAAATATTCTATCTTTAAAGGCTTTACTTCTGCTTTTTGAGGTGACCTCTGGTCTTAAGGTCAATTTTCATAAAAGTATGCTCAATGGTGTTAATGTGTCAGACTCCTGGCTGAACGAGGCCTCAACAGTTCTGAATTGCAAAATTGGTCATGTTCCTTTCTTTTACCTGGGACTTCCCATTGATGGTGATTCGTGGAAATGAATTTTTGGAAACCATTGGTTGAGCGGGTCAATTCTAGATTGTCTGGGTGGAAGAGTCGCAATTTATCTATGGGTGGCTGCTTAGTTCTTCTGAAGTCTGTTCTGTCTTCTCTCCCGGTCTATTTCCTTTCCTTCTTCAAGACTCCTTCAGGTATCATTACTTCCCTTGAATCTATTTTTAACAATTTTCTTTTTGTGGGAGTGAGGAATCTAGGAAAATATCTTGGATAAATTGGGACACTATTTCTCTCAAACAGGAGGAGGGAGGCTTGGAGGTCAGGAGAATTAGGGAGTTCAATTTGTCGTTACTTGGAAAATGGTGTTGGAGGTTGAGGGAAGAAAAAGGCAGTATGTGGTATAGAGTCTTAGTTGCGAGGTATGGTGAGGAAGGAGGAACTATAGGAAATGGGGGGAGATTAGCTTCGGTGTGGTGGAATAATTTGCTTAACATTCAGAGGCACGCTGGAGTGGGTGATGGTAGTTGGTTTACTGATCATTTACGGCGTGAGGTAGGGGATGGCTGTGGGATCCTTGGTTAGAGGGAGGAATTTTGAAAGATAGATTCAATCGTCTTTTTTATCTTTCCGATAACAAGTTGGCGACTGTGGCAGACATGTTTTCGTTAGGTTGGGGGAGGGCGGTGAGGCATGGAAATGGCGCCGGAGGTTGTTTGCTTGGGAGGAAGAATTTGAAAGTGATTGTTGTGCGCTTTTATTATCAATTGTTTTGCAGGCAGATGTGAGTGACGGGTGGACTTAAAACTTCATCCCTCTCTGAGATACAATGTTGCTAGTGTTACAATTATCTGACATCAAGAGACCAATCTCTACATAATAATCATACTTCCATCTTTTGACACAAGGAGGTTCCGTTAAAAGTCAACATTTTTGCTTGGCGCTTATTACGTAATCGCCTTCCAACAACCGACAACTTACTCAGGAGAAGGGTACTCCAACATAATGCATTACTTTGCTCAGGCGGTTGTAGCTATGTAGAGGATATTGACCATCTATTCTTGCACTGCGAATTTTTTGGTCAAATTTGGTTCAATATTTATACTTGGCTCAAGTTTAAGCCAGCTAATGTTCATGACCACATCCTTCAGTTTAGATCGCTGGGTAGCTTCTCTAAAACCATTTCTTCTGCTCTATACTTGATATGACTCTCTTGTGTTTGGATTGTTTGGCGTGACAAAAATTCTAGAGTCTTCCAACAAACGGAGAATTCTATTAATCAACTTCTAGATAAAATTAAGCTCCAATATTTTTGGTGGTTGAATGCAAATCATCTTAATTTTGTTTTTAATTACCACACATGGTGGCTTAATCCTCTTTTATGTTTGTGAGTTGTTACTTAGTTTCTATTTGTTTCAGTCTCTTTTCTGTGTTTCTAAGCGTGCCTGCTATTTGGCTATAACACATGGCTTTCTTTTGGTAAACTTGATGTAACATATACTTTGTTTCCTTAGTTCTCCTCTGGCACTCCTTGTGCTTGAGAGACTAAGACATCGTTTGACTTGACTTTTTTACAGTCTAAAAACTACTTTAAAACAAAGTTAAAATTAAGGGCTTTAAGAAAGAAGTTAAAGTTGTTTGGTTGCTTTATTTAATTTTTTTGTTTTAAAGTTATTTTTAAGTTAAAAGTTGTTTGACAAAATATTGTACAAAGCTTTGAATTTATTATGAATTAACATAATAAATAAAAAATGTTTAAAATATTTTTTGTGGAGCTGAAGAATATATATATATATATATATTTGTATTTTCATATTGTAACAAAATATAAATATTTTTTTCAATGATACATACAATGTAACAAATATAATATAATATAAATTCTTATTTTTTTGAATGACACCAACAATATATCATTCTTATAACCAAATATTCTCTTTATATATATATATTAGATGTAAATGGAGTAAAGATGTCCAACATGAATAAAATTAAATGGAAGAAAAATGAAGTATAATATTAAAAAATAAAAGAAATGGTGCCAGCGTGAGTCGAAGAGGGTATATGAATATGGAGAAGAATTCAAGCTTGCCGTGTTAAGTAGTTCTAAAGTTCCTTTAAACAACTTTTGATCAAAGCTCCTTCAATTCAATTTTATGCATTCTAAAAAAATTATTTTTTTTTAGTAAGTACTTAATATATATTGTGTTTGACCAACCTTCTCCTTAAAATTGTAGAGAAGTAGAAAAAAGCTGGGTCAAACGGTACCTAAATCTTTGGTTTTTTAATCCATTTTAACTTCTGCAAAAAATAAAATAGTATTTGATTGTGCACTTCGTTAGTTAAAATTGTCCATGATATTAAAATAGTCTTTCAATGCTAATATTAACTTTTTTCATATATAAAGACATATATGACATAATACTTACTGGATTACCATGACAATAAATACATTATATTGAATAACTAATATGATAATATTAAAGAGACATTATTTTGATTAACGTAATGCAAAATCAATGATTATTTTAAAATTTGAATACCTTAAAAATTGAGACACAAAATGATTATTATCTATCCTTATATTTAACCCTTTTTAAATGTCCCGCCTTCATTTGGTTGAATTTGATTAGGGCGGGAGAAGAGAAAAATTAGATTCACAACACAACCTAACTTGTTTAATGGAGTATAAATAAAACCGATTGAAAGAAACAAGAAAGAAAAGAAAGAAGCATGAGTAGTGGAAATGGAAAGGTTAAAAAAGGTTACATAGTATGGGCAAGAGAAATTCACAACAATTGGTCTCCAGCTTTAGTTACATCTTCCAACCACCTCGGCATCTCCCTTTCCTTCTTCAACAACCCACAACGCACCTTCTTTGTCGAATCCGAGGTTATTCCTTTCGATGAATTACCCTTTCCAAACCACAACTTTCAATGCGAACCCTTCCGTTCTGCGCTTAGGTTATTCGGTCTCATAATCGTTTCCAGTATGCGGTGTTGCTGTATAACGGGTCATAATCAAGAGAAGATGGTTTTAAACGGGTCGGGTTATCAATTTGACCCGGTTGGAGTTTTGGGTTTTGTTTTAGATGCTGCTGTTTTGCCTTGGGTTGAGGCTTCGTGTGTTGTTGATGCCGTTAAAATTGTTGCACAGATTCATGCTTTTCGTGACTACTCTTCAATTAAGCAGAAGAAAGTCTACAAAGAAACTCCAAAATTAGGTATATTTGTTAATCTTTTTCTTAAAAAGGCTTTGAATTGATTATTATAAATATCTTTCTGTAAATCACAGACACCAACACCGGATACAACACTAACATATTGACATTTGAGAAAGGGACATTATTGAATGTTGTCACATGCTGTGTGTGTTGGACACTAACACATGTTGGACACCAGATAGATCTTTAATTAGGAGCGTTGGTGCTATAGACATAAATATTATCCCGTTTTGTTTTTGAATTTGGAATTTTGATAGAATATTGCAATGCAGCCTAAAAGTGGTTACATATGATAAGAAATATTTTGATTGTAATTATGAGAAAAAATTGGGGTAACGTTAAACAAGTAGTCATGGGTTCGAATTTTGACTCTTGGACATGGAGAAAACTTAATTGTGAAAGAAAATTCACTTTGTGTGTCCAACGTGTTTTCTGACATTGATTAGTTACTACTAAGTACTAAACAACAATGGGTACTTTGTGGCGATAACATGGAAAAAAAAAGATGGAGTATAGTTTGATTTTTCTTAGAAAAACTCTACATTTATTATTAAAAAGTAATATTAAATGAACTTATAAGTTGTATGATATTACCTTTAATGTTATAATCGTTCAACATTTCAGCTCTCTATCATATAATGAAGTGACATAGTGTTGTAAAAGTCTTATTAATTCATGAATGTCCAGAACATAGGTCATAAGCTGTAAACATTAAAAAGGAAGACCAAGTACTTATAAACATTAAAATTAACAGAACAGAAATATACAATTGCTCATGCATGACTACACAGAAAAATCAGAAACAGAGATTAGATATAGAGATAGATTTGTTTTGTGCTGTTCTATGCTATGCATAAACCACCTTATCATGTCAAGAACACACTGGTAAAGCTCCGAGCAGTAGCTCAAAGAAGTAGAAGCCATATGGTGAAATGTTCTTGTTTAACAATATTTTGGGCCCAATTTTTCCTTTTTATCAAACTTGATTACACGGGCATAAATTAGTGATTTTGACTTTGAATGGGTCCATACAATTTCAACTGAGTTTTCTCAAAATTCAGTATGTAATTGATTCAACTAGATTTTCCTACCTAGAAACATAACACGGACAAGTTTACTAGTTCACTTTGAGTTTGTTAACCATGCTTCTGATGATTATCATAATTTGAAATGGAAAAAAGTATTATATATAGGATTTTGATTTGTCAATATTAACCATTTTCTTGACATAACTAAGCTTCTAGTCTCATTCCTATGTTGAATAGTATCTTGATGTTAGAAACTTCTGTTTATATTGATTTTTCCTATTTATTATATAATTTTATCATTAGGTGATAATGTGAAGCTGCATCAATGTTCCTCATTGACTCAGAAGGTACTCTCAGCTACTCGAGAATTTACAGCTTTAGAACCCAAGGAAAAACATCAGGTCATATCCGACCGAGGGCAGGAAAACATGACCATTGGTGCTATAAGAAGATTGAAGCCAACAGTTCCTGATTTCGAAGGACATTCTGTACCGTTGTTTCAGAATAAACTTTGGATTATTCCAGAGGCTCCAACTACCCATGGTAAGGCTGAACTCTTTATGCGTTCTCCTGCCTTCAGCCCGTTCCACATTTGGGGAAAGAATCTAAAGTTTGAAAGGAAGAACTGTCCGAGATTTAAAAATATATTAGAGCATGGAATGGTTGATATCTGCTTTGAAAATTGTTCTAGACTGAGAGAAGCTCATTTTTCTGTCGCTTCCAATTTCAAGACTCATTTAGTTGATTATATCAGTGAAAGAAGAGACAATGTACCTAGGCTTTTCTCTAGGTTGCCTGACATAGAAACCACTATATGCCTCAACAGAAAAAGAAAGCGACCAGATAAACATGCTTTATGTCCTCAAATTTGTAGAGCTCAAGAAAATGAAGGGTTTGCATACATCTCAAGAAATACCAGACCTAGGATCTCACACATCAGTACTCTTGAACCAGAAGAAAGTATTCAAAAAGACAAACTGGCCTGCATTCACTTTCCTGAAACTAGCTTAATCTTCACTGATGAGGTCCATAAAGTGGATATGGAAAGATTTCAAAACTTGATGTTCCAACACTCTTTTACATGTGAATCATCTCCTAGTTTAGCGTCTGGCTTCCATTCTGATAATCATGAGGCTAATGCCAATGCAGCAAAAGTAAAATCTGTATTGAGATCTAACTTTTCTGTTTACCAGGAGAGGCTGCAAAGAAGTTGTGAAGGTGATACAAGTATAACACCTCTTAAGCCAAAAGAGTCAGCAAGATTAAAATCATTTTCTGGGGATCGTTTGTCAATTATATTCAGTTCAAAAATCGGAGAGCAATCAGAAACACATGTTCCCATTTGTTCTACATTTCTGAACATGAAGTTCCCCAAGAATTTCAACCTACCATCAAAGGGAAAGTTAATAAAGAAGTTTAGTGTATTTGGCTCTGTAGATTCTTCAAACACAAGTGTCTTTTGTGACACTGGCTCAGCTCAGGTGGCTTTTTTCGAAGAAAGTGATGCAGTTGCTGCATATCAATATGCCAAAAGAAAGGTCTGGTTTGGTGAGGCTAATATCCGGTTTTGGCTAGATCCTTTTGAACACAAACGAAGAGAATGGAAGCATTTATATGACGTGCATCCATCAGCAAAACTAATAGGATCACCACTGAAATCATGTCTGAAAAATTCAAATTCCTTGAAACAGGAAAACAGAAAGAAACATTATAGGGTAAGATTTACAATAGAAACTTAGTTTGTACCAATTTATTGTATTAAGCATGTTGTACGCTATTTACAATAGAAATCTTTATTCCTTTTACCTATGGCTAAGAATGGCAACAGCTTTATTTAATATCATGCAAGTACTCAAAAACTTCTAGTTTTCAAAGTTACTACCAAACAAGCCGTGCAAATAATACTTTAATTGACTAAAAATTTCGAAAGCCAAAAACTTCTTTTAATATCATGTATTAGAACTCCTAAGAAACTTCTAGTTTTCCAAAGTTCATCCATGCTTGTGTTTGAGTTTCAATCTGCAAATGTTCAATGCAACTCAACATAAAAGAACTATTTAGCTTATGAACCTTGGTTCCTTTGAGTTAAAATTTCTTAAAGTCACTGCATTATGTTCGTCCAATCCATTGGATAGAGATCTGAAAGCTCAAATGAGTGTAGTGAGTGTTGACTGCACTAATTATAGGAAATCCTTTTCTGTAGTTAAAATCTGAACCATTACATCTATGTCAATGATCAAGATCACTGACTGTAGTGAGTGTTGACTGCACTGATTATAGGAAATCCTTTTCTGTAGTTCAGCCAAGGAGGATTTACTTTCACATTGAATGAACGTAAAACCAAACAAATCAAACAAGTACTCGTATAGATTAGTGAAACATTGTTATAAATGGTTTTGCATAAATGAACTGGTTCGTTCAAATAATTTTTTTCAAAAGACATCACTCATTTTATTTTACCTGTTAATTTATAAAATACATAAAATTTGAAAACATATTGGTATTACATCAAATATTCAAATGGAACCAATCAATCCAAACTCAACTAATCTACTCCGAAGTTTTTCACTGCATATATGATCTACACTGAAAGCTCAATAATTAATCAAAACCCAAATTTGCATGATGCAAATTCCAACGAGTAGTTGTTGGAGATTTCCAAAATAGGTGAGAAAAAATGAAAAACAGAAAATTACACATGGTAATCGATTACCATATTGATGTAATCGATTACATCAAGCAAAATTTGCAAACGGTAAACAGAGACTTTGGGTAATCGATTACCTGCATATGGTAATCGATTACCACGGGACTGGATGTGTTTTTCTGCACTTTTTCTCATAGTTTTGGGTTCCAAAAGTTGTAACTCTTCATGGGAATGACTTGTATACATTGGGAAGTTATCATTTACTGATAAATCATGAATCATTGCATTGATTCAAGCCAAAAGTTGAATGTATATGGTTGTAACTTTTGATTAAAAGTTGCATTCTCTCATATGAAGGGGCATATGATGCACTATAAATGCATGACATTTGTGTATCAGAAGGAGCACGTTTTTGACATCAATTACAGTCAAATTCTCCCTCATTCTCATACTCTAAATCATCCATCAATTCTCTAATGCATGAGTGAATTGTTGGAAACATATTTCTGTCAAATATTGTTAGGAGATACGCTTGGTGTGATTGTGCAATACACATCAAGGAACTCATAGTATCCTGAAGGGGATTCGCTGGACATTCCTATTGCATCCAATATAAAGTTATTGGTGGGGGCGAATCGAACCTAAAGGTTAGTGTGGCAACCCCATACGCTTTGAGTTTTCGTGCATAACCATTAATCATTTCAGGTTTCAAGTGCAGCAGCCTCTTCCCAACAAATCAAGATTATTAACAATCTTTAGGTTCGATTTTATGGCTGCTTCATTGAAAGAAATGACCTCTGACTTTGTTAAGTTGGAAAAGTTTGATGGAGGAAACTTCATCCGTTGGCAGAAGAAAATGAAGTTTCTTCTCACAACATTGAAGGTGGCTTACGTTCTGAACATGGCAAGGCCCGTGGAGAAAGATGATGAAACCATTGCTGAGACCAGAGAAAGACAGAAGTGGGACAACGATGACTACATCTGCTTGGGACATATCTTGAATGGTATGTCTGATTCTCTGTTCGATATCTACCAGAGCAGCCCATCGGCAAAGGATTTGTGGGACAAATTGGAAACCAGATACATGCGTGAAGACGCTACAAGTAAGAAATTCCTTGTCTCACAATTTAATAATTACAAAATGGTAGATGGTAAGCCTGTTATGGAACAATTATATGATATTGAACGTATTCTTAACAACTACAAACAACATAACATGCATATGGATGAAACTATCATTGTGTCATCCATAATTGACAAACTCCCTCCTTCATGGAAAGATTTTAAACGATCCATGAAACATAAGAAGGAAGATATCTCTCTTGAGCAATTTGGAAATCACCTTCGTTTAGAAGAAGAATACCGAAAACAAGAAGGTATTAAAAATCAAATTACTCAAGAGAAGGTGCATGTTGTGGAAGAGGGAAAATCAAGTAAGACTTCCAAAAAGAGAAATCATGAAAATGATGAGTCTCAAAACCACAATGGTAATAACATTAAAAAGAAAAAGAAAGGTAAATGTTATTTTTGTGGGAAAGAAGGACACTTTAAGAATGAGTGCAGGTTCTTGAAAAAGAAGAACAAAGAAAAGAATTCAAGTGCAACAAATGATGATCTTGTTGCGGTCATTTCTGAAATCAACATGATTGAAGATGTTGATTCTTGGTGGATAGACTCTGGTGCTACTCGTCATGTGTGCAAAAACAAGGAATTGTTTAAGACCATCAATGAAGATGGGAGTGTTTTGTACATGGGAAATGCTTCAACTGTGCAAGTCCAAGGAAAAGGGACCATAGAGATTGAATTCACTTCTGGAAAGACACTTACTCTTAAAGATGTATTTTATGTTCCTGAAGTTAGGAAGAACTTGATTTATGTACCATTACTTAATAAGAATGGGTTCAAATCTGTATTTGAGGGAGATAAATTTATCCTCTCAAAAGGGGGTATGTTTGTAGGAAAGGGATATTTGTGTGAGAATATGTTCAAATGTAATATTGCAAATATTAATAATAATGATATGATTTCTGCTTATATTGTTGAGTCTTGTGATTTATGGCATATGCGATTGGGACATGTTAATTTTAGAAAATTGGAGGATATGATGAAATCAAATCTAATTCCTAATCTTGATAAAAACTTTGATTCATGTACTACTTGCATGTTGACTAAAATTACAAGACAACCTTTTAAAAGTGTTAAAAGAAGTTCTAGGGTGCTAGATTTAATTCATTCAGATGTATGTGATTTACATGGTTGGCCCACCATTGGTGGTAAAAAGTACTTTGTTACTTTCATTGATGATTGCACTCGATTTTGTTATGTTTATTTAATGCATTCAAAAGATGAAGTCTTAGATAAATTCAAAATGTTTAAAGCACAAGTAGAACTTCAACATGAAACTTTCATTAAATGCTTTAGAAGCGATAGGGGAGGAGAATTCTATCATCCGAGTTATTTTGAATCCACCGGTATTGTGCATCAAGTTACTGCACCATACACCCCACAACAAAATGGAATAGCAGAAAGGAAGAATAGGACTTTGTTAGAAATGGTTAATGCCATGTTGTCCTATTCTGGATTATCTAAAGGATATTGGGGTGAAGCAATGCTTACAGCATGTTATATCCTCAATAGGGTTCCAAACAAAAGGAACAAAATAACCCCATATGAACTTTGGAAACAAAGGAAGCCAAATCTTAATTATTTAAAAGTTTGGGGTTGTAGAGCAATTGTGAAAGTGCCTGAACCAAAAAGAAAGAAGTTGGGTGAAAGAGGAATTGAATGTGTATTCTTAGGCTATGCAGAAAATAGCAAAGCATACAGATTCTTGGTTCTTGAATCGAATGACTCATATTCTGTCAATACAGTAATTGAGTCAAGAGATGCAATTTTTCAAGAAGATAGATTTAAATCATTCTCTTATCCCAAGGACATTGTTCATTCTAATGTACCAAATTTAGAAAACAATGAATCAAATGTAGATACATTGGATGGTTCAGAACTTAGAAGGAGTAAGAGGATCTGAAAAGAAAAAGATTTTGGACCTGACTTCTTCATGTTTCTTATAGAAGGAACTGGTACATCCATAAATAGTTATGGACCAATTTGCTTTAACCTTGAGAGTGATCCAGTGACATATGAAGAGGCTATAAAGTCTCAAGATTCAGCCTTTTGGAAAGAAGCTATCCAGGAAGAAATGGATTCAATTATGGGTAATAAAACTTGGAAAGTAGTAGATCTCCCACCCGGATCCAAACCAATAGGTTGTAAATGGATCTTTAAAAGGAAAATGAAAGTTGATGGTACCATTGATAAATTCAAGGCTAGACTAGTTGCCAAATGGTTTACACAAAAAGAAGGAATTGATTATTTTGATACATATGCACCTGTTGCAAGAATTGCATCAATTAGAGTGCTAATTGCACTAGCATCCATCCATAAGTTTGTTATCCATCAAATGGATGTTAAAACTGCTTTCCTAAATGGAGAGTTGGATGAAGAGGTATATATGAAACAACCAGAAGGGTTTGTGATCAAAGGTCAAGAAGATAAAGTGTGTAAATTAACTAAGTCTTTATATGGGTTGAAACAAGCACCCAAACAATGGCACCAAAAATTTGATCAAGTTGTGTTAGCCAATGGATACATTATAAATGAATCTGACAAGTGTATTTACAGTAAATTCCACAATGGAAAAGGTGTCATGATTTGTTTATATGTAGATGATATGTTAATTTTTGGCACAAGTTTAGATGAGGTAGAAAAGACTAAAGCTTTCTTATCCAAAAATTTTGATATGAAAGATTTAGGCGAAGCAGATGTGATTTTAGGAATTAAAATCATAAGAGATGGTAACCACATTGGTTTATCCCAATCTCATTATATAGAAAAGGTGCTTCAGAAATTCAATCATTTAGATTGTAATCCGGTCTCTACCCCATTTGACCAAACTGTTAGTTTGCAACCAAACAAAGGTTGTCCGGTGGCACAACTTGAATATGCAAAAGTAATCGGATGCTTGATGTATGCCATGACCTGTACAAGACCTGATATAGCATATGTTGTTGGAAGGTTAAGTCGGTATACTAGCAATCCAAGTAAAGAACATTGGCATGCTGTGAAACGAGTATTAAAATACTTGAAAGGAACAATGAATTATTGTTTAACGTATAGTGGAGACCCTTCAGTTTTGGAAGGATACACAGATGCTAGTTGGGTAACTTATGTTGAGGATCATGCTTCCACAAGTGGATGGATCTTCAACCTTGGTGGAGGTGCAGTTTCTTGGGGTTCAAAGAAACAGACATGCATTGCCGACTCCACCATGGCTGCAGAATTTATTGCATTGGCTGCAGGAAGTAAAGAGGCAGAATGGCTAAGGAATTTGTTGTATGAGATACCAGTCTGGCAAAAGCCAATGGCACCAGTATCCATACATTGTGATAGTCAATCCACACTATCAAAGGCCTATAGTCAAGTATACAATGGGAAATCAAGGCATATTGGTTTAAGACATAGCTATGTAAGAGACTTGATTTCTAATGGAGTAATATCCATCATGTTCGTAAGAACAGAAAAGAATCTTGCAGATCCTTTGACGAAAGGTTTGACAAGAGACATGGTGTTGAAGACATCATTGGGGATGGGACTCAAGCCCATATCTAATTGATTACCAATAATGGAAACTCAACCCACACTTGAGTAACATCAAGTCTTGGGTTCAATGGTGAAAGTACATTATTAGAGTAATTGAAGTACTTGTTAATAGATACATCCCAAGGTTAAAAGTACTTGGACCATAAGATTAAAAAATGGTAGGTTGAGATTTTTCTCTTAATGGACATATAGCATACATTTGCTGAAATGCATACTTATGGGGCATTTCCGATATAGTCTACCTATGTGAGAATGAAGTTTGGCCGCTTCACGGAGTTCAAGGGCTTGACTCTTAAGTTTTCATGAAAAGGGATATATGACACAAGGCCTTATTAATGTGTCATCTTACAGTTCTCTTTATTAATGATATTGAGATTCTATGTGTAAATTATGTACACTTGTTCTAATGAATAGTTGGTTCAAAGCTTGCCTACCATACTATTTGGGAATGAGCGAAAACTTAATTTACTAAGTAATGGTTCAAATCGTGAGATACCATTATCTGAAACCATGGAATTTCCAGTTTTATGGGATTTAGTATTTTGAAAATGGTGGGGGATTGTTGGAGATTTCCAAAATAGGTGAGAAAAAATGAAAAACAGAAAATTACACATGGTAATCGATTACCATATTGATGTAATCGATTACATCAAGCAAAATTTGCAAACGGTAAACAGAGACTTTGGGTAATCGATTACCTGCATATGGTAATCGATTACCACGGGACTGGATGTGTTTTTCTGCACTTTTTCTCATAGTTTTGGGTTCCAAAAGTTGTAACTCTTCATGGGAATGACTTGTATACATTGGGAAGTTATCATTTACTGATAAATCATGAATCATTGCATTGATTCAAGCCAAAAGTTGAATGTATATGGTTGTAACTTTTGATTAAAAGTTGCATTCTCTCATATGAAGGGGCATATGATGCACTATAAATGCATGACATTTGTGTATCAGAAGGAGCACGTTTTTGACATCAATTACAGTCAAATTCTCCCTCATTCTCATACTCTAAATCATCCATCAATTCTCTAATGCATGAGTGAATTGTTGGAAACATATTTCTGTCAAATATTGTTAGGAGATACGCTTGGTGTGATTGTGCAATACACATCAAGGAACTCATAGTATCCTGAAGGGGATTCGCTGGACATTCCTATTGCATCCAATATAAAGTTATTGGTGGGGGCGAATCGAACCTAAAGGTTAGTGTGGCAACCCCATACGCTTTGAGTTTTCGTGCATAACCATTAATCATTTCAGGTTTCAAGTGCAGCAGCCTCTTCCCAACAAATCAAGATTGATAACAGTAGTCATCCAAACTTTAGTCAAGCTGCTATCCAATGGTATTGTTGTTAGGATATTGTCCTTTGCTGACATTCAATGGCAACAAACATTCCCAGTTGCTATAATATTTCACCTCTTTTGCAAAATAATGTTAATATCAATGCAACTGCTCCGACGGGGGTTTTCTTTCAATCAGGAATGGTTTGAATGTCAACAACAATGCAAGTCCTTCAATAACATTTAGCACAAAGAACACCAGATGGGGGCCTGCAGTTGAATGTTCAAAAGTGAGCTTCAAGTAAAATAGATAGCAAAGATAACATGTTCCTAAACTCTAATGCTTCATAGTTTATAAATATGTAGCATTGAAACCTTCGATTGAAGGCATGCCAAGTGTCGGACACCGACACCATATTGGCACATGCTGTTACATTTAATCACTACTATTTTTAAAATTATTATCAATGTCTATGTGACAA
Organism: Medicago ruthenica; assembly: GCA_018208015.1. NCBI lineage: Eukaryota > Viridiplantae > Streptophyta > Magnoliopsida > Fabales > Fabaceae > Medicago > Medicago ruthenica. The sequence goes on from CM031373.1 coordinate 15,089,820, forward strand.
TGTAGAGTTCGGTGTTACTCCTATCAACAAAACCAAACCAAAAACCACTGCTGAAGACAGTAGAACAGGCTGTTCATAAATGTTGCTAAACCTAAAGTTGCAGTTCCTTTCTTTTGCTTTAGCTCAAAGTAAGAACTCTTTAAACTGCGGTAGCGGTTGTAACTGAAGTTGTGTTGTATTTCTTAATATTGTTGAAAAATGTGGATAAATAAATGCCATTGATTAAGCTACAATTGCAATTCTGAACCAAAAATTGAAACCGTGAGTGGAGAAAAGATAAGGCTTATATTTTTCTGTATTACCTAGAGAACACACTATGAGTGGATAAAACACTAATAATTACTTAATTAGACTAAGGATTTCAAAATTAGCATCTGAAATAGAAACCACCTCAAACAAATTAGTTGAGTCATACCTGGGAGGAAAGAAGCATCCATCCTCTTTTGTGACCAAGTTAAGCTGCAGTTAGCAAGATCAAAATAAGAACACTGCATATAATCTTCATTATAACATTGTAGTGAAAAATGGTATTGTTAAATTAATGTTATATGATATACTCTCTACAATTCTCACAAAATATTTTACAAATGTGACATTTGTTCAATGCAATTAGACTATGAAACACTGACACAAAACATTGACACTAGTCATAATTTGCCAAATATGAAATATTTGAATGGGTCAGTTAGTGTCACTGTTGGGCACTGACACACGTCAGACCCCAAACACACCTTCAACCTGAAGTGTTAGTGTTACATAGCAATTAGATCATAAAGTGGACAAAGTAATCTCCATTGAATACTTTCTTACTAAAATATGCAATGACAATAAATAGACTAGTTACTTCTGTTTGAACTTGGAAAAGTTTGAACACATGAAAGACACAAATGAATAAACTATATCTCATAATGAAGAACATGTACAACACACATGTTAAGGAAATATTATTTATAAGTCAAATAGAAGGTAACGAAATCAAAGGGATACTCACATTGCGCCGCCTCCAGCTGGACCAATTACTTTGCATGCTGACATAGCAGTTATGCAAATGCCATTTGCTACCCCTCTTTGATGTTGATCCTGTTTTCCAAAAGAAAATAAGTCATATATCTTGTTGCAATTCCATACAGAACTTTTTCAAGGGGAAAAAAAATCTGAAGAGTAGAAACAAAATTTTACCACTGCTTTATTTTGGAGAATGAATAAACCAGTTGAAATTATCTCCTAAATCCATCAAAAAGAAAACAATTAGGCAAGTTCAATGAAGATCAAGTTTTCAATAAAATTAACCGATCTCCCGAGTTTTAGGAAAGTCAATTCAACTCCTTTTCAACCTCAATATCGCTCGTTGGTTGTAGCAAGATAGAGTTTCACTTACAATCAAAAGATTCTTTAAAATGGAAGCACTATATATTGATATGTACAGTGTAAAGCCTGACAGCATTGTCATGAAGGGGAAGCTTTGCAAGATTGGTATTGATAACACCTACAAATATATGATGAAGACATGTTTTAAATTAAACAAAAAATGAAATGTTGGATCTGAGTATTTGTCACAAAAGGTGAATGCTAACCCCTGCAATGCGAGCAAGAACGATAGGTCCACAAATTTTTTGCACTGGTTGATATAAGCCAAGCTGGAACATTATAATACCGACACCTGAACAAGTTTAACATGGTTCAAGTGTATTCAGATTATGTCTGCATGAAATCCATTTTTGATTCATCAATCAAGCAAGTAACCAAATAGTGTCATGTCAACCCGTAAAAGTTTATGTGCAAGTGCTATCATTCCTTGGAGATAAAGGGTTAGGAAGGAAAGACTGTTCCTAATCTTAATAAATATGTAGAGATTCATACATGTCAAAGATGTACCTGATACTGCAAGAATATTACCAACATCGTTAGTTCCAAAGTTCAACCCGCCTAGCCTTCGAGGACTTTCAGCCCATAATGAGAAAATCTTCAAAAATAAATTGTAGAATAATATAAATAGATGCACAGCTTGATGAATAGTAGAATCATAAGAGAGTCAAAACTCAAAACAGAAACATCTTTAAGTAGGAATAATAATACCTCTGAAAACGAAATGTCATGAATCGCGAAAACACAATAAACAATGATAGATGACATTAAGGGCCAATTTTTTAGGAGGCTTTCATCTTTTTGGATCATCTTATTTTTCTCATCCTCATTGGTTCCATTTTCTAAAGCTTCAATTTTGTTGGTCGATACTTTGTGATTATGAAGTGTCTCCTACATTGATGCAGATCTTTTAGATCATATAGTACTGATAGGAGAAAACCGAAAACCACATAAAAGGATACTGAAATATGGTGACATATCATCATAATATTAACATCATAATAGAAGTCACACAACATAAAGAGGGCAACTATATATGTGACTAATGAACAGATAAATGTTGGACTTTAAGATACATACTGGTAGCCAAATGCAGGAAATTGCTACTACAAATGCCATAGCTGATACAATGAAGCATGGCAAGAAGTATGGAAACCTGTAGGGAGGTTTAAGTTTTGAAAATTGAAACTTAGTACAACAACAATGAAAAACAGAATAGATGATTTAAGTTTGTTATAAGATGAAAAACAAAAATCCACTTACTTATCCCAAAAGGAATCCTTTGGAAATATATTTGGATATTTCTGTACTGGCTGTGAAACAAAATTTGACAAACTATTAGAGAAACAAGTGACAAATGCTTTGTATTACCTTTTTTACATCAAATATATACTAGTACCTTCATCCGTTTTTATAAGTCCCTTTATATAATTTTTTCGTATATGTTAAGAAAAATTGACAATGTAATTAGTGTACATTGTGTATAAATGTGTCAAATTCCGACTTTTCATCTTCCAAAACGAATAAGTAGTATTAATAAGGTGTAGATTTTGAAAAAATAATAATAAATGTAACGAGTATTTTGAAATAGAGCTTATATATAGGGATAAGTTTTTCCAAAAAATGTAATGAGTATTTTAAAATAGAGCTTATATTTAGACCGAGGTAGTACCTAAATTTGGGGACACAAATAGAATGGCAACTCATGTCTTGCAATACAAGTTATCTTACATCCATGTAAAAAAATCCATGACTTTTTCTCAAGTATTTTATCCCAAAAGGAACAATTGAAAAACAAATAAAATATTACCTGAGCCAAATAACCTCCCAATGCTGGTCCAAAGACCAAACCTACTCCCCAAGCAGCTGCAACCTGAAATCAGATTATAGTTTGAATCATTACAACAATGGTGATGTGGTTCAAAGAAATGATAAACAAAGGTTTGTGAGACTTACGGTTGATTGTCCTAAAGCTTGATATTCTTCTCTAAAAATTTCAGAAGAATAAGCCTATTAATGAAGGAGGTTATGATAAACATATTATCAAAATAAACTGAGATATTCAAGTATACAAATCCAAACATTCAATATAGTGTTTTGAATGATACCTTCATTGGTCCAAGCAAACCATTTAAACCTCCAAGAACGAATCTCATCGTAACAGCCATCCAAAAACTTGTGCAAAGGCCAAATAGTGTGTTGAAAATTACACTGAAATCAAATCAGCACCATTGATATTATAAGAAGACATTAAAGCCCTTTTTGGATAAACAACTTAATGAAATGCTTATTGCATAAACACTTACCATATAAGTACTTATGTTTAAGCTATTTAAATAAAATAAAAAATAAGTCATTGTTTTCATATATAAGTTATGAGCTGTTTTCACTAGCTATTATGTACAGCTTATGAAAATAAGTTCAAAACGGCTTAGAGACACATCATAAGCAGTTTCTATAAATTCTCCCAAACAATATTAAAAGTGCTTATACCAGTAAATAAGCTCAAATTAACTCTTATTGTATCTCAAAAGAAAAAGTATGCACCTCAGTTGGATATATACTTACACAGAAATAATTCCTATTATCACAACAGGTTTTCGACCATAGCGATCGGCTATCATTCCCCATAATATAGATGTCAAAGCTCTACCAAGCATGTAGGCAGATCCTATAGCATTTTCACAATCATATGCAGATAAAAAATAAATATCTTATTATTATATAGAAGATATCAAAGAAAGTACTGCGATTAATCTTACCTACATAACCAGCATAGGAACTGATATCTTCTTCTGTTTTAGCAATATTAAAATCCTTTACCTGATATTATATAGAAAACATTATATTATACAATGTAATATTTTAAAAAATAAATAAAATTCATTTCTTCCAAGGATTAATGCAATTAGGAAAACATCAACCTGCAGAAAAGTCAGTTAATCAGAACAACAGTGCACTTAAAATTGAAACAAATCGCCTAAACCATTCATAGAAATCATCAACTACTATTGTCACTAAATCATAGTATGGTCATGTCATGTAAAATGAATCTTCTCATGTCAAAATTTTACATGACATGAAACGTATCGCAAGTAGGAAGCTAGATTGGTGAGCTGAGGGACATCGAAGGAGTACTAACTAAGAGATCCACAGTCCAAAATCTGAAAAATTAACATAACTCACTAACGTTTACCTATACAAAAAACAAAAATGACATGTAACATGAACATTTCATGTTATATCATGGACATGAAATATGTGAGATGTTTCCAAAATTTGTGAATATTTATTACAAAGATGGACACAAACAATTTTCACATGATAAAGTCAAAATCTAAAGAAACTTTTAATATCTGAAATGAAAATTCATGTAGTAATGTGAGATAAAGACATAACAGGAAACAATAACTATCACTCACCATGAAATAGAGGTATGGAAATAGAGATGCTATAGGAAGAGCTGTAACAACATCATAAAAGAAAAAAAACAAAGTGAGTAATTAGTGATAGGAACAATGTATGAGCTGTTTCAATCATAGAGCACTTTATGCAATCAAACTCTAAGTTGAAAAATGTTTTTGCTTACAGCTACATAACACAACAATCCATATATTGAAAACATTTCTAAATGTAACATCCTTTTTCAATTCCTTGGCTTGATCCACCTTACAACCAGGACAATTCTCATGATAATATTGTTTCTTCAACAATGACTCTCCAAAATCTTCCATGAGTATCTAAAAACACAATACAACCTTTTATATGTAAGAAACAACTAATGTGTTGTCAAATAGAATCTTCCATGAGTATCTAAAAACACAATACAACCTTTTATATGTAAGAAACAACTAATGTGTTGTCAAATAGAAGTTACAATTTTTTTTTATTTTTTATTGGAAGAGAACACGTTGAGGAATAATGCAGAGAAATATAAAACATAATGTGTACAACTTTAGTGGTTTCGTCCGTAATTGAACAAACATTAATATATGTTGATTAGCAAATCATTGAGGAATTGAAAGGGATAGTTGTAGATGCAGAACTGATCATATATATATATATATATATATATATATATATATATATATATATATATACATATGGTTATTGTGGAAATGAACGTGGACACATATGAAAGCATCAAATATTACGGTCAACGAGAATGGTAGATGTAAATCCATAATGTGCCAGCAATATTATATTGCCACGATATCCACATTAATTTTATTTTATATATTGTTGAACACTAAATGTGGGCACGAGGTAATCAATGCCACTTATCCAAGACTGTTCCACCAATACGGTAGAACCTTCTACCAACTAATTTATGCATTTGTTTCCCAAAATGGCGAGTATTCGGCTAGCTTAGGTTATAGGTGGCTTAATCGACTTCTTCATCAACAAGCAAACACATTATTTGTTGGAATTGAATTCGGCGTCTTGCAATATCCGAAAACTTACGACACTTTTGTTGGTCAGTGATGTGAACACGGGAAAATAGTAAAGCAATTTTGTTGAATTCTTCTAGCACATGTCAGAAGCTCTTTGACACATGGTTTTGGTGCCAACATTGTCAACATAAATTGGTTGGCTGTTTTGCTATTGTCTACTCTAAATAGCATGTCCCTTGCACCATTGTATTCATCCCATCAGAGAACAAAGTAACACAATAACAAGTGTTTTGTTCTAGTAGAGTTAGAGAGGAAAAATATAGAGAAAGAAAAAATAGTTTCTCTTGTGAGGTTTCTCCTAGTTAGTGTTAGTATTCTCCTATTTACAAGAGAAGGTGGTAATTGTACTCTCCTTGCATTTAGAGAGGTCCTTGTAATTTCTTCCACTTAGTGAAAATTCTTTACTCTTGCCCCGTGGTTTTTCCCCTTATTTTCTGAGAGGTTTCCACGTAAATATTGTGTGTTCAGTTCCTCTTTTCTCGTCTCTTATTTTAGCTGCGTGATAATATTTTGTTACTTTGGTACCCAACAGTGGTATCAGAGCCATTGGTTCGTAGTTGTTATTCCGCTGCGACAAACTAGTGGTGTGGTAAGAAAAATCTTAGTATGCTCTGTGGGTTGCGGTGTAAACTGATCTTCCACATCAGAAAAGAATTCTTATTATTCCGGTCTAGTTTGAAGGAAAAAAATAGTTTGGCAGCGAAATTTGAGATAGAGAAATTCAACGGGAGAAATTTTCCCTTGTGGAAATTGAAGATAAGGGCAATATTAAGAAAAGATAATTGCCTAGACGCAATAGATGGTTGACCTGCAGATATCACTGACGAAAAGTGGAAAGAGATGGATGATAATGATGTTGCCAATTTGCACCTAGCAATGGTGGACTCGGTATTGTCAAGTATTGCTGAAAAGAAGACAGCAAAGAAGATCTGGGATACTCTGATAAAATTGTACGAGGTCAAATCACTCCACAACAGAATATTCTTAAAGAGAAGACTCTACACTCTTCGAATGAGTGAATCCACATCCATAACGGATCACATCAACACCCTGAATACGCTATGTTCTCAACTCACAGCTTCTGATTTCAAAATAGCAGAGAACGAGCGTGCTGAACTTCTACTTCAGAGTTTACCAGATTCGTATGATCAACTCATCATCAACATTACAAATAATAACATAGCTGATACTCTTCCCTTTGATGATGTCGCTGGTGCAATCCTTGAAGAAGAATCCAGGCGCAAGAATAAGGAAGAAAGGTCAGAAAGTTCAAAGCAAGCAGAGGCTTTGACGATGACGAGAGGCAGATCAACGGAACGTGGTCCCAGTGGGAGTCAAAATCATGGTAGGTCAAAATCTCGAAGAAAGAAGAATCTCAAATGCTACAATTGTGGCATGAAAGGACATTTAAAGAAGGAGTGTTGGAATAATAAGAAGAATGGAGAGAAGACTACTGAAGCTTCAACATCTCAAGGATGTGTTGCAAGTACCTCAGATGACAGGGAAATCATGTACAGCGAAGCAGCAACTAGTTCTAATGGCGGAAGACGACTCAACGATGTCTGGATAATGGATTCAGGTGCAACATGGCACATGACTCCACATCGAGATTGGTTTTACTCTTATGAGCGTATCTCAGAAGGATCAGTGTACATGGGACATGACCATGCCTTAGAAATTGCTGGAGTCGGTACTATCAGATTAAAGATGCATGATGGTACTGTTCGAAAAATACAAGGAGTACGCCATGTAAAGGGGTTGAAGAAGAATTTATTGTCTGTTGGACAATTGGATGACCTCGGGTGCAAGATCTACACCGAAAGTGGCATCTTGAAAGTAGTAAAAGGCAATCTTGTGGTGATGAAAGTAGAAAAGATCACAAGTAATCTATACATGCTTCTAGGAGATACAATGCAAGAGGCAGATGCATCAGTTGCAACAACAAGCCAAGAAGAAACAACGATGATGTGGCATCGCAAATTAGGCCATATGTCAGAACGTGGCTTGAAAGTCCTTGCGGAACGCAATCTCCTTCACGGGCTCAAGACAGTAAATTTACCATTCGGTGAGCACTGTGTGATAAGCAAGCAACATAGATTGAAGTTTGCTAGAGTAACTACTAGAAGCAAACACATACTAGACTTGATACATTCTGATGTGTGGGAGTCACCAGAAATATCTCTGGGAGGAGCAAGATATTTCGTGTCATTCATTGATGACTATTCCAAAAGATTATGAGTGTACCCAATCAAGAAGAAGTCGGATGTGTTTCCAGTATTCAAGGTATTCAAAGCACAAATAGAGCTTGAAACTGGGAAGAAAATTAAGTGCTTGAGGACAGATAATGGAGGAGAATATGTAGATGGCAAGTTTCTGGCATTTTGTAAACAAGAGGGTATTGTAAGGCAATTCACTGTTGCACATACACCTCAGCAGAATGGTGTGGCAGAGCGGATGAATAGAACTTTCCTAGAAAGAACAAGAGCTATGTTGAAAACAGCGGAAATGGCCAAGTCGTTCTGGGCAGAAGTAGTGAAAACCGCTTGTTATGTAATAAATCGATCACCATCAACGGCGATTGATTTGAAGACACCAATGGAGATGTGGAAAGGAAAGCCAATAGATTATTCTTCTCTACATGTGTTTGGTTGTCCTGTGTACGTAATGTACAACTCCCAAGAAAGAACGAAGTTGGACCTAAAGTCCAGGAAATGTATCTTCTTGGGTTATGCTGACAATGTTAAGGGGTATCGCCTGTGGGATCCCATTGCCATCAAGGTTATTGTTAGCAGGGATATAGTCTTTGCAGAAAATGAACTGCAAAGTGAGCATAAAAATGACAACACTTTTAAAGAGACTGCTATAGTGCAGATGGAAGAAAAATCCAAAGAAAATGATTCTTTTGAAGCAGAATCAGTGCACGAAGAACAAGAACCAGATGAGGTCAATAATGGTGTTCGTCGATCAATGCGTCAGACGCAGAAACCATCTTGGCAATCAGACTATGTTATGACGAGCCACGATGCATATTGTCTTATAAATGAAGAAGGTGAACCTTCAACTTTTAAAGAGGCGTTGAACGATTCAGATGCTTCTCAATGGATGACATCAATGCATGAAGAAATGGAGGCCTTACATAGGAACAAGACATGGGATCTTGTTGAACTTCCAAAGGGTCGGAAAGCCATTGGAAACAAATGGGTATACAAGATCAAACATGATGACAATGATCAAGTGGAACGGTATCGTGCAAGACTGGTGGTAAAAGGATATGCTCAGAAAGAAGGTATTGACTTCAATGAGATATTGTCTCCGGTTGTCAGACTTACTACTATCAGAGTAGTGTTGGCGATGTGTGCTGCATTGGATTTACATCTTGAACAACTGAATGTAAAGACTGCTTTTCTTCATGGAGAACTTGAAGAAGAAATTTATATGCTCCAACCGAAAGGATTTAAGGAACAAGGAAAAGAAAACTTGGTTTGCAGGTTGACCAATGTCATACCCCAATTTTTGACCTAAATTTCTTTTTCACTCGTCTTTTGGTTCGAAATTTTTGTTGTCGTTTCAGACGAAATTTCGACAGAGAGGTATTTTAAAATACCTCATTTTTGGTTCCGAAGGCGACAGTTTTTTATTTTTATTTTTATTTGTTACTTATTATTCCTTTTATTATTATCTTTATTATTTACCTTTTTTATTTTTACTTTTTTTTTATTTTCGGATTTTTTTTATTTCATTATTTTATTTTTAAAGGGTTGACTGATTTTGTTTTGATGATTTTTAATAACCATTTTAATGGTTGCTTTTTTTTAGTCTTTTGCTGATTAATTGTGTTTATTGTCCATCATTGGCCTTTAAGTCACATTAATTGGCATTGCTTATTAAAAGAGAACACAGAATCAGTAGCAAAGGGGGGAGCCAATTTTACCAACAGAAAAACTCAAACACTACACAAAAATCATCAGCACACAAGCAGCTCCCTCCACCACATAACATCACAACCTACCATCAAAACCACTCAACCAAAACCGTACGGCCACCATCGTCTCACTCATCACCACTCACAAACTCACGCAAACCTCCCTCATCACAACAACCACCCAAACTCACGGTTTCCACCACCATAACCACACTCACCCACTCCCTTACCAACAACCGCCACCAACACAACAACAACACAACACTAACCTAACCAAAACCATTCACGCCCTCTCCCCAAATATCCCAACACCCGGTATCCTCCATCACCCACAAACTAAACAAAACCGCCCCCATTTTGCTTGCCGCACTCCCCTCTTCCCTTTTATTTTTGTTTATTATCATTTCTAGCATTTTATCTTGTTAATTTCTTATTTATTTTCATGCATTTTGTTTCATTGCATTTACCTTATAGGATTTCATGCATTTTTTTCTTATTATTTTCCTTTTACTTTCATGCATTTTTATTTTTATTTTATTTCATGCATTTTAGTTTTATTCTAGCATACTTATTTTCATACCTTTGCAATTTTGTTTTTTCTCCTTGTTTATCATTTTGTCATTTTTATTTTCATTTCTATTAGAATGTACTTAGGATCAACGTAACAAAAATAAATGAGAATATGCACTGACACCACACTTTATTTATTCTGCTTTACGTCTTTTATTTATTTTTACTTATTTCGCTATTCAGAAAAAATACAAAAATATTAGGTTAGTTTAATTTCAAAGGGATTTCGTGGTGATCCAACGTCATCACGAAAGTTCCTCGCGTTTAGCCTTTATTACGTTTTTAATCTTAGCTAATTAAAAAACAAAAAACATGCAAATAATAATGAAAAAACTCAAAAAAAAATCTTTTCCTAATAAACCTTGATTTTCAATCAAGTGTCCGTTTTTTCTCTTTTATTTTCTTTAAATAACCATTAATCAACTTTAATAGCACTTTAATTATTTTCAAAAATAAAAAAACACAAACCAATTCCATTTTGCCACTTGGCTTTTATTTTTAAAACTTTTTTAAAACTAATAAAAAACACCAAACAAATCAAACGTTATTTTTACCCCGAACTACGAGGTTTTGATCCCTCACGGGTACGTAGGCAAAGGACTCTGTCCTCCCAAATCATAAAAAATACAAAAAAAACATTTTTATCTTTTCTCACTATTCTAATTCATTTTTTTTTCCTTTTAAAAATAATAAGCAAGTTATAGCCAAAATAAATAAATAAATTCAAGAGGTTCTCGTAGAGTACTACGAACGTTTAGGGTGCTAACACCTTCCCTAAACGTAACTAACCCCCGAACCCTAATCTTTAAGAATGTGGTAATTTAGAACTTTTTTCCACTTTTCCTTTAAAAAATTAAAAGTTCAGTCGTGAAATAAAATTAGTGAGTCAACGCTAATCAATAGCTTGATCTCCGAAAATCACCGCGACAGAAATGGCGACTTCACTGGGGACGACGTCATTGGGGACATATCAAAACATTGACGAGGTAAGTCCCGATGTATGCAGCAACTGGTGGGGAGCAAACACTTCCTGGGGGAGACGTGTTAATCCATAGACCTGGCAGAAGAACTGGCGTTTCTGTGGTCATGCTTTTTTGTTCTTTTTTCTTTTTTTGAATCCCTAACTTTTGCCTGGACCGCCCTTTCGGGTTTTCAGTCCACCGGGAATATATTCTTTTTGTATGCCCCTAATTTTTGCCTGGATCGCCCTTTCAGGTTTTCGATCCATCGGGACGCTCATTTTTGCCTAAGCCGCCCTTTCGGGTTTTCGACTTACCGAGCTCTTTCTTTTTCTTCTTTCTTTTTTTCAAGCAATTGACCATGTTTAACCTGCAAAGTTTATCCGTTCTCAGGACAGATGTCGACGCACACTTCACTTATTCATGAGTTCAAGGAGAATGTGTTTGTTGTTTATGCTTTCCAAAAATATAAAAAGATTTATGATTTTAAAAAAAAGTTTTGCTTCAGGTACTACCAACAAAAATAGAAGAAGTTTTATAAATAGAATAAATGGGAATTCCAAATAAAGGCACATGCTCAAATTTATTTAACAGAGTGGTGGCCCGCCAATGGCGTGGCTCCACGGATCTCACAAAGTTTGGAAAATGGTAAATATAAGGGGAAGATACATTGAACACAATAACCGTTATTCTCTAACAACTTTGAATTCCACTATTTGGATGCTTCAGATTTAGAGTTTCTTTGACCGCTGATGTGCCCCAAGTGAGTCATGGCCAACCTGATGCAGTTACTTTGTCTTATGATCCTTAATTTTTGCATAGACCGCCCTTTCAGGTTTTCGATCTATCAGGACGATTATTTTCTGTTTCATGTCTCTAATTTTTGCCTGGACCGCCCTTTCGGGTTTTCAGTCCACCGAGACGCTCATTTTTGCCTAAGCCGCCCTTTCGGGTTTTCGACTTACCAAGCTGTTCTTTTATTTTTTAGACAAAGTATTTCTTGACTGCATCAGCATTCACAGGACGGGGAAGCTCATCACCATCCATAGTCGTAGGAGTCATTGCACCACCGGAGAACGTTATCTTGACGACATACGGGTCTTCATAGTTAGGCGTCCATTTGCCCCTGGAGTCGGGTTGAAAGGATAAAATCTTTTTGAGCACAAGGTCTCCTTCTTGAAATTCACGGGGACGAACCTTCTTGTCAAAGGCTTATTTCATCCTCCTCTGATATTGTTGACCATGACACCAGGCGGCCATGCGTTTTTCTTCAATCAAGTTCAACTGATCATACATACTTTGACACCATTCAGCCTGAGACAACTTGGCTTCCATCGGAGATCTCATTGATGAGATCTCAACTTCCACAGGGAGCAATGCTTTCATGCCGTAAACTAAAGAGAAAGGGGTTGCCCCTGTTGAAGTGCGCACTGAGGTACGGTACGGTAACATGCCAGTCCTGTAAGTGGCTACCATCTTCTGCACTATTTTCTTGATGTATTTTTCCTTTTTTTGTTGCCTTTTTTCTCTTTCTTGTTGTATTTGTTGTTGTTTTTTTTTTTTGCAGATTCAATGGCACCATTCATCTGGAATTTTATCAGGAATACTGTAGTGGCAGCTCCTCGGAACCCAAGTTAATCATTTCAAATGCTTCTTCATGAGGCTGAATGGCTTTCATGTCATACTAATAACCGATGGATCTTTAAGGGAATCCCTTCATCCTCCTCCTCTTCAGCTTCGTGAACAGGGAACTCAAAGTCGGGAGAGAGCATAGGGTTACAGTGTTCAACGGGTTTATTGATGTTCAGTCTACATATGATTGATGATTGATTTTAGAAAATGAGTGAAAAATGCAGACCTTTTGAAATTGATTGAAAATAAAATAAAGTTTTTTTTTGGGTTTTTTGGTGTTACCATTTTCCAGAAAAGCAGTAAAATAAAAATAAAAGTCGCGAAAGAAACGACAATTTTTCATTGATAGTGGTAACTTGAAGACAAAAGTAGAGCCCTACATGATTTCACTTTCGTATCGGGCGAAACGAAAGGATTTTTGAAAAGACAAGACAACGAAAACACATTACTTAAACCCATGAGTAACTGGGGGAATGTCAACAGCGACCCAATTGCGGCAAATCCTTCCTTGTGTTTGCACGACCACATCCATTTTCTCTCTTCTGTTTGCACGAGTATTGTAGGTGCATGCGAGTCGGTTTGTAATGAATGCGCCGGGCCACTTTCTTTGACTGCGGCTGATCGACCTTTTTATGATGAAACAAAGGATGAGACTCGATTTGGAAACTATGAATGCAGTATGATGCATGATTATGCTTATGCAAAAAGAAGAAAGATTTGTTATCGGAGGACTTTGTTGAAGTAATTGTAAACATCATGGTTTAAACATTTCATTTGAGCATTAAGACATTACAAAATAGTTCTTTTTTAGAAACCAAGCCAAGGGACCAATTCAAAGGTCCTTTAGTGGAAGCTAGATTTTAACAGGAAATTTTTTTTAAAGACTCCTAGCTTCCTTAAATTCAACAAATCAGGGCTCTTGAAGGTGTACTTCCTAGTGCTCCTCTATGATGTTCACAAAATAACTTGTTTAAGTCCTTCGGTAATTGGATGAAAAAATGAGTTTATGCATGGATGCATGTATGCATGATTATGCTAAAGAGCGGAGAAAACATGGTGAGGTTTAAGTTCATAATGTTGGAGTCAAGGGTAAACACGCCATTGGTAAGGACTATGGTTTCAAATGTACCTGTATCACGGGTTCTACCAAGTTCCCAAAGTCATTGACCACTTCCGAATATTGTCGGATTACGGGACTGACTCCCGGTCCAACGACATTTGTAAGAAAGTCTCGTTTGAGTGTAGTATCGCGTATCAACCAATTCAAGACTACTCTTGATTAGCCACCGCACTACGTCCTAAAAGGCCAAGATGGGTTAAAGGTAACTAAAGGTCCTCAACTTCATCGGTCACTTGAAAATAACGATGCCGAACACGACTACTCATGTCAACATAGTAATACTTCCAAGATTCCTCCATTGAGTGGGGTTATCACATCTGCCACATCCGAAACTCACTCTCGGAAAGACACTTTGATTATACCACCATCCTATCTTATGTTTCCCTCAAGCCCGGGTGTAGGACTTATCTCACCACTCACGTAAAAGGAAAAAAAACACATATGCACATATTTACACTCTTATTTTATTTTAAGCAAGTTATAACACAAAATAATTAAATAAATTCAAGTTAGGCTCAACCCTCTTAGGGAAATCCCCAGTGAAGTCGCCATTTCTGTCGCGGTGATTTTCGGAGATCAAGCTATTGATTAGCGTTGACTCACTAATTTTATTTCACGACTGAACTTTTAATTTTTTAAAAGAAAAGTGGAAAAAAGTTCTAAATTACCACATTTTAAAGATTTAGGGTTCGGGGGTTAGTTACGTTTAGGGAAGGTGTTAGCACCCTAAACGTTCGTAGTACTCTACGAGAACCTCTTGATTTTATTTATTTATTTTGGGCTATAACTTGCTTATTATGTTTTTTAAAAGAAATGAATGAATTAGAGTAGTGATAAAAGAAAATGTTTTTTTTTATTTTTTATGATTTGGAAGGACAGAGTCCTCTGCCTACGTACCCGTGAGGGATCAAAACCTCGTAGTTCGGGGTAAAAATGACGGTTGATTTGTTTTGTGTTTTTTATTGGTTTTAAAAAAAGGTTTTAAAGATAAAATAAAGGCCAAGTGGCAAAATAAGATTGGTTTGTTTTTTTTAATTTTTGAAAATGATTTAAATGTTATTAAAAGTAGATTAATGGTTATTTAAAGAAAATAAAAGAGAAAAAGGGACACTTGATTGAAAATCAAGGTTTGTTTAGAAAAAAGATCTTTTTGTGATTTTTGATTATTTGCATGTTTTTGTTATTTTTCGTTTTTAATTAGCTAAGACTAAAAGTAACCAAAAGCTAATACGCGAGGAAATTCCGTGGTGACGTTGGATCACCACGAAACTCTTTCGAAATTAAACTAACTAATATTTTTGTATTTTTTTTCTTTTTTTGTAAAGCGAAATAAATAAATAAAGGAAAAATAAAAGACGTAAAGCAGAATAAATAAAGTGAGTGTCGGTGCATATTCTCATTTATTTTTTGTTACATTGATCCTAAGTACATTCTAATAAAATGAAAATAAAAATGACAAAATGATAAACAAGGAAAAAAAACAAAATTGCAAATGTATGAAAATAAATATGCTAAGAATAAACTAACATGAAAATGCATGAAATAAAAGGAAAATAAAAAAAAATAATAAAAAAAAAATGCATGATGTGTTAAAGATAGAGGCAATAAAATAAAATGCATGAGAATAAAAATAAAACTGAAATTAAAATGCAAGAAAAGAAATAAAAGGAAAGAAAATAAAAGAAAAGAAAATAGAGAAGAAAAGGGGGGTGTAGGAGCAGAGGATGGGAGGTGCTGGAAGCAGTCTGAAGAGGGGAGGGAAAGAAGGAGCTGGGCCGTGTGTATGGGCCTGAGGGATTTGGGTTATATAAAAAACAAAATCTGTTTTTTCCTCTTATTTCTTCCCCATCTCTCTCTCTCTAAGTCCTCTTCTCTCATGCTCTCTCTTCCCTCTCTAAACAAAACCGGCCAGCAATGGTTAAGCTCCGGCGCGGTGGCCGGCCAGCCCATGGGGCGGCGCCACCGTGCCGGAAAAAAAAAACTCTCTTTTTTTTTTTAAAAAAAATGTTTTCTAAACCCTCTCCCTCTCCTCTTTTTAAATTCAAAGTTAAAATTCTCAAGAAATCTATTGAAAAGCCTAGATCTACGTTTTTAGAACCGGAGAAACTACCTATTTTTTGGGTTCGAATGGCTTCGGTTCTGATAGGATTCGGCTGCGGCTTTGGGAGTGGGGAGGAAATGGCCGTGTGCTTGTTTGTGTGGTTTGATTATGAGTGGTTATGGTGCGGTTGTGATGTTATGTGGTGAGGGGGCGGTTTTTGAGTGGGTTGTGAGAGGGGGATGGGCCGGCGGCTGTACGGGTTGTATGAGGGAAAAGGGTTGTTGTGAGGTGGTTTAGGGTTGGCCGAATGTGTGTGGTGTTGGGGCTAGGGTCATGATTGAGTGGTGGTAGGGAGTGTGTGTGGCTACTTTGTGTTCTGATGATTTTTGATGGATTGAGTTCGGTATGGTTACTGCTGGATTTTTGTTTGGTTTTTGAATTGGCTTACTGATGAGTTTTTCTTGTGTTGGTTTTTCTGATGGCTCCCCCTGTGTTCTGACTCTGTGTTCCTTTTTATTAAGCAATGCCAATTAATGTGACTTAAAGGCCAATGATGGACAATAAACACAATTAATCAGCAAAAGACTAAAAAAGAAACCATTAAAATGGTTATTAAAACACATTAAAACCAAAAGTCAGACTTTTTTTAAAAAAATAATAGAAAAAAACGAAAAACAAAATAAATAATAAAAAAGGATAATAATAAAAAAGGAAAATAATAAAGCTAAAAATAAAAAGAAATAAAAGTAAAAAAAGACAAATAAAAATAATAATAGAAAACGTCGCTTTCGGAACCAAAAAATGAGGTATTTTAAAATACCTCCCTGCCGAAATTCCGTCCGAAACGACGAAAAAAATTCGAACCCAGAGACGGGTAAAAAAAAAAAAAAAGAATCTTAGGTCAAAAATTGGGGTATGACAACCAAATCTCTGTATGGTCTAAAGCAGGCGCCCAGATGTTGGTACAAGAGATTTGATTATTTCATAATTAGCCTCGATTACAACAGACTTAGTCAGACCATTGTACGTACTACAAAAGGTTTGATGGGAATGATTTTATCATTTTGTTGTTGTATGTGGATGACATGTTGGTGGTAGGCCCCAACAAAGATCGAGTCTAGGAATTGAAGGCACAGTTGGCTAGGGAGTTCGATATGAAAGACTTGGGACCAGCAAACAAGATTTTAGGGATGCAAATTCACCGAGACAGAAAAGACAGGAAGATTTGGCTTTCTCAAAAAAATTATCTAAGGAAAGTCTTGCAGCGCTTCAACTTGCAAGACTGTAAGCCAATCTCTACCCCACTTCCTGTGAATTTTAAATTATCCTCAAGTATGAGTCCTAGCAATGAAGCGGAGAGGATGGAAATGTCTCGAGTACCGTATGCATCGGCGGTGGGAAGCCTTATGTATGCCATGATATGTACAAGACCAGACATTGCACAAGCAGTGGGAGTGGTTAGTCGGTTTATGGCAGATCCTGGTAAAGAGCATTGGAATATTGTTAAGAGAATCATGAGGTACAGTAAAGGAACCTCAGGTTTTGCAATATGTTTCAGAGGATTAGAGTTAACTGTCAGGGGTTATGTTGATTCAGATTTTGCAGGTGATCATGATAAAAGAAAATCTACTACTGGTTATGTGTTCACACTTGCAGGAGGAGCGGTAAGTTGGTTATCCAAGTTACAAACTGTTGTAGCTCTGCCAACGACAGAAGCTTAGTACATGGCAGCTACCCAAGCGTGCAAGGAAGCTATTTGGATGCAAAGGTTAATGAAGGAACTTGGACACAAGCAGCAATAAATTACTGTGTATTGTGACAGTCAGAGTGCCTTGCACATTGCAAGGAATCCATCTTTTCATTCAAGAACGAAACACATAGGCGTTCAATATCATTTTGTTTGAGAAGTAGTGGAGGAGGGAAGTGTAGACATGCAGAAGATTCACACCAATGATAACCTAGTAGATGTAATGACAAAGCCAATCAACGCTGACAAGTTTATATGGTGTCGATCTTGTTCACAAACAAAAAGTTCACGACGCCATTTAAGATCCCACACCCACTCGTTTCCATCCCTTGTTACCTACTTTTCACCCATGTTACTCGGAGATTATGAAAAGTCTCAAAATTTGGATCTAAAGAAAATCGACTCGTCCAAAGGATCCTCCTATAAAGAAGTGGATAGACCATTTACGACCACCTTGGATACTCCCTCAGAGAACCACTTAGTCGTGGAATCTGTCGTCCAAAGCAGTGAAATATCTTTCCACCAAGTGGACGATTTTCGAAACCCCTCAACACGACCCCCTAGAAATATAAAGAGGGCTCCATGGTACCACACATAACACCTAGAATATCCTTCCATAAACGAAACACTTTCGAGATGATCCTTCAAGGCCACTTACAAAGAAGAGTCAAGTTAATGTCGTCACTCTTACGCTTATACACATCCTCCTAACTCACCCATGGGATTTTCTTATTCCTAATAGACCCCCCCCCCCCAATTGTCATTTGATACTAACAATTTGTTTCTAGGATGTAATCGGCGTTTTCATAAAGGACAACTAGAAGATATGGATATAATTGAGCACCAAATTAAGGAGAACCACCTTCCCAGCTAGGCTAATAAACATATGACTCTAAGAGCCAAACCTTTTGGAAATGAGATCAACTAGAGACTACCAGATCCCTTTTTGGCAGTGGTAAGCCATAATAGGTAGGTCGAGAAACTTAAAAGGAATAATCCCCACTCTACAATGAAGGAACTGTTCAGCCATCTCCAAAAAGGAACTACTGACATTAAACCCCATAATAATACTCTTCGAGAAGTTATCCTTGAGACCGAAGTGAGTTTAAACCACGAAGAATAATCTTTAGAGTCCAAAGGTTATCCACCGTAGCTACCCCAATGAACAAGGTGTCATCAACATACTAAAGGTAGTAGACCAATAACCTTAAGGTCTCAACCTTAAAAACAGAAAACTTGTTGATAGCATTCACCCTCTTGATCGAACCAATGAGACCCTTAACCACTAGAAGGAAAAGGAAGGGGGCAAGGGGTCCCTTGTTTGAGCCCTATTTGGATATTGATTTCTTTGGTCGAGCTACCATTGACAATGATAGAGAGGCTCCCAGAGAAAAACACAAGCCCTAATCCATCGATGCCACCTAGGACCAAAAGCAAGTCTTCTCAACATATAGCCCATAAAACTCCAATTGACAGAGTCATAGGCCTTCTCAAAGTCAAATATAAAGAGGGGGCGGTCTTTCCGAGTCGTTTGGCCAAATCAATAATCTCATTAATCGCCACCACTCCATCAACAAGTTGTCTACCCTTTAAAAGGTTGACTAATTGAACAAGATATAATCTTATCCATAACATTTAGTTTAAAGAACAATTTTCTTTTTTGCATATTGACGTAGTGGTAAAATTGTTAACTTTTACTTGACGTGCACGAATTTGATCCTTCTCATTGCATTTTCTGATCAATAATAAATTAATAATACACTAACTTGAAATAAAAAAATGTCAATTGTTAGAATAAATCGTTGAAGCATCCACTTGCAAAACAACACTTGCCACATATTAAATACAATTGACAATATTTGGAGAAGTTTGTAATATAACGATGAAACATTATTGATACAATATATCTAGTCTACTCTAGTCTAGCTACTAAAAAGAAATAACTTTGAGGGGGTGTCATGATACATTCCCGCCTTAGAGAAGGTATGCCGGATATAGAGGTATTATTTAGTAATTTTTATGAAATGATGAGTTGGAGATATAAAATACTTATTAATAATGTTAAAAATTACTGTCAAAATGATTGATATACACATACAAAATTCATTTATTTAAATATCTAAAATGAAGACTATATTTTGGATGCTCTAAATTGGGTTAGTTTTCATGATCACAAGATCAAATGTATAGTGTTTAAACAAACTCAAAAAAATACATTTTTTTAATAATAATAAAAGAACTGGTTTTACTTTTTGTTAAAGTTAATTATTTTATGTGTATGTCTAAAAACGAGTACCTATGTCCTATCTGATTTATGACCATCGAAGACTAATTCGTCTAAGTCATTATCTCTTTCTCAAAGTTAGAGGCTCACAGCAAGCAACACGTTGCTCACGAGGTATTACTTTTTGTTTGCCGTTGATTCCCTTCCCACTAAAAGATGCATGTAAATCTTTTCTTTGCATGTAGATCTTTTCCCTTTCCAGAGAGACTGATGTTCCACCAAATCAAATAGCCTACTCTTTTCTCATTATTAGAAAGGGTATTAGAAAGCTCTAGAAAAATTAAAAAGATTAAAATAATTACTCCATCTGTTCCTTTTTAATTGTCACATTTTGATTTTTTACACAAACCAAGATAACAAATAATTTTACTACTTTTGATACAACAATTTATCTTTTTCCTATAATAACCTTAATCATTTACTATCTCATTTCTATATTTTTCTTTGCATTAAATATCTAAGAGTAATATAGATAAAACAACATTTAATGATGTATTGGACTTTAAAAATGACAGTTAATTAGAAACAAAAAATTTATACAAAAGTGACAATTATAAAGGAACGGATGGAGTACCAGATAAACCAAAGATCTACGATTCAAGTGCTATAAATCCTAACCTACTCCATTTGATAAAAAATAAATTAAAATAAGGGTCTTGTTAACCGGTGTCCCCTGGGCACTGGTTAAGAAACTAAAAATAGAAAGAAAAAAAAAACATGATTTTCATTGAAAAAGGTAATTTTTTAATTTTTTTAAAAAATAGAATACACAATTTTCAAAGAAATATTTCCTTTTATAATTCCTTAACTAGTGCCCCGAGACACCGGTTAACATTTCCCTTGAAATAACATACTCCCACGTTTACATGTAATTTTAGGTGGCAGTGGAAGCTAGTTGGCTTTTAAATTGACATTGACAGTAGGGGCGAGGGTTATGAATCACATACAAATACTACTCTTAGCAAAATTCTCAAAAAGTGTGTTTTTTTAATGGCAATACACACACTTGATACAAGAACTACTCTAAACCAAGAAACAAAGGCAAAGAGAAAAACAACAAGACGGGATCCAGAAACTTTAATAAGTCGGGGTCAAAGTTATATCATAAAAATTTATATAAAACTATATAAACGCATAAGCATGCAAAAATTATATAAGCTATGTTTATAATTGCTCTAAAATGTTGATTATTTTTGCATGCTTTAATGAGTTAATTGGATGCTTTAATGAGTTAATTGGATGGGCCAATGAAAATTGAAGAAGTGCTAAATGGGCCAAGGAGAAAATCAAAACACGTGAGCTGACTTGGAAAGAAGAATGAAAATTGCTTTTCCGACTTCATACAAAGCTAAAAAACATCTGTATTTTACGTTTTTAACCTCATCGACAGTTAACTGCCGATGGGAAGGACGCGGCGGCAGTTAACTGCCGATGGGAAGAAAAACATGTTTTGCCTATATTTTCCAAAACTTCACATTTTTTCAACTTATTATGAACAAAAACGATAAAATAAGTGAACAAAAACGATAAAATAACATTCGATTAAAGTGAAAAAGTTAAAAAAAAATGACAACTAATTTTTTAACTTAAAAACTGTTTTTAATTTTTTAAAAACAGATTTAATTTTAACAAAAACTAATTCTAACATAGTTTTAATTTTTAAAAAAATATCAGTTTTTATAAATTGTTTTAATTTAAAAACAGTTTTCAATTTATTAAAAAAACAGCTTTATTTTTTTTATATAAAATAACTGTTTTCCAACAATAAACATTTTTAGTATATTATTTTTTATGAGGTATTTTTATTAAAAAACTGTTTTTTAAATTAATAAAAATATTTTACAAAAGGTTTTTTAAATTAAAACTAATTTAAAACAGTTTTTTAAATTAATAAAAACAGTTTTTATAAAAACTGATTTTTTTAAAATCAGTTTTTTTTAATTAAAACTATGTTAGAATTAGTTTTTGTTAAAATTAAATCCGTTTTTAAAAAAATTAAAAACAATTTTAAGTTAAAAATTAGCTGTCATTTTTTTTAGCTTTTTCACTTTAATCGCATGTCATTTTATCGTTTTTGTTCACTCATTTTATCGTTTTTGTTTACAATAAGATGAAAAAATGTGAAGTTTTGGAAAATATAGCCAAAACATGGCAACGACAGCTAACTGCCGCTGGTTTCCTTCCCATCGGCAGTTAACTGCCGATGGGGTTAAAAACGTAAAATACTGGTGTTTTTTTAGCTTTGTATGAAGTGGGAAAAGCAATACTCAAAAAGAATGGGAAGGAATAGGAATATCAATTAGGTTAGATTCTTTCTCACATATAAAAGGGAAGGGAGAACACGTATGCCAGTATCACCTTTTGAACAGAAACGGATCACCGTTTTGGGTACATGGAGATCAAGCACAACAAGAAGGTTTTTACAGACAATCAAGAAATGAAGGGAGCCACACAGAAACGAAGGGAGCATCATGCCAGGAAGAGAATATCACGAGCAAAACATCTGTGCTTGTAATTTCTTTTCTTTTCATGTTGCTTAATTATTTTATCATGTGTAGCTAAATTTCCTTCTATTAGGTCTTAGATGATTTTAATTTAAGATGTTTGAATCATGTGATTGTATAAACTCTTTTCAATGCAATTACAATTCTAGTCTTGTTCAGAATTATTGTTCTTAATGCTTTTTGTATACTGATCATATATAAAATGATTTCAAATATCAATTGACTATTGAAACTAGCTATTGAATTGGACCTAATAATCCCGGTTAATCTAACGGGTCAATCTAGGGATAGATGATTGTTAGGTTATGACATAGAAATTAACGCTCATATAAAACCTTACACGGTTACAGACTCACCTAAGGAATTAGGGTGTTGTAATTCGAGAAGAGAGTTCTGAGTCAAAAAATTGATCAGAACTATCTTTTTAATTTGTCGTGAGACTATGAGAATAATTGTAGAGACTAGGTGCAATTTACCAAACAACGAGAATTAATTGATTCGAAAGACCTGATCCCTTTAATCCTTGTTATTTTTCCAAAACCATTTATCTTTATTTTCTGTTGAACTGAAATATATGCACTACATTCCCCATATTTGTTAAATCCTTATTATAATTAAAATGTCAAGCTAAGATCTGAAAGTCCGGCACGGTAGTTTCCTGATGTTGTATGTAATGTTCCAACACTGAGACTCAGGTGGAACGTTGAGTTTAATGTTTCAACGTCAGGCTAACGATAAACAAACATAACAAGGAAAATATAAAAGACAGAAACGTAAATGACACATGTTATTTGTTAACCCAGTTCGGTGACAAACACACCTACTCTGGGGGCTACCAAGCCAGGAGAAAGTCCACTAGTGTAGTCCTAGTTCTAAGTTCTTAGCAAACTCCAACTTTACAACTTATCACCTAGCTACTACCCACACTGACTTCAACCTAGGAACTCCTAGACCTGAGATCCCATATCACATCCACTCAATCACACACCCTGTGATTACACAAATACAAACAGTATGATGAAGACACCTTCAGACACAAACTAACATTGTACTTCAAAGCTTAGGTGTAGTATACAATATTACAACTCTGTTAAAACAAACCAACTCTAAGCTTTTGATATTCAGTAGCAGCAATAAAGTGGTATACAGAATAGAGCACACGACTCAACAAAGACAACCTAAAGTCGAAACCCTAAAATATCCTTTCAATGACGGCTTCGATTATTTCTTCAATAGAGGTGTCTTCTTTATATAGCCTTCAGGAGCAACATATATTTGAATCATATATTCTTCTCAGAAATATGTTGAAACAAATAATTCTTCAGAAATATGTTTCCAAGATTCCTTCTAGAAATATATTTGCACAATTAGATCTTCCTTCAGGCTAAACATATATTTGTATCAAATATTCTTTTCAGAAATATATTGAAACAAATATCCTTCAGAAATATATTTTCCAAAATCTCTTTTGAAAATATATTTGCACAAATAAAATATCCATCTGAAAAATATCTTCCTTCTGGAAACACACACAACTTAGAGAACAAGTAACATGAATGAATTCTTCAATCAAATCTTCAAAAGATTAGGTGCGATATGCTTTGTAACGGTCAGTTTTTGAAAAGTTTTTCAAAAATCGAAGCACGATCTGACCGTATCGTGCCACGATTTTTTACGAGACAAACAAGCTTGCTGGCCTCAAGTATCGTAGTCCGATTTAGAACCATTGTACCACAATACTTAAAAAATGTTGACTTTCAATTGACTAAAAATCGTGGCACGATATGTGCAAATCGTACTACGATTTTTTTCGAAAGAAGTTGCTCAGCTTCTGAGTTAAATCGTGCCACGATGCTAAAGGATCGTTCTACGATTTTCCTTCCTCAGGCTTGACATTTAATTTTTTTTCTTATATTAAATGTAAAATGTACCTGAAAACAGTGGGTTGCCTCCCACTCAGCGCTTCTTTACCGTCACTAGCTTGACGTCAGACGACCCTCAATGGTCATTCAAAACCATTCCTACCCTCACTTTCGGTAGTTCTCCTCCAAGATATGGCTTTAATCTTTGAGCATTGACCTTAAAGGTTTCATTCTCTCCCGGCTTAACCAGCTCGACTGCTCCATATGGAGATATGCTTTGTATCACAAAAGGGCCATACCACTTTGATTTGAGCTTTCCAGGAAAAAGGTTCAACCTGGAATTAAAAAGTAACACAGACTGACCAATGTTAAACTCTCTCCTCACCAGACCTTTATCATGATACCTCTTAGTCCTCTCCTTATAAATCACAGCATTTTCGTAGGCCTGCAACCTCATTTCCTCCAACTCATTAAGTTTTAAAAGCCTCTTCTTACCAGCTAAAGTTTGATCAAAATTAAGAAATTTTATAGCCCAAAAAGCTTTGTGCTCCAACTCAACTGGGAGATGGCAAACTTTTCCATAAACCAACTGATAAGGCGACAAACCTAAGTGCGTCTTAAACGCAGTCCTATACGCCCACAAAGCGTCATCTAACTTCTTAGACCAATCCTTCATAGAGGACGCTACAGTTTTCTCCAAGATTTGCTTAAGTTGCCTATTTGAGACCTTAACCTGCCCACTAGTTTGAGGGTGATAAGGGGTTGCAACTTTATGCTTGACATCATATTTTTTTAAAACACTTTCAAGATATTTGTTGCAAAAGTGCTTCCCCCCATCACTGATCAAAACTCTAGGGGTTCCAAACCTAGTGAAAATGTGTTTCTTCAAAAAGATCACAACCGTGTTAGAATCATTAGCAACACACGGTATCGCCTCAACCCACTTGGTTACATAATCAACACACACTAAAATATGCAGATAAGGGTAAGAGGATGGGAAAGGTCCCATGAAGTCGATGCCCCAACAATAAAAAGGTTCTATTTCAAGGATACCATGTTGGGGCATCTCGTTCCTCTTGGCGATATTACCTGTTCGCTGGCACTTATCACATTGTTTCAAAAACTCTTGACAATCTTTAAAGAGTGTGGGCCACCAAAAACCGCTATGCAGAATCTTGGCAGCAGTTCTGTCACCACTATGGTGGCCCCCATAAGCTGAGCTATGGCAATGCCACATGATGCTTTTGGCCTCCTCACCTGCAACACAACGTCTAATCAAACCATCAGTGCTTACCTTAAACAAGAAAGGGTCATCCCAAAGGTAGTGGTTAGCTTCCTTGAAGAATCTCTTCTTTTGTTGCCAATCCATATGATCTGGGACCATGTTCCCAGCCTTAAAATTAGCCATATCAGCAATCCACCGCTTCTCTACTACAACAAACAACTTCTCATCCAGGAATTCTGCTACAATAGCCTTTTCTTTTTCTGTCACCTCCCTGTTTTCTAGCCTCGAGAGGTGATCTGCTACCACATTTTCGACTCCTTTCTTGTCTCTGATTTCAAGATCGAATTCTTGTAGCAACAAGATCCATCTCAATAGTCTGGGTTTGGAGTCCCCCTTAGTCAGCAAATATTTTAATGCTGCATGATCTGTGAAGACAATGACTTGGGACCCAATTAGATAAGACCGAAATTTTTCCAAAGCAAAAATTACAGCAAGCAGTTCCTTTTCAGTTGTGGAGTAGTTAATTTGATTTTTATTCAGAACTTTACTTGCATAGTAAATTGCATGGAAAAATTTCTCTTTTCGTTGGTCTAGGACTGCTCCAACTGCATAATCACTTGCATCACACATTAATACAAAAGGGATATCCCAGTTTGGAGCAATGATTATGGGTGCAGTCACCAACTTGTTTTTAATCAAAGAAAAAGAATCCAAACATTCAGAGTCAAAATTGAAATCATTTTCCTTAACTAAAAGGTTACAAAGGGGCTTAGAAATTTTTGAAAAATCTTTGATAAAACGCCGATAAAAACCAGCATGCCCTAAGAAACTCCTTACCCCCTTGACATTCACAGGAGGGAGTAGTTTCTCTATGACCTCAATTTTGGCTTGGTCCACCTCAATGCCTTTACCACTTATTTTGTGTCCCAAATCTATACCTTTAGTTACCATAAAATGGCATTTTTCCCAATTTAAAATCAGGTTAGTTTTGGCACACCTTTTAAGGGCATCATTTAGGTGAGACAAACATTGATTAAAAGACTTACTAAACACCGAAAAATCGTCCATGAATACCTCGATGTTTTTCTCTATCATATCAGAGAAAATGGAGAGCATACACCTTTGAAATGTCGCCGGCGCATTACACAATCTGAACAAAATAAAGGGGTTAGGATGTGTAAATAAAGGGGTTGCACGAGGCAAATTAGGTTTGGTTGAACAATCTGAACAAATTTGATCGGTAACAAGTAAATTGATATAGAAATTTATGAGAAAGATGGTTAAGCCTTTCGAATCCTCTAGTGTTATTGTACGATGAATTGCTCCCCTCTCCTAACAATGTATACCCAGTTTTACGACAGATTAACAAAATAGTTCCACCCAATCTCTTGGTCTAGAACCCTCTCCTAAGGTAATTATCCCTTAATCTCTTAAGTGAGATATATTCCGTTGGAGGTTTTGCAAAGTACGTTAATCTATTGATCATAACCTAACAATTTTCTATCTCTAGCTTAATTAATTAGGTCAAACATACTTCCTAGATCAGATTCAAAAGCCATGGCTAGTGGTCATTCAAGGTCCACAATCGATTTATATATTCAGGAAAGCTAGTGCTAATAGTCAATCAGAAACATATAAAAAGCGTTAAGCAAAAGGAAATATGAATAAAACTAGGTTTTCATTGATAATCCAGGGAGTTCATACAATTCATGAAGCCATACAATTACATCAGATTCATCTAAGGCTCAACCACAATAGAATTAGTTACTCATAGCTAAAGTACGAACAACAAATTCAAAAGAAAGATTCATTACATGAAATGGATAACTGGCTATGAGTTTTGATGGTCTCCCACCTATTCTCCAGCTCTTCAGATCCAAAATATGCCTTTTCTTCTCTAAAATTTCCAACCCCGGCTTCAGAAAATGTTTTGGCCTTTATAGGAAAATTTCAGAAACGCACACACGTGCTCCGATGCTCAGAAATCGTGCTCCAATTTCTTCAATAAATTCAAATAAAGCCTGACGCGCCTTCAAATCGTAGCACAATTTGAAACCATCGTGCTTCGATATTTTACGAACCAAAACCCTTCAAAACTGCTCCAAATCGTGCTCCGATACTACAGATCGTGGCACGATTTCTCGGCTCCCAGGAATCATGAAAACTGTTCTTTTGTGGCACGTTACCCACACAAAATCATCTGAACTCAACCAAAACAGTATAAAACTTACTAAAGAAATGAAATATGACCTAGTGTCATCAGCAGTCACCTTCATATCAAATCTCTTAGGTAGATATCTGAGAATCTTTCTTACGAGCTTTTCATCAGACATCTTTTCTCCAAGTGAGTCAAAGGAGTTAGCCAGGTCAAGGACATTCATGTAAAAATCCTGTATTTTCTCATCCTCCAACATTTTTAGATTTTCGAACTTGGTAGTAAGAAGTTGAAGCCTTGACATTTTCACTTTAGATGTACCTTCGTGTGTAGTTTTGAGAATTTCCTAAGCATCCTTAGCCACAGTGCATTGCTTGATCAGTGTGAACATGTTCTTGTCCATTCCATTGAATAAAACGTTCAATGCCTTGGAGTTTCGAAGTGCTAATTCATCTTCTTCCTTGGACCACTCTTCTTCTGGTTTCAGATCAGCTGTCTTCTTTCCATCTTTGTCAAGCACAACAGGATGTTCCCAACCCTTCAGAACTGCTTTCCAGGTCTTACTATATCTAGAGATTTAAGGAAAGCACTCATGCAAGATTTCCAATAGTCATAGTTGGACCCATCCAACAGAGGTGGCCTGTTCATAAATCCTCCTTCCTTATCCATTGTGACAGAAGGTAACTTCCCTGAAGCTCACCCTAAATACAGGCAGGGTGCCTGCTCTGATACCAATTGAAATTCTGGCACGGTAGTTTCCTGATGTTGTATGTAATGTTCCAACACTGAGACTCAGGTGGAACGTTGAGTTTAATGTTTCAACGCCAGGCTAACGATAAACAAACATAACAAGGAAAATATAAAAGACAGAAACGTAAATGGCACATGTTATTTGTTAACCCAGTTCGGTGATAAACACACCTACTCTGGGGGCTACCAAGCCAGGAGGAAGTCCACTACTGTAGTCCTAGTTCTAAGTTCTCAGCAAACTCCAAGTTTACAACTTATCACCTAGCTACTACTCGTACTGACTTCAGCCTAGGAACTCCTAGACCTGAGATCCCATCTCACATCCACTCAATCACACACCCTGTGATTACACAAATACAAACAGTATGATGAAGACACCTTCAGACACAAACTAACATTGTACTTCAAAGCTTAGGTGTAGTATACAATATTACAACTCTGTTAAAACAAACCAACTCTAAGCTTTTGATATTCAGTAGCAGCAATAAAGTGGTATACAGAATAGAGCACACGACTCAACAAAGACAACCTAAAGTCGAAACCCTAAAATATCCTTTCAATGACGGCTTCGATTATTTCTTCAATAGAGGTGTCTTCTTTATATAGCCTTCAGGAGCAACATATATTTGAATCATATATTCTTCTCAGAAATATGTTGAAACAAATAATTCTTCAGAAATATGTTTCCAAGATTCCTTCTAGAAATATATTTGCACAATTAGATCTTCCTTCAGGCTAAACATATATTTGTATCAAATATTCTTTTCAGAAATATATTGAAACAAATATTCTTCAGAAACATATTTTCCAAAATCTCTTTTGAAAATATATTTGCACAAATAGAAATATCCATCTGAAAAATATATTCCTTCTGGAAACACACGCAACTTGGAGAACAAGTAACATGAATGAATTCTTCAATCAAATCTTCAAAAGATCAGGTGCGATAATAAACAGCTCCAGGGTGCGAAATCAGGGTACACTGAAGTCGTACCCTCATGTTGGAACATTGAGACCAACATCTTGATTGTATATTTGATATAGCAAAAATGAAGCCAACATACAAATATCCAACAAGATTGAAACAATCCCTGTGGAGACGAACTTATAAATTTTATTACTTCGATGCATTTTTAGTACACTTGCTAAAAGTTTATCATTAACCATACGATTAAAATAAAAAGGTATGATTGTATTGATTCATTCATACTATTGATTGATACAACAACACATATATAGGATGGCAGACTACCAACATGTGATAAGGGACTTGGGCACCTTATCACATATGGACAAAATTGGTTGGGAGGGAAAAACTCATCTTGTAAATCCAATAGATCGTACAACGAAGATTAATCACTATTAAATGATAGTGAATACTTTCTATCCATAATATTGTTATACAAAAAATATACGATGGCAGGCTACTACCATAATGTGAAAGCATCAATCTGGTCCTGTGATTGATCTGCAATAATAATCCTCACCCTTTTTCCCTTGAGAGGATTTTTATAGAGAAAAGGTTCAATTTATGTGTGTAACTGCTGAGAGGGTGTTTTCTTCTTTTCAGTCAGAAATGGTGTAAACATCAATAGAACTCCAAGTCCTCCAGCAACATTCAGGACAAAAAAGACCATATGAGTTCCTGCAGTTGTGCACAACAGCGAGCTTCAGGAATTCAGGTAATTGTTAAATTAAATCTAGTAAAAGAAATTAATGTTAAATGTTCTTTAGAGTTTTCTATTAATCTTAATAGAAGAGTTCCTATATCATTCTATTGTTGCAGCTTTTCTTTCTATTACTTATGTGTAGGAATTAAACTCTTTACTTTGTAAATAAACAACATAAATATTGTTGTGTTGTAGCATACAATAAAGTGAAAAAATTGAACAGTTAGATATGTGATGTAAATATTGACGCATTAAAATTAGTTGAACATCATACCTGGGAGGAAAGATGCATTCATCCGTTTTTGTGACCAAGCTAATCTGGAATGAACAAAATATCAGAATAAGAAAACTGAATATATTATACTGTTTTAAATATATCGTTGTAGTAAAAAAATAAATTTAGAACACTATGATGTAATTTGATCCATGTAGCCGACCCCACTTAGTGGGATAAGACTTGATTGTTGTTGTTGTAGTAAAAAAATGAATTATATATGCCAAGTATGCAGTGTATTTTACCAAGACATGGGTTAGACACAACATTCAAGATGGTATGAGAGCATATGCTAGATTCAACGGAGATATATAATTCTCCTATTGATATAAAAACCACAAAAATTTTAGTATAGAAAAGAAATCAACCTTATTAGAATTAATACAATATCAGCCTTCAAGATTATTGCAATACTAGTACCAGCACAATTTATTAAAACAATCACAAAGGACATTAACATGTAATTTTGTAGAAATTTCAAAACATATACATCAATCCCCAAAGAGATCATCATCCAAACTTTGGAACAATGAAAGATAAGTAAAATAAAAGCTAGAGAAATCAAAGGTACACTCACACAGCACCACCTCCAGCTGGACCAATTGTTTTGAATATTGACATTCCAGTCATAGCAATGCCATTAGCTGCCCCTCTTTGACGTTGTTCCTGTTTTTCAAATCAACATGCCATTTATGCCACAATTTCCTTAAAATATGATCTCAACTTTTGGAATGAAATAAAGTTTATATAATGGAACCAAACATTACCACTGCTCGATTTTGCATAAGAAATAAACCAGTGATTATGGTCACCTGAAATCCAGCAAAAATAATACAATTAGGAAAGCTTGTAACACATATAACTATAGTTAGAATCCTAGTCTAGTCAATTTATAACATAAGCATTTTATGTTAATTACAAAGATTGCTGATTGTTAACTTTAGTCTAATGGTTCACGAGGTGTCGGCTCAGTGGTAAGAGTTTGATCTTGTAACATCAAGGGACGAAGTTCAAATTCCCTCGAGAACGGTTGTAAATTAACTATTAACGCCACTTTAATTAATAATACTTTTCTCATTCTTCGATTTAAAAGAAAAAAAATTAGTCTACTCAATTAGTCTTATTTAGGTCTTTGATTGCTCTTATAATACATTTATGTATATGACATCAAGTTAGCCTACTTTAAAGGGCGAGCCTTGGTGCAACGATAAAGTTGTTAGCTTGTGACTTGGAGGTCACGGGTTCAAATCTTGGAAAGAGCCACTCTGCTTGCAAGAACCATAGACTTCATACATCAAGTCTAACCTGTCTGGTGGAGCCTCGCATATGACATCAAGTCACCCCATCCTAGAACACTTTTGAAAATACTTTGTTCTTCAACAAAATTTTCAATCAATGAAATTGGCTCCTTTTCAATGTTTAATAAAGTCAATGCAATACATTTTGAAACTGCATCACTAATGATTGGTTAAATAAAAAATAATAAACTTACACTTAGAAGATTCTTTAGAAGGGAAGCAATATTAATCACTAGGTATAGTGTGATTCCAGAAAGCATTGCTATGAAGGGGTAACTTTGCAAAAGAGGTATGGATAACACCTACATTTGGTGACAAAATAGCAAGACAATTTTAGAACAAGAAACAATGTAATGCTGAGTTGCATTAACCACTATGAATGGTGAAATCTTACCCCGGAGATGCGAGCAAATCTTACAGGTCCAAAAGTTTTTTCTAATGATGGGTACAGGGAAAGCTGGTAGACAATAAGACCAATACCTGACCATTGATCATTTCAGAAGAGCTCAAGAATTAAGCATTATATCTTGTGAAAAGAATGCACAAAATAACGTATATCCAAGTATTGAAGTTATAAGAGGAAGAGGGAACATAATTTTTTTAAAGACTTTGAGTTATGATTATGGTTTGGTATTGTGATGATACAAAAGACTAAGCACTTTCCTAAAGTTACACTATATTTCCTAATTCTGATTAAACAAGAGAACTGAAGCTAGTCCTAAGAGAATATGTCATATTTTGTGATAGAATAATAATATGAGGAGGCATTTTCTAGATAATTTAATTTCCCCAATATAAATGAACTGATATGACATTCAAGAAAAACAGTCCAAATTACATCCAATAAAGTATCCTAGAAACAATACAGTAATGTATCCAAGATTAATAAACCAACTATACAAGTCTGACAAATATTTTCATAACTTTTGTTAAACCACATGTAAGTTAAGGAAGTTATCATATTGCATCATGTACAATTCACAATAGTACATGTGCTATTATGTAAGTTAAGGAAATTATCATATTACATTAAAAAATCACTAGGGATGCATACACATATCAAAGATGTACCTGATATTGCAAGAACATCACCAACATTTTCAGTTGTGAAGTTCAAACCACCCAACCTTCTAGGACTAACCGCCCATAATGAGAAGATCTATTAAGAAGTAAAATGGTGCTTACTTATAGCCTATAATATGAAATATCAGTTCTGCTGCAAGTTAGTTAGAATAACACATCAAGGAAAGAAAAGCTCTATAGCACCGACACTTAAGATAGAAAGCATTCCCGAGATTGGCAGGATACCACCACATGAGATTACAATCAATTAATTTATTTTCTCAAATTATTATCAGTGTCGATGTGTCAGTGTCATGTTCGTGTTTGTGTCCGTGCTTTATAGAAGAAAAGTCAAAACAACATATATTAATTATGCATAAACTAACTTTATTAAGTAGGAATGGTACCTCTTGATAAGAAATATCATAAAGTGAGAAAATGCAATACACAACAATAGATGACATTAAGGGCCAGTTTAGGAAGAGGTTTTCATCTTTTTGGATTATCTGGTCTTTGCCAGCTCTCCCATTTCTTCCAGTTTCTAAAGCTTCAGCATCATCAATGGACTCATTGCTAAGAGGGTGGTTGTGTAATGTTTCCTACAGTCGGGAAGTCATGCATTTATAGAAATTATATTGATGGTAAAGTAAAGAGAAATATATATTGTTCGCGCGAGCATAAAAATGGAAGTAAAAGCAGAGCTGACATAAAAAACTTACACAAAAAATGTCGCTACGTACATTATGAAATGTCAATATAATAGCATTAGAAAAATGTTGCTATAGTGTAATCAAATGGTTATACTTGTTCAACAACCTATTAATTTATTTATTTCACACCCGATAATTTTCTAACCAATGGCTATATGCGTTGAAAGTTCATTATCACTTCAGAGGAGCCAAATCTGTTGGATATCAAGAGACAAGTGAGAATTAAGTTGATTTTGGATGCTTGTTTCTGAACCAAAGAGGAATCTGAAAGAACTTTCAATCTATTATTCAGACCCCTACTTTTATTGATACCAAATCAAAGTCAGTAGTAAAGTTGAGGAATTTGTATTTGTAAATCAATGATATAGATCACGTTTTTTCAACCACCTAAGCTTAGCATAAAAAGTTGTAAATCAATGATATATATCAGTATCCAATCAGATATACATACCGGAAGCCAGATACAGGCAATTGCTACCGCAAACGCAAAAGCTGATATTGAAATGGAAGGCAAGAAATATGGAAACCTACAACAAGATTTAAGTTTTGATAATGACAATCAGAACATCAACAATACGTTTGGAAGGAAAAACTAAATTGTTAAAATTTTATGAAACTAAAAATCAAGATAAATTTACTTACTTGTCCCAAAAGGAATCCTTTGGAAATAGATTTGGGTATTTAATAGTTGGCTGCAATATTATATTTTTCACACAAACTATTAGAGAAACAAGTAAAAGTGTGTTAAACAAAATAGACATATGTTTGAATATACAACAAGGGTTCCTAAGTTTTGTAAGATTCAATCCTTGATCATGACATATATAGGTAACATATCATATTCTCACTTGGAATCAAGTTATGAATCCAATTGGGAATGGTTAGTCATGCCATTTTTCTATGTACAAAATCTAAGACTATTCTCATGACCTATTTTCATTACAAAAGGAAAAAGAATAAAGAATTACCTGAGCCAAATAACCTCCCAAAGCTGGTCCAATTATTAAACCTATGCCCCAAGCTGCACTGAACTGAAATCATATCACATCATTATTGACTAATATTGTTGAATGAGAGAGACCTGAGACATGAGATGGTGAAACTGTGTGTATCAACTATACAACAGAGTCAATTTAAATATACTCAAGGCAATAAATACTAATTAAATATAAAAGACATTATCTAGAAAGCACTAACGCAGGCACGTACATGATCATCAGACATGACACTAACATGTAGACATCGATAATAATTGAAGAAAACGTAAGTAACTGAATGTTACCACATGAGTCAATGCCTTATAGGTGTTGGACATCGACACTTGTCGGACAAAGATTATAGAAGCTTACAGTTGAGAGTCCAAGAGCTTGCTTTTCTTCTCGAAAAATTTCAGAGCAGTATGCCTGTTATTAGAAAAGGATGTGACAAAAAAATTAACTGATATCTAAAGATAAAAATGACAAACATATAATTGCTATTTGATGTGGAAGGATGAAACATTTAGGTATTATTGTGTTGATTGGTACCTTCATTGGTCCAAGCAAACCATTTAAACATCCAAGAAAAAACCGCGTTGTAATAGCCATCCAAAAACTTGTGCTAAGGCCAAATAGTGTGTTGAAAATGATACTGAAATCAAGTAATCATCATCATCAATGATATAATGGAAAACCATAATCGCTCTATTTGGATAAACAACATAGTTTAGCACGTATAGCATAGACGCTTGATATATAAGTACTTATGTACAAGCTATTTTTATGACAAAAGATAAAATAAAGTCAAATTTTTTCATAACCTATCATGGACAACTTATGGAAATTAGCTGAAAACAACTGACGCACATGTCATAAGTTGCTTCCATAAGATCTCTCAAACAGCCCTACGAGTGTGTACGCGGGTAGATAAACTAAAATACGTCAATTTGAAAAAAAAAAAACCTCAATGACATATACTTACACCGAGATAATCCCTAAAATTGCAACAGGTTTTCTACCGTAACGATCTGCTATGATTCCCCACAATATTGATGTCAAAGATCTTCCAAGCATGAATGCAGATCCTACAACATTTTCACAGTCAGATTAGGATCAGAAATAAACAACTTATGAAGATAAAACAAATCAAAGGAAGTTTTAAAAAGAAAATCTTACCCACATAACCAGCATAAGCACTTATGTCCTCCTCTCTTTTTGCAATATTGAAATCTCTTATCTAAATAAAAATACTGTTCACATTAAATGTTGGAATACTTAAGCCAAAATGTAGCAAACTTTAGATAACAAAAATTGATTCACCTATTGTGTCAGAGATACTTCCTAGAAATAATTAAAGTTATTAAACTTACCATGAAATATAGGTAAGGAAAGAGAGATGATATAGGCAGAGCTGTAAAGAACAAAAACAATGACATTAGAGATACAACAATAAGGGATTGTACATTTTTACACCTAAAAGTTTGACAAAGTAACTAAACTGTAACAGAATTTTTATATTTTTTTATAATAGTTATCATGACTAAAATTAAAAGAACAATCATCATTCTTTAACAAAGTGAAAATTAATTTCAAAGCATAGCTTACAGCTGCATAAAACCACCATCCATATGTTCAAGAGATTTCGAAATGAAACATCAGTTTTGAGCTCTTTAGCTTTGTCAACTTTACAACCAGGACAATTCTCATAGTACTTTTTCTTCAACAATGTCTCTCCAATATTTCCATCTTCCATTTTTTGCAACACAAATCAACAAACTTCTTGTTTCCAGAAAACAATGGTTACAATGTTTGCGTTATGACCCTCTTCACCGAATCCTTTTTTTTTATTTGCAATACGAAAAAGATTAATCAAAAAGACACAAAAAATACAAGAAAATAAATTGGCACTTGTTCTTTTAAACCAAAAGACAATAACAAAGATTTGTCACACAACTGAAAGGACAATTGTAGAGCAATGAGAAGAAAATAACAAAATTCATATAACATTAAAATGTGTTGAAAGAGACATGATTGGATCTGCAAAGCCTACATCATTGCACACGTCAAGTAAGAAAAAAAACCAAATAATGAGAAAGTCAAATGTAACTTGGTCACGAACACTACATGTTATTGGTTTTGTATGAATTTAAAAATTAAAAATAGCATCAAAGATTTTTTTTTAATTTCTAAGACAAAAAAAATAAGTAAGTATAAAAATGTATTCGATTAAGAGAAATGATGATATAGTTTGCCTTCGTGTACAACTTTTCTACACATGCACAAAAAAAAAAAAATACTCCATGTAGATATTTGGAAAGACATTTTAGGAACTAACATACAAAAGTATTACACCCCCATAAAAAATACAAAAGTACTATGATTTTTTTTTCCTTCCGAATTTGATATTCTATGTGCAAATTTGTCCGAATAGAACCAGAATGGGTGACAACTATCAATATATTTAACACCAATGCATTGTTTGGATTTGATTTGAACTATTACAATAGTATGATTTGATTATATCCATGTGTAAAAATAAATTAAGATGCATAAAAAATAAAAGATATCTCTTCCACAAAATTTTAAGTCTAAGAACATATGATACTAAAATAACACTAACGATCTCTTTTATGCTTCTTAAATCACTTTAATTTTTTAAAAAAATTATTTAAATATTATTACAAAATACTTAAAAATTATGCACAAAAATAAGTATTAAAAAATAAATAGAGGATGCATACATCTAAAATCCTTTTCAAAAATATTCTTAAATACTATTTATACAAATATTTAAGCTTTTCATGAAAATTGGACTAGTTGATAAAGAGTTCATTCATACTGTTGTACCCTAATTTTGTCCCAAGCCATTTTAAAAAAAAAAATTTACAAAAAAAAGGGAGAAAAGTCAAAGTCAACAAAAAAGTCAACATTTCAGAAATGAGGACTTCGCAGAGCAAAGTCCCCTTCGCTCTGCGAAGTCTGCGAATTTTTTGCAGATTTTTTAATCTCTTTGATTTATTTCCATTATTATTACCTATCATTATTGTTATTGTTATTATTATCAATTGTGGCTAATTGAGCTCAGCAAAGCAAGAATTGGAGCATTTGCCATTAAAGCCAAGGTGAGAAGTTTTTTCTTCCAACCAAGCATGTGCCAAGCAAGTTGGCTTGCCCTTGGGCAGCTCTTGTCCCTCCCAGTGGACCTGCTACTGACCCTAAGCTTGCCAGCCACCAGCTTGTTGGATTTTCTTCCTGCTTTCTCCCCCAAAACCAGTCAAACCCAGCTGGTTTTGCTTGCCCAAAAGCCATGAGTGTTGCCCTGTTTTCAGCAGCTTTTCTTCCTCCTCACACCAGCCCACATGTTCCCTTTTGTTTCTCCCAACCTCTGTACATCACAGTGCACGTTTTTATTGCTTAACCCTCAAGATTGCAAGGACCAGTCCCAAGGGACAGCCAATTGCAAACAACCCTGTTTTCATCATCATTTCTATCCAAAATCCATTGAATTAATGGCTGGATTTGGCTAAGTCTTGACCATTGCAGCAAGGCAAGGTCACCTCTTCACTTTTGCATTAAATGCAAAGCAATTTAGCCTGATCTTAGCCCACAAATCAGCTGGATTTTGGGGATTTCTCATGATGACAATTGATTTGGTTTTGGCCTATAAATAGGATGCAATGCATAACCATTAAATACCAGAAAAAATCAGCAATTACACACAAGTGAAAACACTTGAAACAGCACTAAACATATAGCAAAAACCAGTTCAAACACAGATCATTACACAAATTCATTGCTCTTATTCATCAACATTTCAACTTTTTGCAAAAAACTTCAACAATTCAAGTTCCTTTCATTTCCTTGTAACAAAAGCATTGCTAGGAGTTCTGTAAGTGTTCTAAAATCCTTATCTTTCATTTAGAATTGTTGCTTGCATCTTAAATTTTGTTTAAATCCATTTTGCTCTAAAACCCCTTTTGAATTTCAAAAGAATCCCAAAGTTTTGCAAAACATTTAAACTAGTTTGTTCAGCTCTTTTTATTGCCAATTCTCAAAGCTTTTTAATCCCCTAAAGGTTCTGGGATTGTTCAGAAGTTGCTTCTGAACAGCAGTTCAGAAGTAGCTTCTGAACTCAAAATTTCGCAGTGTTCGCAGTGCGAAGCTCTGGTCGCTGTGCGACCATGACAGAACTCAGAATCTGAGTTTAGGCTTCAAACAGCCAATTTTTGAGGTTCTAGCCCAAGAACTCAGAACCTAATTGGATTGAGACTCATTTTATTCAAACCATAGCAAGAGTTTTGCATAAATATTGAAGGATTCACAAGTTCGAGCAACACTTTTTGAATAACTTGTAAAACAAGTTACGTTCATAAACTTTCAAAATCAAACTTGAGCAATAAGCTAAGTTCATCATTTTCAAAACTAAACTTGAACAAAAACCTTGTTCATGATTTTCAATCAAACGTAAACTTAAGCCGAACTTGTTCATTTTTTCAAAACCTTTTTCAAAACTTGAGCCGAACTTGTGCGTTTTTCACAAATTTGTTAAAAACCTTTTCATATGAGTTTCAAACCAAGTGTTTTGCTAAAACTTTGGGATTTCTCAAAACTCGAACAAAACTTGAATGAAAAAGGGATGGTTTGACGTATGTCTCTCCATTGCCCCGATTGAACGAATGCGTGACGTATGTCTCGTCGCTCGGACAATCGTCATTCTATTTTCAACGTACCCGACCACACCAAACCAATTCTTGGCCCTTTGTGGTGAATTTGAACCTTTTGGTCCCCCGCGGCCATTTGATTCAATTTCTCGACTCGGTTGAGTCACTTTGGTCAATGTTCGACTCGGTTGAGTCCATTGAACCCTTTCTTGATCCCGTTGGATCAATCGATCCTTTTTCGACTCGGTTGAGTCACTTTGGTCAATGTTCGACTCTGTTGAGTCCATTGAACCCTTTCTTGATCCCGTTGGATCAATCAAACCCTTTTTCGACTCGGTTGAGTCGCTTTGGTCAATGTTCGACTCGGTTGAGTCCATTGAACCTTTTCTTGATCCCGTCGGATCAATCGAACCTCTTTTACCCTAACGGACATGCTTTTAACATTTCTAGCGCGATTTTAAACAAACGCTTAAGCCTCCCATGCGCGAGCATACAAGCTACGTTTGATCGTAAGAATACAGTTAAAACATCGTTCATTTAAAAACAACCAACAAACACGTTTTTCTACCAAAGAACTACGTAGCTTTGAATTCCCCATCGCACCAGGGGATACGTAGGAGCAAGATCGTCATCTTGTCAAGCACAATAATAAAAAACAAACTTTTTCCCCTTTCATCTTTATTATCTTTATTTATAGACAAGCATGCACGCAAAAC
The DNA here is from genome assembly GCA_018208015.1 of Medicago ruthenica. NCBI lineage: Eukaryota > Viridiplantae > Streptophyta > Magnoliopsida > Fabales > Fabaceae > Medicago > Medicago ruthenica. The sequence goes on from CM031373.1 coordinate 15,129,778, forward strand.
ATTTAAAAACATTTTAAGCTTTAGCTAACTAGGAGGTTCCCGTTGAGTACAACGGACGTGAGGGGTGCTAATACCTTCCCCTTGCGTAATCGACTCCCGAACCCGATAATGGTTGTGATGACCAATCCTTTCCTCATCGTCAAGGGTTTTATTATCGTTTCCCTTTAAAATAAAAAACTTAAGGGTTTATCAACGTTCCCTTTAAACAAAAACTTTGGTGGCGACTTCACACAGCCTTTCGAGCGTTCGAACACGTCTCGGAAGATTGCGCGTTTTTAACGAGAGCGCACAGCTGGCGACTTCACTGGGGAAATGTCCTCACTAGCGAGTCAAGCCTATCCTATTTAGCTTTTAAGCTAAATGTTTTTATATTTTTCGTGTGCATGCTTTTATTTCATTGTCTATATCCTTCTCTTGCTTTATGTTTATAAATGCGTTATATTGCTTTATATTCATATCATATATATCAATTGTGGGGATGTTACTTGAGCGATGTTACTCCACATTGTTCGGGTTAATGCCGGACGTGTGAGGGTCTCTACCCGAGCTTGAGAAAAAATTAAGTTAGGATGGGGTTGTGTGTGGAAGCCCGCGTTGACGTATGTCCGTGAGGTAGGATGCCAAACCCCGCCTAGAGGAGATTTTCACTTGGAATGAATTGAAGTCTTGCGAAGTTCGCAAACGACGACCTTAATTCCATGTGAGATCCATGACTCTAGGGACCTTTTTAGAAAATCTCATCTCTAGAGCCTACACGTGAGGATGGGGGGAAGTTTCGAACCTTCATATACCATACCTTTGCATACCATTCATTTGCATCCATGAAAATAATTTTTTCGCATATCATTTTGCTTTATAGGAAATTAAAAAGAACAACCAAATATTAGCAAAGAGAAATATGGATTCCGGAAATAGAAATACGCTCGCTTTCAAGATTAAGGCCCCTAAAGTGGAAAGCTTGCTAGCTTTGAGTAGACGGCTCTCTTCGGTCGACAAGAGTATTTTCGAAGCAAGTTATGGGTTAATCCTTGACCTCCTACCCGTGAAGATAGATTCAGCGGCTTTAACTACCTTGGCTCAATTCTTTGACCCACCTCTCCGGTGCTTTACCTTTCAAGATTTCCAATTAGCTCCAACCTTGGAAGAATTTGAGAAGATTTTGGGTTGTAGCATGAAAGACCATGGGCTTTATCTCGGTTCGGGAAAAGACCCTACATTAGAGGCCATCGCCGAATCCTTATACCTTAATGTCCAAGAAATAGCATCTAACTTGGAAACTAGAGGAAACATTAAGGGGTTCACAAGAAGGTTCTTGGAGACCAAAGCTCGGGATTTGTTAGCTAGCAAAGAGGGAAAAGCATTCAACGCCATCCTAGCCCTTTTGGTCTACGGGATCGTTTTATTCCCCAGCATGGACGATTTAATAGACTTTCCGGCTTTAGAGGTATTCATGACTAAAAATCCGGTTCCCACGCTTTTGGCGGATTTTTATCATTCCCTCTATTCTAGGCATGAACAAGGGAGAGGACGCACAATTTCTTGTTGTACTCCTTTGGTGCAAACTTGGTTGATGTCACACATGCCAAGAAGCCGAGACTTTGTGGAAAACCGGGCCAAACTCAAGTGGTCGCAACGGATGACAACTCTCGCCGAGAAGGATATCCATTGGTTTTCTCCAAATTTAGAGGACCCGGAAATCATCCTTAGTAGCGGGGATTTCCCCAACGTACCCCTCATTGGTACTAAGGGATGCATCAACTACAATCCGGTCCTCTCTCTCCGACAACTAGGATATTCAATGGAAGACAAACCCAATGACCTTTTGTTGGAAGCTTTTTTCCTAAGGGAAGGAGATCAAGACCCGGCATTGCTAGAAAGAATCCGAGGAGCTTGGAACCAAGTGCGCAAAGGAAAGGTTGGCAAGAGGAATTGCGTGGCCAAACCTCTTTATACTCAATGGGTGAAGGAGAGGGTTAAAACAATCAAGCTACCCTTCGTGGTCATACGCCCTCCAAAACCTCCTACACCTAAACCCATTGCAATCATTCCCAACAAAGAAGCGGAGGAACTCAAAGCTAAAATTCGAGAACTCCAAGACAAAAATGGGGAGTTAGAATTAAAACACCTTCAAGCTTGGGAGAAATCACTAGGACGAAGAGAGATCGGGATGAAGCGACAAATTCTCTTCTAGTGTGCCAAAAGCGGCTAAAAATCTCCGAGGGGAAGAGAGATTGGATTGGAGGTGGCTTGGTTAGTGCGGATGCCAACCTTGTGGCCAAGGACGAAGAGTTGGAAAGAGTCTTGCATTCCAACCAAGAGCTCAAAAAGTTCGGCGAGCTAGCCATCGAAGCTCAAAGAAAATGGAGATTGAAATTTCAAGAGAAAAATCAACAACTCCAAGAAGCTAGCTGCAAGCCGAACGCGTCCAACGGCAAAGATATGAGAGCCTTTCTCATCAAGGGAGGCTAAAATGCAATCGTCTCGAAGCGGACATCAAGAAATTCGAAGAATACTTCGACAAGATTGCAAGAGCACACGGGGACCATATTGCACAACTACACGATGAAATTAGAAGTGCAAGGGTCAAGCTAGATCAACGCAAGGAAGTGATTGAGTTTGTATGGCAAGACGCCACCCGATTAAGTGAGGATTTCACTAAATTGGTTGCATTTTCGAACTTGGTCTTCACCCAACTTCCAAAGAAGCTAGCAAAGGCCGAGATGGTCATGCCTTACTTTGTCATCCCTAAAGAAATCCAGAAGTTTATGAAGTTCTGCAAGGACACCGTAGACTTCTATAGGGAAGAAATGGACAAAGCCGAAAAGCGAGCGGCTATTTGATTTGTATTAACATTAGTTACACCTTGTAATGAAATGTTATCTAATCAAATAATATTTTGAAGCAATATCAATTTCCCGGCCTTTAATATTTCTAATTGCTAATATTAATTGTGCGCCTTTAAATTTCCTCGTAAAGCAAAAATAAAAAAAAACGCATGTTTTTGCATACTCATCGCATACATACATTCACATGCATCTTCATGCATTTTTCATAAAAAAAACACTCATTTCATTTCCCTAAAAACAGTTTGAAGCAATCATAGGCAGAAAACCCAAAAATCCATCGGCCCAAGAGCCAGATCTCCGACACTCGTACGGAACACGAGCCAACAAGCAAAGGATCATGGATAATTTGGAACAAACTCAAGCGGCTTTGAGAGGAGAGGTTGATGAGATGAAGGGGAAGATGGATCAAATGTTAGAGTTAATGCAAGCTCTATCTGCCCGAGAGAGCAACCCTCGTCCAACGGTGGATGCAGCCAATGTGCAATGGCCCGCATATGGTCTTCCTCCGAATTATACCCCACCATTTGAAAATGAGGGCCATGTGCCACCTCTTCAACCACAGCTTACAATCCCCGTTAGGAACGAAGAGCATCGTCCTCAAGGGAATTCCACTACTCATCATGAGAATATTTCTCATAATGTGGAAGACAATCAGCCTAGACATTCTGCTCTTGACATTACCCACCAAGACAACGATACCGCCCAAATGTATCGCGTTTTGGAAGAAAGGTTAAAAGATGTCGAAGGATCCAGCTCATACGGTGCCCACAATGCTTTGGACATGTGCTTAGTGCCCGATGTAGTAATCCCTCCAAAATTCAAAGTACCGGACTTCGAGAAGTACAAGGGAATTCAATGCCCTAGGAACCATCTACGGATGTTCTGTAGGAAGATGGCGGCTTACGCAACGAACGAGAAACTCATGGTACATGTGTTTCAAGATAGTTTGAGCGGAGCGTCATTGGATTGGTACATGCAACTTGAGCGTACCCACGTCCAAACTTGGAAGGACTTAGCCGATGCTTTCTTAAAGCAATACAAATACAATTTGGACATGGCTCCAAATAGGATGCAGTTGCAGAACCTCGTACAAAGAAGCAACGAGTCATTCAAGGAGTATGCTCAAAGGTGGAGGGAACTAGCTTCTCGCGTACAACCACCATTGTTGGAAAGGGAGCTTGTCGATACCTTTATAGGCACACTACAAGGCCCATATTATGACAAAATGATTGGAAGCACATCTTCCGGCTTTTCCGATCTAGTCATAATTGGTGAAAGAATAGAGGACGGAGTAAAGAGGGGAAAGATCCAAAGCCCTCTAGAAACTCAAAGTGGAGCTAGGAGACCCCCCAGCAACTTTCATAAAAAGAAAGAGGGGGAGACAAATGCTGTTTTAGTGGGACCATCTCACCCACCATCAAATCAAATGCCTCGCTACAATTCTCCATATGTGGCACCAGCAGCAGCTCAAGGGCATTACTCACCTCAAGTAATTCCCACGACTCCACCTCGACAACCAGCAGTGTTGCCTCAACAAAATCGGCAGCAACAACAAGGCGGGTACCCACCAAGAAACCAAACGGGCCCGAGGAATAACTATCACAACGTACAGTTTGATCTTGTACCTATGCCATACAGTCAGATCTTGCCATATTTAATCCAAAAGGGAATGGTTGAGCTAAAACCACTACCAACTTTGGTGCCACCATATCCACCTTGGTATGATGCAAACGCCAGATGCGAATACCACGCGGGATCCCCCGGGCACAACATTGAGGGTTGTAAAGCTTTCAAATACAAGGTCCAGAATCTCATTGACCGGAAGTTGTTATCCTTCAAGGAGGAGAATCCCAATGTGAAGAATAATCCATTGCCGGGGCATACGGGTCCCTCTGTAAACGCGGTGGAAGAACAAGAGGACTTTGGCCAAATCAAGGAGGTAGCCAATGTAAAGACTCCCCTGTCAGTTATAAGGGAGCGATTAACCGGTTTTGGTTTGTTGGAGGAGATGCACGCCGACTGCGAAGCCTGCAAAATCAACCCGGACAAGTGCGGAAAATTGAAGAGTTGTCTTCAAGAGCTAATGGACCAAGGTTGGATCCAAATGGGCTATATAAAGGATAGCACGGATGTTGCTACCTTGGAGTCTCATGACCCAAAACCTCTCGAAATCCCATACCAAAGGAGAGAGATACCAATAGCTATACAGCCCATAACATTCCATGTGCCGGCACCCTTCTCCTTTGAAAGCATGAAGAGAGTACCATGGAACTACCAACCTGTGGCCTATGTGGAAGGAAAACCACTAGCAAGAATTGAACCCAACATCACTAGCATTACCGGTGTTGGAGGAATGACCAGAAGTGGTAGAGTCTTCGCTCCGAAAGAACTCGGGAAGACACCAGTCGTACTACCAAGAAAGCCGCTCAAAGAAAAGAGCGTGGAAGAGGATGAGAACCAAGCGGGACCCTCTCAAAAAGCAGCCCCACAAAAGGAGGCCGAGGAGTTCTTAAGAATAATCCAAAAGAGCGAGTATAAGATCATTGACCAGTTGGGTCAAACTCCCTCCAAGATCTCCATGTTATCCCTACTACTAAGCTCGGAGGCTCACCGAGAAGCATTACTGCGAATCCTCAATGAGGTACATGTCACCAAGGACATCCCTGTGGACCAATTCGACGGGATAGTCGCAAATATTACCTCGAGCAGGTATTTGGGTTTCAACGATGATGAGCTACCCGACGAGGGGCATATTCATAACCGCGCTTTGCACATCTCCGTGAAGTGCATGGACCACATCCTCTCTCCAGTGTTGGTGGACACGGGGTCATCATTGAACGTCATGCCCAAGACTACCCTTCTAAAGCTATTGTGTGAAGGGACGGTAATGAAGCCAAGCGCTTTGGTAGTAAAAGCTTTCGATGGGTCAAGAAGGGTCGTCGTAGGGGAGATTGACCTACCAGTTCAAATCGGGCCTAAGGTTTTCTCCATCACCTTCCAAGTCATGGATATTCATCCAACTTACAGTTGTCTTCTCGGACGACCATGGATTCACATCGCCGGAGCCATCACCTCTACCCTACACCCGAAACTTAAGTTCATTGTCGATAACCAGATGATTGTAGTTTCCGGGCAAGAGGATATGATGGTAAGCCATCTTTCGTCATTCCGTTATATAGAAACGGACGAAGAAGCTGTGGATGTTCCCTTCCAATCTTTGGAAGTGGCGAATGTCGTGACCTTGAGTTCAAAGCCCAAGGAAAAGGCTAGGACAGCCATGTCATCATGGAGGGCAATAAGAGAAGCTCTAGAAGAGAGCAGACCCACCGGATGGGGCAAATTAGTGGACATACCTGAGAAGAAGAATCGCTTCGGGGTAGGATATCATCCATCAGCCGAAACCTCCTCAAAGCCTCCAAAGCAAGGGATCCTTCCCATTTTGGAAACATTTGTCAGTGCGGGTTTTATCAATGAAGATCAAGTGGCTCTGCTTGAAGACGTGGATGAAGACGTGCCTGATTTGGTGTACCATTGTGCTTCGAATGAAACTTTGAATAATTGGAGGGCTATCGCAATTCCCGAGATCATTACCAAGCTCAAGTAATATACCATGCTTGTTTTTTCTTTTTTTTAAAAAAAAAATCATTTAGCTCTGCCCAAGGCAAATGATTAGTTGTGTGGGGCCCCCATGTTTTAAGTTATTTTCAATCATGAATAAAATTGCATTTTTATGCCCAATTGAGTTCTTCTTTTTCTTTTTATTGCATTTGTTTTAAAAAAAATTTGCTACAAAAAGCCTAAAATCAAATCATACTCATGCAGATCCACAAATCCACCCTCCAAAAACAACACTGTCTTAATCCCTTATGACTTCGATTTCCCAATTAATCAAACGGAAGATAATGAAGAGGACGATTTCGAGCCGCCTGAAGAATTGTCCAGACTTGCAAATCAAGGGGATAGGGTAATACAACCCCACAAGGAATCAGTTGAAGTGATCAACTTGGGGACCGAAGAGGATAAGAAAGAGGTCAAAATAGGAGCCTCCTGTTAATGTACAAAAACAAGTATATTTTTATATCGTTTCCACAGGGATTATTGCGATATCATAAACCGTTCAACAACGATTATCATTTTAAGTTAGGGTTTAATCTTTTTCTTTACTAACACTACTCGACATTAAAAGCATTATAAATAAAACGTAGAGTAATAGGACATAAAAAGTGTTAGGATTAAAGTACGTCAATCAAACGTCGATTGTATTCGATTGATCATAAATATGGATTCTAGCTTTTCTTATATAAGACATTATCACGTATTACTCGACAACGTCATTCGTGTCCAAATGACGTCGTGAGATCGATCGTATCGTTTAATCGACGATTTCTCAATCTATTAAACGATTCGAAAGCTTTACGATCCAACACTTAGTGTAATTATCAAAACCAAATCCCATGTCTAGAATTTCTTATTTTGATAGAATATCATTCTAAACCTAGATTCAAAAGTATTTTTCAATATCATTTAAATCAAATATAAGAATGGAAAACAAGAATAAATTCAATGGTATATAAAAATGCTAGAATCATATATTTAAAATATCAAAGGTTTACAACTAAGAGTGATTGATTACCTAATAATCCCAACAAAGGAGATTAGTTGTTCATTCTCATGACAACTGTGCAAAAGTAGAAAGGAAGATGGAGAATATGCTAAGACTTGATTTCTCAAAGCTACTTAGTGTAATCTTCACTTGAATCCCTTTTGCTCTATGAAGTTTGCCTCCTTTTATGCCTATTCTCTTTCTAGAAGTTAAAGATTTCAAGCTCTCAAAATTATAAAAACTGATATTCAACTGATAATTATGAAAAAATGAGCTTAAAAGCTTTTATACAACTGAGATTTTCTTCGCTCGCTACAAGCGACCAGCCTGTCGCTGTAGCGACAGCAGATTCTTGGCCAATGAGGAAGCTCCACGTCAGCATGTAGCATTAAACCGCCCTTGGTCGCTACAGCGACGAGATCTGTCGCTGTAGCGATGGATCCTTCAAAACTTCCTGCCAAAGGTCGCTTGAAGCTACCGGTTCATCGCTTGTAGCGATGAACTCTCCAATTTTCCCTGCCTAGGCTCGCTTGTAGCGAGGCATCTGGCGCTTGTAGCGATGAAGCTCTGAATTCCCTGCCTATGCTCGCTTGTAGCGATGAAGCTGGCGCTTGTAGCGATGGCTTTAACAAAACTTCAATTTTCTTTACTCAATTCAAGTCCAAGCATGAAATTCCTGCATAATTAAATGGGGTAAGACATAGGATCACAAATTTAGCATTTTAACCACAAATATGAGCTTATCCTAAGATAACTTGTAAAACAAGTAACATAAGTGCCTTAAAGTATATCAAAAGATAACTACTTTTAAGCACTTATCACCTCCCTGCAAGAGGATGTGAAGGAAAAGTTGGTTAAGCTTCTACAAGAGTATGTGGATGTATTCGCTTGGTCGTATCAAGACATGCCAGGTTTAGACCCTAACATCGTCGTACATAAACTGCCACTCAAATCAGAATGCCCACCAGTAAAGCAGAAATTGAGAAGAACCCGACCCGACATGGCTCTCAAGATTAGAGAGGAGGTCAAAAAACAGTTTGATGCCGGCTTTTTAGCCGTAACCAAGTATCGAACATGGGTTGCCAACATCGTGCCAGTTCCAAAGAAGGATGGCAAGGTTAGAATGTGTGTGGATTACCGGGACTTGAATAAAGCAAGCCCAAAGGATGATTTCCCGCTACCACATATTGACATATTGGTGGACAATACTGCCCAATTCTCAGTCTTCTCCTTTATGGACGGATTCTCAAGATATAACCAAATCAAGATGGCTCCAGAAGACATGGAGAAAACCACATTTATCACCCCATGGGGAACTTTCTGCTATAAGGTAATGCCTTTCGGATTAACAAATGTCGGGGCAACATACCAAAGAGCAATGGTAACTCTTTTCCATGATATGATCCATAAGGAAATTGAGGTCTACGTCGATGACATGATTGCCAAATCCCAAATGGAGGAGGATCATCTAGTCCATCTACAAAAGCTTTTCGAGCGCCTGAGAAAGTTCAAGCTGCGCTTAAATCCTAACAAGTGCACATTTGGTGTTAGATCCGGAAAGTTATTGGGTTTCATCGTCAGCCAAAGGGATATTGAAGTGGATCCTGACAAGGTAAAGGCCATCCAAGATATGCCAGCGCCAAATACCGAGAAAGAGGTCTGTGGGTTCTTAGGAAGATTGAACTACATCACTAGGTTCATCTCACACATGACAGCTACCTGCGAACCAATCTTCAAACTGCTAAGGAAAAACCAAGTCGTCCATTGGAACGAGAATTGCCAAGAAGCGTTTGACAAGATCAAACAATACCTGCAAGAACCACCAATTTTAATACCTCCGGTTCCGGGTAAACCCCTCATCTTATACCTAACCGTGCTTGAAGGATCAATGGGTTGTGTGTTAGGACAACAAGATGAAACGGGAAGAAAAGAGCACGCAATCTACTACCTAAGCAAGAAGTTCACCGACTGTGAATCGAGGTATACTTCGCTTGAAAAGACTTGCTGCGCTTTAGCATGGGCTGCTCGACGCTTAAGGCAATACATGTTGACCCATACAACTTGGTTGATATCAAAGATGGATCCCATCAAGTACATCTTCGAAAAAACCCGCCCTCACGGGAAAGATAGCCCGTTGGCAAATGCTGCTGTCTGAATACGACATCCAATACGTTGCTCAAAAAGCTATCAAAGGGAGTGTTTTATCCGAGCACCTTGCTCACCAACCATTGGAGGATTATCAACCCATACAATTCGACTTCCCCGATGAAGACGTTGTAGCCTTGAATGACGAAAAGGTCATGAGAGATGACGAAGGGCCAGAACCGAGAGCTCGATGGAAGCTCGCTTTCGACGGCGCCTCAAATGCCATGGGGCACGGGATCGGGGCAGTTTTAATCTCCCCAAGAAATGGATATCTCGAAGAACAAGAGTATCCAGAAAATGTCTCACAAACCGACAAGAGAACCCTCAGGAGATTGGCATCCCAGTTCTTCCTCAGCGGAAACACCCTCTACAAAAGAAACTATGACCTGGTCTTGCTCAGATGTGTGGATAAATATGAAGCGGACATGCTCATCAAAGAAATCCACGAGGCATCTTTTGGAACCCATGCCAATGGGCATGCAATGGCAAAGAAAATCCTAAGGGCGGGCTATTACTGGCTAACCATGGAAGCTGACTGTTTTCACTATGCCAAGACTTGTCATAAGTGCCAAATTTATGCCGACAAGGTGCATGTACCACCAACTCCTCTGAACGTCATGACCTCACCCTGGCCTTTCTCTATGTGGGGCATAGACATGATTGGAATGATCGAGCCCAAAGCATCAAATGGACATCGCTTCATCCTCGTTGTCATCGACTATTTCACCAAGTGGGTCGAAGCAGCTTCATATGCAAACGTAACCAAACAAGTGGTAGCCCGATTCATCAAAAAGGAAATCATTTGCCGTTACGGCACTCCCCACAAAATTATCACGGATAATGGGGCAAACCTAAACAACAACACGATGAAGGAGTTGTGCACAGACTTCAAGATCGAGCACCATAATTCCTCACCATATCGGCCAAAGATGAACGGTGCGGTGGAAGCAGCCAATAAGAACATAAAGAAAATCATCCAAAAAATGGTGAAAACATACAAGGATTGGCACGAGATGCTTCCCTTTGCGCTACATGGCTACAGAACAGCCATTCGCACTTCAACCGGGGCAACCCCTTTCTCCTTAGTATACGGTATGGAAGCCGTGCTTCCCATTGAGGTTGAAATCCCTTCGTTAAGGGTCTTGATGGAAACCAAGTTAGAAGAGGCCGAATGGGTCCAAACAAGGTTCGACCAACTGAACCTCTTAGAGGAAAAACGTCTAACAGCGTTATGTCATGGACAACTCTACCAAAGGAGACTCAAGAGGGCATTCGACAAAAAGGTCCGTCCTCGAGAATTCAAAGAAGGAGACCTAGTGCTCAAGAAGATATTACCTTTCCACAAAGATCCCCGCGGGAAATGGACTCCCAGCTATGAAGGACCATACGTGGTAAAGAAAGCCTTCTCTGGCGGAGCTTTAATCATCACCACTATGGACGGAGAAGAGTTCCCACTTTCAATAAACTCTGACGCAGTCAAGAAGTATTATGCCTAAAAGAAAAGAAAAAGAGAAAAGCTCGCTAAATCGAAAACCTGAGAGGGCGGTTTAGGCAATAGAGAGCGTCCTGGTAGATCGAAAACCTGAAAAGGCGGTCTAGGCAAAAATTAAGGACATCAAAAAAGGAAATACACCCCGGTGGACTGAAAACTCGAAAGAACGGTCCAGGTAAAAGTTAGGGGGCTCAAAACAAGAAAGAAAGGCAAAGGACTGCAACATTCAAGATCCGGACAAGATTCAAGAGGGGAGGAATCGGTCTCGTCATCATCTTTCAAAGAATTTCGAAGTCATAAGGAAAATAGCATGTGTTGTACCAAAACAACCCCCAAACAAATTTCTTTTGTTTTTGCTTTTTTTCTTGTCTTTCTCTATCTTTTTCCCAGAGGAGTAATCACTTCTCACTTCATGTATTATTACCCATTCAAAATCAAATCTGCATTGAATAAAATTCTCTTTTTTAATATTTTGTGTTCTCATTAATGCATAAAATTTTGTTTTTTATTCATGATAAAAATGCATTGAAACATGGAAAATAATAACAAAAAAAACTTGCAAAAACAAATGTGTTTTACTTGAATTTTTGTAAGTATCGAAAGAATTGCGGTGGTCCCCAATATTGCACCCAAAAAATTCAAAGTCTGAGGATGCGGTCAATCATTTTAGGCTCATGCTCTTCAACAGAAGCAAGTGCGTAGCTCACAACACGTGAAGCGCAAAGATCCTGAGTGTTGGAGGAACAGAATTCCCCAGTCAAAACACCCCGAACATCTTTTCCACCCACCAAGGTTGAATATCGATCATGCTTTCAAAAATGATCCTTATATCCCCAGCAATCCAATAAAGCCCAATATTGTTATTGGCTTTCCCCAGTGGAGTCTCAACCCCAAAGCCCAATCATCATTGGCATCTACTCACATCCAAATACAATTCCATCCAAAGCCCAACCTTGCTCGGCAGCCAATCATAATCCCCAGCGTCCAACATAACGTCTGTCATCCCACATATCATTCATAATACATGCATCATATCAAACTCATTCATGCATGCATATCCAAATCATTCATATACATGCATCTCATATTCATGTCATGCATTCTCAACCAATATTCTCCAGTGAGTATCACATATTCACCAACATCCATCAATCATCTCTAGTGTTCCCCAGTGAACCCATTCCAGAGCTTCCCCAGTAAGTTCTTCTAGAATAATCCCAACGGTTTTCTTCCTAAGTGCGCCTGCTCACGGCCATTAAGATGCCCCAACTGAGTTTTCCCAAACAAAAATTCAGATTGAGTCTACCTCATATCATACCATATTGCATAACATATTGCATAAGACAACATGAAGCGTATCATGCATCATACAATCATGTTTTCCTTTTCAACAATCTAAGTACTAGCCCCGCCTAGAGACGATTACCTTATCCCCACAGCGGTATGTTCTATTTCCCCAGATTCAGTCTAAGCACCTATTCAGGCGACGACTTTGTCAGATCTAAGCACCTATTCAGGCGACGATCTTTTTATCTTTCAGTCTAAGCACCTATTCAGGCGACGACTTTGTCAGATCTAAGCACCTAATTAGGCGACGATCTTTTTATCTTTTCAGTCTAAGCACCTATTCAGGCGACGACTTTGTCAGATCTAAGCACCTAATTAGGCGACGATCTTTTTATCTTTTCAGTCTAAGCACCTATTCAGGCGATGACTTTGTCAGATCTAATCACCTAATTAGGTGACGATCTCTTACCTTTCCAGATCTAACCACCTGATTAGGTGACGATCATGTCAGATCCAATCACCTAATTAGGTGACAATCTTTTACCCTTCCAGATCTAACCACCTGATTAGGTGACGATCATGTCAGATCCAATCACCTAATTAGGTGACGATCTCTTACCTTTCCAGATCTAACCACCTGATTAGGTGACGATCATGTCAGATCCAATCACCTAATTAGGTGACGATCTCTTACCTTTCCAGATCCAATCACCTGATTAGGTGACGATCTCTTACCATGTCAGATTCAATCACCTAATTAGGTGACGATCTCTTACCTTTCCAGGACCAATCACCTGATTAGGTGACGATCTTTTACCTTAGTTTATGCATCAGTAGCCAAACCAGGTGACCCTGCATTTACTTTTTTTTCTTTAACTACACTCTTTTCGTACCGCGAAGGACAAAATTCGGATCCTTCTTTTACTTAATTGCTCTTCGCAAAGAGTTTATGAGATGCCCTTGGCACTCGCATCCTCTATGCAAAGACACAATTAAGTAGGGGCAGCTGTTGTACCCTAATTTTGTCCCAAGCCATTTTAAAAAAAAGAACAAAATTTACAAAAAAAAGGGAGAAAAGTCAAAGTCAACAAAAAGTCAACAAAAAAGTCAACATTTCAGAAATGAGGACTTCGCAGAGCAAAGTCCCCTTCGCTCTGCGAAGTCTGCGAATTTTTTGCAGATTTTTTAATCTCTTTGATTTATTTCCATTATTATTACCTATCATTATTGTTATTGTTATTATTATCAATTGTGGCTAATTGAGCTCAGCAAAGCAAGAATTGGAGCATTTGCCATTAAAGCCAAGGTGAGAAGCTTTTTCTTCCAACCAAGCATGTGTCAAGCAAGTTGGCTTGCCCTTGGGCAGCTCTTGTCCCTCCCAGTGGACCTGCTACTGACCCTAAGCTTGCCAGCCACCAGCTTGTTGGATTTTCTTCCTGCTTTCTCCCCCAAAACCAGTCAAACCCAGCTGGTTTTGCTTGCCCAAAAGCCATGAGTGTTGCCCTGTTTTCAGCAGCTTTTCTTCCTCCTCACACCAGCCCACATGTTCCCTTTTGTTTCCCCCAACCTCTGCACATCACAGTGCACGTTTTTATTGCTTAACCCTCAAGATTGCAAGGACCAATCCCAAGGGACAGCCAATTGCAAACCAGCTCTGTTTTCATCATCATTTCTATACAAAATCCATTGAATTAATGGCTGGATTTGGCTAAGTCTTGACCATTGCAGCAAGGCAAGGTCACCTCTTCACTTTTGCATTAAATGCAAAGCAATTTAGCCTGATCCTAGCCCACAAATCAGCTGGATTTTGGGGATTTCTCATGATGACAATTGATTTGGTTTTGGCCTATAAATAGGATGCAATGCATAACCATTAAATACCAGAAAAAATCAGCAATTACACACAAGTGAAAACACTTGAAACAACACTAAACATATAGCAAAAACCAGTTCAAACACAGATCATTACACAAATTCATTGCTCTTATTCATCAACATTTCAACTTTTTGCAAAAAACTTCAACCATTCAAGTTCCTTTCATTTCCTTGTAACAAAAGCATTGCTAGGAGTTCTGTAAGTGTTCTAAAATCCTTATCTTTCATTTAGAATTGTTGCTTGCATCTTAAATTTTGTTTAAATCCATTTTGCTCTAAAACCCCTTTTGAATTTCAAAAGAATCCCAAAGTTTTGCAAAACATTTAAACTGGTTTGTTCAGCTCTTTTTATTGCCAATTCTCAAAGCTTTTTAATCCCCTAAAGGTTCTGGGATTGTTCAGAAGCAGCTTCTGAACTCAAAATTTCGCAGTGTTCGCAATGCGAAGCTCTGGTCGCAGTGCGACCATGACAGAACTCAGAATCTGAGTTTAGGCTTCAAACAACCAATTTTTGAGGTTCTAGCCCAAGAACTCAGAACCTAAGTGGATTGAGACTCATTTTATTCAAACCATAGCAAGAGTTTTGCATAAATATTGAAGGATTCACAAGTTCGAGCAACACTTTTTGAACAACTTGTAAAACAAGTTACGTTCATAAACTTTCAAAATCAAACTTGAGCAATAAGCTAAGTTCATCATTTTCAAAACTAAACTTGAACAAAAACCTTGTTCATGATTTTCAATCAAACGTGAACTTAAGCCGAACTTGTTCATTTTTTCAAAACCTTTTTCAAAACTTGAGCCGAACTTGTGCGTTTTTCACAAATTTGTTAAAAACCTTTTCATATGAGTTTCAAACCAAGTGTTTTGCTAAAACTTTGGGATTTCTCAAAACTCGAACAAAACTTGAATGAAAAAGGGATGGTTTGACGTATGTCTCTCCATTGCCCCGATTGAACGAATGCGTGACGTATGTCTCGTCGCTCGGACAATCGTCATTCTATTTTCAACGTACCCGACCACACCAAACCAATTCTTGGCCCTTTGTGGTGAATTTGAACCTTTTGGTCCCCCGCGGCCATTTGATTCAATTTCTCGACTCGGTTGAGTCACTTTGGTCAATGTTCGACTCGGTTGAGTCCATTGAACCCTTTCTTGATCCCGTTGGATCAATCGAACCTTTCTCGACTCGGTTGAGTCACTTTGGTCAATGTTCGACTCGGTTGAGTCCATTGAACCCTTTCTTGATCCCGTTGGATCAATCGAACCTTTCTCGACTCGGTTGAGTCACTTTGGTCAATGTTCGACTCGGTTGAGTCCATTGAACCCTTTCTTGATCCCGTTGGATCAATCGAACCCTTTTTCGACTCGGTTGAGTCGCTTTGGTCAATGTTCGACTCGGTTGAGTCCATTGAACCTTTTCTTGATCCCGTCGTATCAATCGAACCTCTTTTACCCTAACGGACATGCTTTTAGCATTTCTAGCGCGATTTTAAACAAACGCTTAAGCCCCCCATGCGCGAGCATACAAGCTACGTTTGATCGTAAGAATACAGTTAAAACATCGTTCATTTAAAAACAACCAACAAACACGTTTTTCTACCAAAGAACTACGTAGCTTTGAATTCCCCATCGCACCAGGGGATACGTAGAAGCAAGATCGTCATCTTGTCAAGCACAATAATAAAAAACAAACTTTTTCCCCTTTCATCTTTATTATCTTTATTTATAGACAAGCATGCACGCAAAACATTTAAAAACATTTTAAGCTTTAGCTAACTAGGAGGTTCCCGTTGAGTACAACGGACGTGAGGGGTGCTAATACCTTCCCCTTGCGTAATCGACTCCCGAACCCGATAATGGTTGCGATGACCAATCCTTTCCTCATCGTCAAGGGTTTTATTATCGTTTCCCTTTAAAATAAAAAAACTTAAGGGTTTATCAACGTTCCCTTTAAACAAAAACTTTGGTGGCGACTTCACACAGCCTTTCGAGCGTTCGCACACGTCTCGGAAGATTGCGCATTTTTAACGAGAGCGCACACATACTATGTTGGGTCAATTCCTACATTCCAAATTAAGAACTCCCGATGGATACTTCTTCCGTCGCAAGTTATATATCGCTTTCGAAATTTTTTTGTCTAACATTATGTTTTGCTTTACAATATCAATGAAGCATTAATGTTACTTTTTCATATTAATCCCTCCATTTTTTTCTATAACTCCCCCATTTTTTTTTCTTTTGATGTTTTAGAACTTCAATTATATTCCAAAATATTTGATGTTTTAGTGTATTTAATATTTTTTTCTTAAGTTTACCCTTTTTTAAAAACACACCATAAAACTATTAAAGTTGTGACCTTTGGCTTATCAAATGTGAATATAATAACACATACAAATATTTCTATACTTTAATTGCTCCTTAAGACTTGTGCCAAGAGCTAAAACATCAAAAGATAAAAAACGGAGGGAGTATATCTTTAACTATTTATAACTCCCTCTTCTTTCAATTCTTTAATTTATCTTTCTCATACCATTTATTAAGGATAATTTTGTAAAACAACTTATAATATATCTTTTTCATACAAAATTAATTACATTTCTTAATATGTGGGAAATACCCAAAACATCATATAATTTAGGACGGAGGGAGTATTATATAAGCACCCATGTAATCATTCTCAACCTTAAAAATCAAATTTGCCATCTGGAAGAAACGGAGGGAGGGAGTAATGTCAGAACTATGTCATCAATTTTAATTTTAATTCGCTTATGTCATCAATTCGCCAAGGAAACGGAGGGACATGATAATGATAAATTTAATTTTAATTGGCTTATGTCATCATTTTAATAATTTGTGCAATAGTCCTCGTGAACATAGCTCGGTTGGTAGAAACACCGCAGTTAGAATAAGAAGATGATGCAATAATATTAAAGTTTAATCCTTCTTTAAAAAGGATTTTTTTTATAATTATTCTCGATAAAAATAACGAACAAAATAACAATAAAACATAAAAATATCATTGGAAGATTTAAAATTAAAAAAAAGGTTCAGAGACCAATACCAAAGTGCAATGTCCAATATCAAAAAGTGTTGAAAGTGCATGGACTAATGATATTTTTAAGTAAAAAAATAACGAATAAAATAATAATAAAAAGTTGAAATATTTTAATTCTAAAAATTCTTTCTTTTAGTGTGCCATGTGGCGTGTAATAATTGGTCCACGTGGCACACTTGTTAGTTTTTTTTAAGAAAAACTTAACAGAAGGACTAATTGCAAAATTTTTACAAAGTGCAGTAACCAATGCCAAACAAAAAAAGTGCTGGGACTAATGTCAAAACATGATGAAAGTGCAGGGACCAATTATATATTTAAACCTTGTTTTTTTTTAAGCGAAAATGCAAGAATGGACAACATGAGCCAAGAGAAGGGTTTGGATTTGGGTCCATTTGTACGATTTGATATATACACCTCCCCAATAAAAAAATTGGCCTCCTACAGACCTAGGCCCTTGACCGTCGCACTCTCGACCTATGCCCAAGGCCGGCCCTGGCAATGATGTGCACTGACGGTGTAAATTATCATGTTACATAGTCAACCGATTAAATTTTGTTATTTTGCCACATAAAAAATTATATTAAATTAAAATAAAAATTGAAAACTGCATCCTCCCATTTTTCCATGCAACCCCACTTTTGGCATTTTCTGGGTTTAATTTTAGGCAAAGCGTGAGAAAAACTCTCTTACATAATACATCATATTTTTTTTTAATAAATGATGAATGAGACATGCATTAGTTATGATGATTAACATTTCAGCTATGTTGTCACCCACAAATCACCATGAGGATGTTCACCATAAAGATTGAGCATTTCCAATTTTTTCTTTTAGGGTTATCAGCGGAATTGAAGATGAACATCTTCATTATTTTATTGCAACCACATCTTGGCAAATCAATTGAAGTAGTGTTAGCAACAGATGATGATGACATTGTTAGCAGAAATGGAGGATATGGGTAGAAGAATAATTGAAAGCGTGAGATGAAGGTGAAAAGGGAGGAAGAGGGAGAAGAAGAAGATTGAAGAACCAAAGTTTTTAAATTTTAGATTTTGTCAATTTAGTTTTTTTGATTTGTTCCCTCTCACTTATTGACCTTTTTTGGATTTGGTCTCTCTCACTTATTGACTCATCATCCACTTTTACAATTCACCTTCACTTTCCATGTTATATATAGGGTGCCACATTAGCCTCCATTTGACACATACGCAGTTTTTTTAACATACATTGACATCAGTGACCAAAACCAAAAACATTTCATCTTACAAGGTCAGATTTAACAAAAAAAATATACATAGACGAAAATAAAAAACTCGCTAAATTATAGGGATGAAAATAAAAAACTCTCTTAAAATAATATATTGTCATTATAATATATTAGTTAAATATATTACAGGGACGCTTATTTCAAGTAGAAGATATGGAGAAATTAAATTTAATTATTTGGCCAGTGATGAACAATTATCTCATGTATAAATCGTACTCTTTAATGACACTCTTTAGTGACTCATTTAGAGAAAATCAACGTGACAATAACGAATTGTGCAAAAATTATAATTTGAATACTATAATTTTTCTATTTTTTATGTCAAATATATTACACAAACACTTATTTTAAGTAATTCTTTAGTTATAGACATTTGACATGTGTATGATTTTTATAACAAATTAGTATATTATAATTATTCTCATTTTTATTTATAGTAGATATATAAAAAAGTAAATTTGAATCATTTGGTAAGTGATAAACATTAACACTTTGTTTGGTAGAATAGAAATAGGAAAGAGAGAAATAGGTTTGAGAGAAGTTGAAGAGAGAGTGATAACTTCTTGTTTGGTTAGGAGAGAAGTTGAGAAGAGAGACTTAAAAATAGTGGGTCCCACAGCTTTACACTTCTCTCCACTTATGTGGAGAAAGTGAGAAGAAATGGAGAATTGACTATATTGGCCATTGGGTTTCTAAAATTTATTCGTATTTTATCTTGTTTCTCATAATTATTTAGATTAATTTCATTTTTTTGGTTCTACTTCAAATTCCATTTTACGATTTCATTTTACTGGATACTTGGGTGAGCCATTTTACTCCAATAAAGCAAAATATAGGACCACACATGTAAATCACATTTTAATCGTTAGAACCATTGCAATAATTAAATAAATTAAATTGTGAAATTAAATTATTGATTGGTAAAATTAAATAAATAATAAATTGAATATACTATGGTGTTTTTTGGTTGTTTGTTAAAAATTGAAATTAAAAATAATTAAATCATATCAAACTAATAATTAATTTAGTTAATAAATTATATGTTGTTTTAACTTGAGGATATTATTGTCTTTTTAAAGAATAATAACATCTCTTTCTATTCTATTTCTCTCTTCTTTCTCTTATACCAAACAATACTTCAAATCTACTCTATTTCTCTTCTCAAACTCTCTCTTACCTTTTTCTCTCTTCTCATCTTCTTCTCACAACCAAACATAGTGTAAAGGATAATTTGGCTCAACATCACTCTTTAGTTACCCGTTTTCAGAAAATCAATGTGCAAACATTAAAGGATATTTTTTTTTTTACATTTGATTGACATAAAGTTTGATTGAGAAACAAAGTTAGTCCATTCAAATAAATAAAGAAACAAAATTTATTGTTTCAAATGTTGTAATTTGGGTTTGTAGGGCTGAATAAAAAAATGAGTAGGTCTATACCTTTTCATTTATTATTTCAAAAAGGTCATGCATGTAGTATGGTAAAGCCTAACTTGAGACCAATTGAGTGGTACAAGTGGGAAAACACAGCACGTTACACAAAACACAATCAGTGTTATTGGACCCATTCACAACAACAATGTTTTTGAGTTATTTTTCAGCACGCTTAATACCCTCTTCTTCCCACCCTTTTTTATTTGTTTTTGCCATTTTGCTTTTTATCACCATGAAGTGTCATCATCATTCCACGCTCATGAATCATTTCTTCCAATCCTTTCCATTTTTTGTAGTAGCACATTCACAGGTAGATATACAATGTTTTCACCCCTTCTCTTAAGTGTAATCTTTGGACCTCGATCATATCAACTTTTCTTGTGTTAATAGTCTTGTATTGGATGAAATATGATTTGAAAATATGTTTATAAGTCGACACTTTATTAATCAATTTCGTAGTAACCTAAATTGGACATGAGGCCCACACATTAGATTACATAAGAATTGAAAATATGTTTTTAAATGGAGACAATTCATATCTTATAAGTCGGTTTTGTAAAAATCGAGAGACACAAGTCTTTAATTAGCGAGGGCAATCTCACAATAGACGATATAAGATTTGAAAATGACTTTATAAACAGGGTCATTAATCACCTTAATTCCAAGTCAGTTTTATAAAGGTCGAGTTAGACTAAGATCTCAAATAGTGATTGGTCTGTTCACATCATAACTTTGACAAATTATACAATAGAAATCTCAATCTATTTAAGCCATTAAATAGTGATCAGATGACTCACATCTGACTGACAAATTAGAAACTCAATCCCAACTATCTGATCTTGATGAATGGTGGAGATCATTGACTATAAAATTTTCTTTTGGTCATTGAATTTGATTGTGACACTTGCACTACTAAAAGAGGCAATCCTTTTGATAGAGAACCATGTGAGTTTTTAGATAAAGCAAACATCTCAAAGAACAGAACAAGTACTTTGTTTACCCTTTTCATCTCCTTGATCTAGTCTGTGTACTTCTCCCCTAACCTTTCTCATCTATTAACACTACAAAATCTTTCTTGTTAGACACTCATTCCATAGAGTAACATTCCTGATTTAGCTATCTTCTTTCCTTAGGAAATGGAATCAAGCCTTTCCTTTTGAAGTAATATATGACACATTGATTCTGTTAAAGCTTTGGCTCTTGCTTATTTGCTTGTCTCATGGACTCATTTTACACTCTTATTTTGATGACATTTTCATTGATGTCATTGAAATTTCATGGATCTTATGCTCAGAATATCAAATCAGCTCATGTTCTTGACCTCCTCATAAGAGATCACACATTCAAGTCATTAGACAAAAACTTCAAGACAGGAATACCACAATCTGTGAATCTACCTTCAAATTTATCAGGCATCAAAGTAGATACTGTAAGATTTAGATGTGGAAGTTTAACAAGGTATGGTGCAAAATTAAAGGAGTTTCATCTTGGTATTGGTGTTACTATTCATCCATGTATTGAAAGAGTAATGTTGATAAGACAAAGCATAGAGTATAATAATTGGTCTTCTATATATTATGCCAACTATAATGATCTATATAAGTATCAACTTGTTTCTCCAATTGTTGGAATTTTAGCTTACAATGCTGATGAAGATTCAAACTCTAGTAGTAACCCTTTTCAACTTGGAATTGAAGCTGGTGAAAAACTCATCACAATTGATTTCAACAATGCTACAAATTTCAACAACCAAGAAGAAAAGGGTATCAAAGTGAAACCATTATGTGTAAGTTTTGAAGGAAATGGAAAAATGACACTTGCAAAAACAATACCTTTAGCAACAAATGTGTGTGTTGCAAAAACACATGGACATTTTGGTTTGGTTGTTGAGTCTTTACAACATCAAGATGATGAGTATAAAAAGCCTATAAGACTAAGTCAATGGAAAATTGCAGTTGGGAGTACCATTGGTGCTGCTTTAGGTGCTTTTCTTTTAGGTTTACTTTTTGTAGCAATGGTTGTTAGGGTTAAGAAAAGGTCAAGAATGGTTCAGATGGAAAGAAGAGCTTATGAAGAAGAAGCACTTCAGGTTTCAATGGTTGGACATGTGAGAGCTCCTACTGCACCTGGAACTAGAACAACACCAACACTTGAGCAACATGACTATATAACTCGACATCCTCGTTGATGAGCTTTACTTTCAATTTACTGTGAGTTTGACAAAATTACGATGTCATCGTGATTTTGAGAAATCCACCTTAATTCCAAACATGCAATTTATTGTGTTACTAGTTAATCAGTTATGTAACATTAAAGATCACATTCAATCAAATTTATTATAGGCCAAATCTTAAATTGTATTATTAGTTCATGTCAAGAATCTTTATAGGTTTTATGCAGGGGCGGACCTGGACTGGGCCTGCTGTGGCAGGTGCCACACCAGTCCAGGCCCATTTTTTTTAGGCTTAATTACCATGTGATTTTAGGCTTAATTACCATGTATTTTTTTAGGCTTATGTTAATTGTTATGCTTCATCAAATGTCAATTGTCAACCAATTGTATGATACACTGACACACGCTGTTAATTTCCAACCAATTGTATAACACACACACTGTTAATTGTTATGCTTCATCAAGAAGTGGGTTTATCATTTTTATGTTTGGGTTATGACTTATGATTAATTTTACACAGATTAAATTGCCAAACATGCTGCGAATTTGTTGCATATTAGGCAGGGTTATGATTAATTTTTTGTTCATGTTTTTGACATACTATAATGGAAAATAGAGCATTTGTTTTGTAATTTTGGTTGCTACAACCACTTTTAATATAACTTCTTATTAAATTTTGTATTATTTAATCATTTGACAAAAAAAATTGCCCCACTAATAGTGGAAGTCCAGGTCCGCCCATGGTTTTATGTTTTTTTTTTTTTTTTTTAAGAAGTCAAACTAATCCATAGAAATTAAGGTTTTATATATTCTAAATAGAGGGAATCACACATTAGATCAAATCATACGATTTGGATTGTCGAATCAAAATGGAGCTATGAGCTATCCATGTTCTGAGTCATTTCACATTGGTCCTAAAATCTAGATCAATGACCGTATGATTATGTGAATGCAGGAAATTCAAATCTTATATAGAGGACTTCAATTGCTACTTTATGCTGATTAAAACATCCTTTTCTACCTTCTAATTGTAATGTTGCTAAAATCCACAATCCTTTCTCTAATCATATTCATTATATTCTCCGACAGAATTGCATATATGACTCTACAATGTGTTGTTATAATTTGAAGTCTTGCACTATTTTTGGCATTGTTGAGAAATCTTTGATATATTTAATCAATAAGTGCTATATGAGTCGTATTGTTAGTAAACATTTGGTTATTTTTGTCACCTTAGTGTGTCAGATGCAATTATACATGTGTGTTGCTTGAAGCCACACATTTGCATATTGTGCTGTTCAAAAGTCAAAAGAAGCTAATCTTTTGGTTTTTTGTTTTGTTGGTGAAAGCAAAAGAAGCAAATCTATTATAAGCCTGCTATGCAAAACAATATGATAACACGACAGTTTGACTATTGTGACAAATGACAAGTGCATTTGACTATGTGACTAACAACAGTTGTACAAAATTATATGTTTATTATTCATTTTCTTTTAACTAGCATGGTAGATAACAGAAGCCAGATGTATCTAAGACCCTGAGAAGGATAAAAGGTAAAAAGTTGAGAGACGAAAACATGTTACTTAACAAATGGAAGAGTAAAAATTAATTGAATTTTATCAGGTTCTAGAGGGAGAAAAAACTATAAGCCCCCAAACTGTTATAATTGTTAGATAAAAAATATTGGGTTTTAGTTATTGGACATTTATATTTTTAGGTTAGTCTAGTCTATTTATGTTTTGCTATATAATCTCTTGTAATCTATTTTGATATGGAATGTTATTGTAACCAGCGGTTGACAAACACACCGTGTGCCTATTTATCTGCTCTTTTTATTGCGCTAATGCATATAAATTATGAAATTTTGATTAAAATTTAATTTGATTTTGATTAAAATTATAAACATAGATAACAAATATTTTGCAATTTCTTATTTTAACAAACTATACTTATCTTTTTTAATGCTACCAACACTATAAATATAATATCTTTCAAAAAATATAACAAATATAATATAAATTCTTTTCTTTTTGAATGACACCAACAAAATAACATTTTTATGGACAAATTTGATTAATGGTATAATTGGAAGGAGAAATATCTAGTACAAAATAGTCTACTTTATTTATATATAGTATAGATGTTATTCGAAACCCTAGCCTCTCTGTTATTCTCTATTGAAACCCTGGATTGTTAACATGGTATCAGAGCTTGTTTCGATCATCCTTGAAATAGTTGTTGCTTCCGCTGTAGAATTCCCACAAGTTTGGGGGTTGTATTTGCTTTGTCTTTTGAGGTTTGATTCTCTTGATTTGTTCTTTTGTCAGTAATTTTGGTTCCCTTTATTGGTTGCCTTCCATTTTCGATTTGGGTTTGTGAAAGTTTTAATGGTCTTTTCTTGGAGTTATTTTTATAATTCAATTGATTTCTAAGGTGTGGTTGAATTGGGGTTTCCTTTGCTTGTTATATTGACGGCTTGTGATTTTCAGTACTTTTTGTGGCAGTTGTGTACTATGTTGGTTATGGAATCATTGACACTTGGTATTTTGTTGGATACCAAAGGATCGGATAATTTTGTATTCTAAAAAAAATAAAATGAAGGAATTGATAGGTTGTGTTTACGTGATTCAGTTTGGTCGAAATTGATACCTTTGGTGTCTTGGTCGCAATTGCTTTGCTTCTTAGCCTAGTTTAGTTTTGGTTTGGTTTTGATTGATTGTCCTTCACTCTATTGTTCTTTTGGTTTAGAGTGATTTGGTTTGTTTTGATTCGCATCAGTTCTTCAATTTCTATTGGTTTAGTTTTATTCGATTTGATTTGGTTCAAATTGATTTGGTTTCACTTGGTTTCGTATGGTTTTGGTTTTTTTTGGTGAGTCAAGTGCTCACAATTTGGTTGTTTGGGGAGTCAAGTGCTCACAATTTGTTTGTTTGATGAGTCAAGTGCTAACAATTTGTTTGTTTGGTGAGTTTGTGCTCGCAATTGTTTCTTTGGTGCGTCAAGATTGTGCTCACAATTGGTTTTTGAAAAGTTCTCGTTGAAGACAATTTTGAATCTTTTGGTTGCTTCTATCTCCATTGGCTCTTCTTTTCGATTTGGATTCAATTTAATCTGGTTTCATGACTTTGGTTGCTACTGCTTAGTTGGTTGCTCATCTCCTTTAGTTATGTATTAGTTAATTTGTTTTATTTTTTAGGTTAATTTTTAACAAGCTTGAAGCTTAGTAAGCTTTAACTTGAGGGGTAGTCTTAAAACTTTATTATATTTTTCGTATTTTGTTTAACAAACTCACAATGCTTCTTGCTGATGCATCATAAGTTTGAGAGACAGTGTTAGATAATCAAATATTGGGCTTAAGTTATTGGACCTTTATATTTCTCGGTTAGTCTAACCCATTTATGTTTTGCTATATAATCTCTAGTAATCTATTTTGATATGGAATGTTATTGTAATGTTATTTGAAAGCCCAACCTCTCTGTTATTCTCTATTGAAACCCTAGATTGTTAACATGATATCAGAGCTTGTTTTGATCCTCCTTGAAATAGTTGTTGCTTCCGCTGTTGAATTGCCACAAGTTCAGGGGTTGTATTGGCTTTGTCTTTTGAGGTTTGATTCTCTTGATTTGTTCTTTTGTCATTGATATTGGTTCCCTCTGTTGATTGTCTTCCATTTTCACTTTGGGTTTGTGAAAGTTTTATTAGTCTTTTTCTGGAGTTATTTTTGTAATTCAGTTTAGTTCTAAGATGTGGTTGAATTCGGGATTCCTTTGCATGTTATATTGAGGGCTTGTGATTTTCAATACTTTTTTTGTGGCAGTTGTGTACTATGTTGGTTATGGAATCTTTGGCACTTGATATTTTGATGAATACCAAACGGTCGTACGATCTTTGTATTCTAAAAAAATAAAATAAAGGAATTAATAGTTTGTGATTATGTGATTCAGTTTGGTCGAAATTGAAACCTTTGGTGTCTTGGTCGCAATTGCTCAAAATTTGTAAGTCCTAAATTGGTCATGACCCCTTGTTTTTTGGTCTAGTTTAGTTTTGGTTTGGTTTGGTTTTGATCGATTGTCCTTCTCTCTATTGTTCTTTTGGTTTAGAGTGTTTTGGTTTCGTCTGGTTTTGTTTTTTTTTGTGAGTCAAGTGCTCACAATTTGGTTATTTGATGAGTCAAGTGCTCTCAATTTGTTTGTTTGGTGAGCATGTGATCGCATTTTTTTTTTGTTGGGTGAGTTTGTGCTCATAATTTTTTTTTTGGGGAGTCAAGTGCTCGCAATTTGTTTCTTTGATGCATCAAGATTGTGCTCATAATTGGTTTATGAAGAATTCTGGTTGAAGACATATTTGAATCTTTTGGTTGCTTCTATCTCCATTGGCTCTTCTATTCGATTTGGATTCAGTTTAATCTGGTTTCAAGGCTCTTGTTGCTATTGCTTCTTTGGTTGCTCATCTCCTTTAGTTATGTATTGGTTGATTTGTTTAATTTTTTTAGGTTAATTATTAACAAGCTTAAAGCTCAGTAAGCTTTAGCTTGAGGGGTAATGTTAGAAATTTATATTATTATATTTTTCATATTTTGTTTGACAAACTCACAATGCTTCTTGATGATGTATCATGAGTTTGAGGGGCAGTGTTAGATAAAATACTAGGCTTTAGTTATTGGGCCTTTATATTTCTCGGTTGGTTTAACCCATTTATGTTTTGCTATATAATCTCTTGTAATCTATTTTGATATGAAATGTTATTGTAATGTTATTCGGAACTCTAGCTTCTCTGTTATTCTCTATTGAAACCCTAGATTGTTAACATGATATCAGAGCTTGTTTCTGTTGGAACAAAATGTATGAACAACTCTCTTTTGGGTTTTGATGATAACAAAGTGTTAAAAAGAAAATTGGAGTTGCTAATGCTTTGTTCTAAGTGTGCAGAACCATGTTCTTAATGTTTGGTAATTAATATTGGTCATGGAAGAACAAGCTAAGAGCAAGAAAGAAAGCATTGAAGCCTTTGTTCCAAGCATGAAGGAAGGCTGAGTTTGAAGGGTGCTTCTGAAGACTGAGTCTGAAGACTGCGTCTGAAGGGTGCTTCTGAAGGCTAAGTCTGAAGGGTGCTTCTGAAGGCTGAGTCTGAAGGTCAACGAAAGTCAACGTCTGAAGGCTGAGTCTGAAGGTCAACAAAAGTCAACGTCTGAAGAAGTGCGTCTGATGAACAGTGCTTCTGAAGGGTGCATCTGAAGACCTGCTTCTGAAGAGAGCTTCTGATGAACAATGTCTGAAGAAGCTTCTGAAGTCTGACTCTGAAGGAAAAGCAACTGTCACTGTCTGCATTTAATGTCTGCACTGTCAGAACAACTCAATGGAACAGTTGTCTCCTTGGCCAAAACATTCTCCAGCTTTTAAGGAAAGAATTCAAAAAAAATGAGTGCTCTGTTTTCTGCAGTTCAGCACACATTTTCAGCTGGACCTAGCTTCCAATTTGCAATGGCTCTTTGCTGGATTTCTGGCAATTTTCAACAGCTCTTTTATCCTCTATAAAAGGGTGAAGATTTGAAGAAGAAAATTGCTAAGACTCAAGAAACAAAAGAACTGAAAGCGTGCTTTGTTTTGCTGTCAAAATACGTGTCTGTTACAAAACTCTTAGAAATTCTTACAAACTTATCATCTTAGAATTTCTTAAGTTTAGAGTCTTAAACCTGAGTTGTATTTTGTGAACACCTCTGATATCTGATCAAGTGTTCAACTCAAACTTCTTTCTTTGTAAATCAGTTTGAATCAAAGTCTCAGTCTGCGTGTTGAGCAATCAGAAGTCTCTTTACTTTGTGTATCGAGCAATTAGAAGTCTCTTAGCTTTGTGCTTTGAGCAGAGAAGTCTCTTGACTTTGTGTCTTGAGCATTAGAAGTCTCTTACTAGGTGTTTGAGCATTGAAGTCTCTTAACTTTGTGTTTTGAGCAATTGTAATCAGTTTGATTATAGTTAAATCTCATGTAAGTGACAGGGGGACTAGACTACTTCCGGTTTGTGGAAGGAACTAGTATAAAAACCTTTGTGTTCTTCTTTCCTTATCTCTTTAATTTTTAATCCGCTGTTATAACACTCTGAAAAAGGTTCAGAATCTAATTCTGAATCTAAATAAGTTTTTGAGAAAGGAAAAACAGCCCACACAATTCAACCCCCCCTTCTTGTGTGTTTTTCTCACCTTCAGTTTCGATCCTCCTTGAAATAGTTGTTGATTCCGCTGTTGAATTGCCACAAGTTTTCGGGGGTTGTATTTGCTTTGTCTTTTAAGGTTTGATTCTCTTGATTTGTTCTTTTGTCAGTAATATTGGTTCCCTATGTTGATTGTCTTCCATTTTCAATTTGGGTTTGTGAAAGTTTTATTGGTCTTTTTCTGGAGTTATCTTTGTAATTCGATTTAGTTCTAAGGTGTGGTTGAATTGGGGATTCCTTTGCATGTTATATTGAGGGCTTGTGTTTTTCAGTAGTTTTTTGTGGCAGTTGTGTACCATCACTACAACATTTATCCTTTATAACAACAATTAAAAAATGTTGCCAGAACTATGAAAATCGTTGGCTAAAAGTATAGGGGACGTTTTTCAGGCGTCTCATGTGCCAGCGTCGCCTATTGTCTAAGGGGACGTTTTTTCATGATCTTTGGGCACACTTTTTCAAAATGTCACCTAAACCATAGGAATAGGGGACGTTTTTCTGGGGATTCTGAGGTGACGTTTTTAAATGTTGCCATAGGTGGCTACAATTAATAATCGTTGCCTTAAATGTGAATCAATAAGAAACAAAAAAACGTAGCCATAGCTTACAAGCAACATTTTTTGAGTATCCTCTTAAAATATTACAATTTTTCAATTATTTTAGAAACGTAGTTATGGCTTAAAGGAAATATTAAAATTGTCAATTATAACTAAAAAAAGATCGAATTTAGCAATACATTCTCAAAAGTTGTATTATACCAAAATAGTTCAAACATTAATTCAACACATAATAGTAATCAAAATGTCGAACATTACTTAATAAGTTTAATGTTTCGAAGCATGAGCCTAGCAAAATAACAAAACCATATTTCGGTCAAGTTTAATGGTTTCAACTACAATCCAAAATAAAACACCATCTAACTCATTCAAGTTGGTCTTGGAATTCATCATCCAAATCCTCCATTTGAAATTCATCACCGTTGTCATCCTCTTGAATTTCATCATCTAGGTCATCATCTTGAAATTCATTATCTATATCATCATCTTGAAATTCATCACCTACGATGTCCTCAAGAAATTCATCATCTACGTATTCCTCTTGAAATTCCTCATCTATGTCATCATTTTCAACATCGTCATTGTTATCTTGCTGCATAAGAAAATAAAACAAAATATATCAACCGTAGATATTGTTGATTCAAAGGACAATCAAGACATCAACAAGAGTTATACCTCGCACGAATAAAAACCAAAACATGTAAAACACGCTCAAAACAGAACCGCAAATAGGAAATTTGTTTTACACTTTTCCCTTCCTTATTCTATCATTACAAGCCCATTTTTAAGTTTCTGCAACTTTTGCCAAGTTATGCAACACAAAAACAAACAAAAAATGTAGAAAAATAAATCCAAAGTTCACACAAACACCACAAATTCCAGAAACAAAATTTATGCATAAAATTTTACAACACAATCAGAATTTGACCCTGCACACGCATCTTAAACAAATCAGTCAAACAACATAATCATAAATTCGTACAACTCTAATTCAGACCCTACACACGCATCTTAACAATTTCAAGCACTTGCCTACATTCCAAGTGATGTCACTGCTAACAACTTTTTGCATATATTAACAAGCAAATTTTAGCTAGTGTAACTCAATTAAAATAACATAATCAATAATATTTCTATATATGGTTACCTTTCCAGGACATGGAGTATGAATTGATGTAGAAGAATGCATTTGTGCTCTACTATCCTTTGGGGAACTGTTATCATCTCCATGAGATAATCCTAGCAAATCTTCTATTGATTCCATATTTAATTGAGGATTGCATTGTTGCATGACGGTCTTAAACGCATTTTGCAATCTATCAATCTGATCATGAAATTCGTGCCTTAATGTAGAGACCTCTTGACTATGTGCTTGTTTCAAAGCATTAATCTCAACCTTTCGCTTTAAGGAAGTTTTAGTTATGTTTCTCCCATAACAACGTAACCTACCGGGACGCTCCTTTCACAACCAGGATACAACTCTTGATTTGCTTCATCAACTAGTTTATTAAATTTCTTTGCATCTTCATTTAGCCCTTCATGTACTCTACCTCCTTCAGCGACATCTTTAAACGTCTCAAATAGTAACCCATCAATATCATCATGAGATGTCCTTTCATCATTACTATCACCATCAAGATCCATAAGACTTTCATCTTCACCATGATAAATCCATTCCATGTATCCCTTTACAAATCCTTTGCTACATAAATGGTCATACACTACATCTCTGGTTTCCCAACTATCATTGCAACATACAGCACAAGGGCACAAAATCTCTTCTTCTTCTTCAACCATTCCTTTGGTGAATGCAATATCCAAAAAGTAATTAACACCATCCTTGTAACTTTGACTATGTGGAGGCAACGCCAACCAATCCTTCTTTATCATGTTTGGTTTACTAAAATGAAATAAAAGCTTACTATAAGCCTATTATTACTATAAGCCTATAAGGGAAGGACTACGATAAGGAATTATAAACCTAAAAAATGCATCATAAAAGAATTTAACTAAACATAAGATTATATTATATAAATTTTAGAGTTTTTTAAATTGACAATTAAAAGGATAAATTCAAATGAAACCAACATACATGTAACAATTAAAAAAATAAAACTACTATATAGTAGGAATAGTACCCTTTCAATTTTTAACTAAAATACAAGCTGAGGCAAAATCAAACCGAAGCAAACATTTCCATTTTTAGTAAAATAATATCTTGAGCATGTATGAAACATATACAGAAGAAAATAAGTTAAAAAGACTTGAAAATAATACCTGAACACACCAATGCAAAGAAGCAAGAACACAACAACGCAGAGAAGAAAGAACACAACAACCCCAAAAATGCCGCAAACGCAGAACGTGTCAAAAACAGTGTTGCAACCATATGTTTATGTCATGATTAATAATAAACTTGAGCTATGTTATTTGTGAAAAAGGTGCTGCTAGTCTATAGTATTTTGCTCAAAAACATGGACAAATAAATTACATCAACCATATATAAGCTATAAAAAAATAAGGGTATTATTGGTTTTTTTACCGGTAGTTGGATCCATTGAATTCTTAATCTCAAATCGATAGTTAATGTGTGCTAAATGATCTACAAAATCCAAACTAGTGATGAATTCATAGATTTCAAAGTTCTCTTTAACAAAATCCTACAAATAAGTGTTGAGACTAGCAGCACCTGCAGAATGTGGATTTAAGTTTTTGAGTTGTTGCAGATTTTGCCATAAGTCATATTAAGTTAATCTTTCAATCGCAAACTGCCCAAGTTTAATTTAAATAATAATGGGATAGCCATTCAAAAAAAAAAATTAAATAATGGGATAATGCATTTTACTTTCATATTTGTACTTGGGTATTGTTATTTTGTTCAGTTTTAGTGTCACTGGGATACCAAAGTTAGAGAACAAGGACCTGTTTGGAAATAGAGCTTATTTGCAGCTTATAGCGCAAGAGCTTATCCTCACTTATCTTGATAAGCGCTTATGTATAAGCTTGGAAAATGGAAGGCCTTAATTTCAAGTTCAGAAAAGTAGAAATTGGGTAAATTTACTCGTCTGCTAATGCAAACAGAAGAATTTCAAGTGTTAAAGATTTGTGGAAATTAATGCAAGGTGCAGACTGAGAAACAATGACGCAAATGCAAAGTAACTGTCCACAAATTAAGACTAGCACCGTAAATAAATAGGTTGGTGTTCTTTCATCAATCATTTTCGTAGGATTTCAAAACTCTAAGTCTAAGTCACAAACACGGCTGTTCACTAATTCTAAGTCTCAACACTTATTTGTAGGATTTTAAAAACTATAATAACAAACAAAACTAAAATCACAAACACGGCAGAGACCACGGAAGAGACTTAGAATTAAACAATAAAACAATAATCACAAACAAAACTAAAATCCTACAAATACATAAAAATAAATCCCAAAACATCACAAACAATAAAATTAAACCAAATACTTTAAAATTAAACTATAGTCAACCAAAAGCTGAACAAAAAAATTAAAATAGAGATGAAGAAGAATTACATGGATCTTTTGTTATTTGAGATGAGCAGCAAGAAGATCTTTTTAGGTGTGAAGAGTAGCGAGTCCGGGTTTGAGGAATGATGAGAGAAAAGTTAAAGTTCTGGGTTCGAAGAACAACGAGCGATTTGGAACGATTCTGAAATCGGAGCTCTTCACATGGTGGAACGGATTCGGATCGAGAGAGATTTGGATTTGGGTCTCTGGAAATTGGGATTTTTATAGAGAAAGGTTTGAGGTTTTGAAATCAAGGGTCACATGATTTTTGTGATGTTAAGGGAACGAGAGATGGATGGAATGGAGAAAGATTTGCGTGAATGAACTTGGAATGGAGAAAGATTTGCGTGAATGAACGAGTGAATTGGATTTGATTAGGTATAGGTGAATGAAATTGGGAAAGTTGTAGGTGAATGAAATTGGGAAAGTTGTATTTCTATAATGAGTTAATATCTTCTCTATTTGCTAAAAATAAATGGATATTGTCATTTGGTGAGAGATAGATACAAAAAAGTATGTAGGTAGGACTCACTACTATTAATTATTTTCAAATTTATCTGTGTCTTTAATATTATTATTGTTATTATTAGATATATTTTATTAATTTTTTTTTGCCCAAGTTTTATTAATTTTTTTAATAATGATTGGAGGGAAAATTTGTTTTTTTGGTGAATAGGTTTGGAGGGAAGATTGCCACCAAAAATTTGATGCTGCTGAAATTTTTATGCAACATTGAAGAATTTTAGCCTATTGTTAAAACTAATGTAACAATCTAAAATTGTCCCCTAAAGTATTAAAGGGGACAATTAATGATCGTTACCAAGGAAATAAAAGAGTAACGCTCCAAAAATGTCCCCAAAAGTATTTTAGGGGACGTTTATCAGGGGTTGCAAAAATATTTTTGGCAACAACCATAAATCGCTGCCTTAGCGACTTTTAGGGGACAATTTTTACACGTCGCCTAAAAAAGTGTTGCCAGAGACAACAAATGGTGTAGTGCATGTTGGTTATGGATTCTTTGGCACTTGGTATTTTGATGAATACCAAAGGGTCGTACAATCTTTGTATTCTAAAAAAATAAAAGAATTAATAGGTTGTATTTACGTTATTCATTTTGGTCGTAATTGATACCTTCAGTGTCTTGGTCACAATTGCTCAAAATTTGTAAGTCA
Organism: Medicago ruthenica; assembly: GCA_018208015.1. Lineage (NCBI taxonomy): Eukaryota > Viridiplantae > Streptophyta > Magnoliopsida > Fabales > Fabaceae > Medicago > Medicago ruthenica. The sequence continues at coordinate 15,163,424 of CM031373.1, forward strand.
CAAATTGTCCATTACAACTTGCTTCTTGGTCTAGTTTAGTTTTGATTGATTGTCCTTCTCTATATTGTTCTTTTGGTTTAGAGTGATTTGGTTCGCTTTGATTCATATTGGTTCTTCAATTTGTCTTGGTTTTACTTTATTCAGTTTAGTTTGGTTCAGATTGATTTGGTTTCACTTGGTTTCGTCTGGTTTTGGTTTTTTTTGGCGAGTGAAGTGCTCATAATTTACTTGTTTGTTGAGTCAAGTGCCCACAATTTGTTTTTTTTTTGTGAGTCAAGTGTTAACAATTTGTTTGTTTGGTGAGTTTGTGCTAGCAATTTGTTTGATTTGGTGAGTTTGTGCTCATAATTTGTTTGTTTGGTGAGTCAAGTGCCCGCAGTTTGTTTCTTTGATGCGTTAAGATTGTGCTCACAATTGGTTTATGAAGAGTTCTCATTAAAGACATATTTGAATCTTTTGGTTGCTTCTATCTCCATTGGCTCTTCTATTCGATTTGGATTCAATTTAATCTGGTATCATGGCTTCGGTTGTTGTTGCTTCTTTGGTTGCTCATCTCCTTTAGCTATGTATTGGTTGATTTGTTTTATTTTTTCGGGTTAATTTTTAACAAGCTTGAAGCTTAGTAAGTTTTAGCTTTAGGGGTAGTGTTAGAAGTTTTTATTATTATGTTTTTCGTATTTTGTTTGACAAACTCACATATGCTTCTTGCTGATGCATCATGAGTTTGAGGGAAAATGAAGAAAATGATCGACAAGACCATTATCATTCATTAAATAAATGTCAAAGCATTGTCGCACCTTCATCGAAATATTACCAAAAAAATTACATCCAAAAAACAAATGTCTCATAGACTCTCCTTCGCCGCACCCCCGACACACAAACATTTAGATGTTGTTAAATGACACTACGATGCACTAAATTATCTTGTTTAGGAAGTCTATTATGAAGAAGCCGTCACAAAATGATAGAAACCTTTAGGGCCTGTTTGACGCACATGATAGGGTAGACACATGATAGGATAAATAAATGGATAAGGATATGATATGATAGTGACATAATAACATTTCTCATATCACGTGTTTGGTGCACACATGATAGCAAACATTATCGCATTATATATATATTAAATTAAATTAACACTACATGTAAAACAAATACATATTTTTTTCTTTCAAAAAATACATATTTTTTTTTAAATTTAAATCTCTCACACACACACACACACACACACACACCAGTACTTGGACCTGAGCGATGTACGAGAAGTTTATTATGTCATTGACTATAAATGTGATAGTTGAGTATGAAATGAAATAATAGTTGTTGTTGAGCATGAGTTAATGCTTCCAAAAGACAACAACAATGACAACCAAGCATTATCCCACTAAGTGGGGTCGACTACATAGATATGAATACGTCATATTGGTCTATCATAAACCATATTTAGATCCAACTCATGAATCTATAAATCTTTCATAATAGTTTCTCTTATAGTTTTCCAAGGTCTTCATATACCTCTTACAATCCGACTATCTTATATTTGATCTACTCTTCATACTACATAATTTTATAGGTTTCACTCTACATGTTCGAACCACTTAAGCCTAATGTACAATATTTTATACTATAAGTGCTACCCCAACTATCTTTATAATGTTGTCATTTTTAATCTTATCTCATCTAGTCTTACCACACATCCAACACAACATCCTCATCTCCGCCACACTTACTTTATTCTCGTGCTGGTTCTTAACTGTCCAACACTTTATTTCATAAAACATCGCTGGTTTGACAACTATCTGATATTTATTCCCTTCAACTTGAACGGTACTTTTCTATCACATAAAACACTTGAGGATCTTCTCTATTTCAACCATCCAACTTGAATACGATGATTTACATATGCTTTTATTTCTCCGTCATTTTGAACTATGAGCCCAAGATATTTAAACTCTGTAACTTGTATGATATGATCTCCAACTTTCACCTTTAAAGTAGAACTACTTCGCCTTTTGCTTAAATTACATTACATATATTTTGTCTTGCTTCTACTCAGGAGAAAGCCACGCGTTTCTAATATGCTTGTCTCCAAGTCTCTGACATCCCATTCGATTCCTTCATCGACTCTCCAATCAAGACTACATCCAAACACTTATATCTTTGGTGCTAGCTGTTAGACGTGTTACGTAAGTACATCCAAAACTAATGTAAAAAGATAAGGAATTAGGGTTGACCATTGGTCCAATCATTGTTATGAAAAAATCATTGATAATGCTACCACAAGACAAATAATAAAAAACCCGAAGTAATTTAGATTTCATATTATGAGAGACTTGACAACTTTTATATTCAAGATAGTGGGAAAAAAAAGGGACTTTAAGTTCAATCAGGAAAAAAGGAAATTCAGGTATAATTGTTTGAAATAGATATAAAATTACAACTTTAACCCAATTTTTTACTCTAAAAGTTGTTTAAGAGACTTTGCAATTTTATTATATAAGAGGAAAATAGGAAATTAAGGTTCAATTGTATAAAATAGATATAAAATTACAATATTAACCTTATTTTTGGTTCCAAAAATTTGCTTAAGAGACATAAAAACTTTTATATATAAGATAAGATAATGTTGTAATATAGAGAATTGAAGTTTGATCAGTTAAATGAGAAATCTAGGTTCAGTTGGTCAAAATCTATATAAAATTACAATATTAACCTTGTTTTTTGCTACAAAAGTTGTTGGCTAAATTACACATTAGGTCTCCTAAATAATAAAATGGTTGTATTAGACCCTTAACTCTATCTCCGTCTGTCAAAGTGATACATTCCGTCAATTTTAACTCTAACTGTTTAAGGTGGACCAACATGCAACATTTTATATAAGATAAGAGAAAAAGAGAAAATTAAGGTTCAATTCTTTAAAACAAAAAAGAACTTTTGTATATAAGATATGAGATCATTTAAAAAAAATTCAAATAATTATGAATGAAATTTACAACTTTTATTGCTCCAAAAAGTTGTCTAAGAGACTTAAAAACATTTATATATAAGATATGAGATCAATTTTTTAAAAACAAAGAAAAAAACAAAAATTATGAAGGAAATTTGCAACAACTTTTTCTGCTCCAAAAAGTTGTCTAAAAGAATGAAGAACTTTTATATATAAGATAATAGATCATTTTTCTAATAAAACAAAAAAAAACAAAAAATTAGGAAGAAAATTTGCAACAAATTTTTTAGCTCCAAAAAGTTATCTAAGAGACTCAAAAACTTTATATATAAGGTAAGAGATAATTTTTAAAAAATAAAAAAACAAAAAATTAGGAAGAAAATTTGCAACAATTTTTTTTGCTCCAAAAAGTTGCCTAAAAAACTTAACAACTGTTATATATAAGATAAGATAAGAGATTATTTGTTTAAACAAAAAAGAAATAAAAAAGAAATTTGCAACAATTTTTTTTCCTCCAAAAAATTGTCTAAAAAACGAGAACAATGATTTAAGTCCATAAGATTATAATAACGACTTAGATTAATTTTTTTTATTAGAAATATAGTGTGTTCCCTCTTCCACTCAAGTCTTTCTCTCCTTCATCAACCGTCTCTTTCATAAAACCTATCTAAAGTACAAATCCTGTGTTATTGCACCGTACAAATCTGATCTGTAAAACACTTTATGACTAAGAAATCTGATTTGTGAAAGTTTGAGCCCAACGAAATCTGATTACTCAGCAATGAAATCAATTATAGTAATTACAATTAAAACATATATTGTTTGACGTAGCTAGCCAACAAATTAAAATCCTAAAATCCAATTCCAATTAGTTGTTAAACGCAGTTGTTGATCAAATAAGAAACAAGAGAAAAATTGATCCATAACATTTACAATTTAATTGTATTGCACAACACTATCAACTCCTAAACTTATTGCCGTTGCTAAGCCTCAAACATTTTCTTTAGGAAGCAAATGCAAATTTATTAATAAAAAACACACAGAAAGTACACGATATCAATATTATGCAGAGAGCAACACCACCACAACTCGCCTCTAAGATATAAACAGCAACCACGAGGGGAAAACAAGCAAAAACACCACGCATAGCTACAAAGAAGAGGAATCGGTTGAAATTGAAACCCAATGGCAATCGCAAATTGAATCAATTGAAAACATCTTAAATTTCAGCAATTTTCATACATCATAGGTTTGGCTCCGTAAAAAGAAGGATAGCTGGTAAAAGATGCGGGAGTGGAGGGTACCAATAATAACCGTTCGATTCAGTTCGAAACAAGTTCCGTTCGGTTTAGAACCGTTCGGTTTAGTTCGAAATCCAAACAGTTTGGTTCGGTTCAGTTATTTTAAATTTATCAAACAGAACAGTTTCGTTCGGTTCAGTTTTCATCCTGAACCGAACCATGTCCACCCCTTGGTGGCAGTCGCAGAGAATATAGAGAGAAGTGGGATTAAATTACAAAGTGTGGGAGTCATGGGTATCAAAGAGGGTACGTGCGTGTTTGTGCTATCCTATTTGTAACCCAACTAAAACAAAAGGATTAGAATAATGAAGGATGAATAAGATAGGATAAGTAATAGGATATGATAAGTAATAGGATTATTTTATCATATCCTATTGGTGCATCAAACAAGGGATTTAAGTGAGATATGATAAATTTTTTATATCATCTCTCTTTATCCTGCGCACTAAACGTACTTTTAAGGGAATAATTTTATTCCAAATTAAATCATTCAACTCAAGTTTAGTAGATGGATCCACCGCAGTACACACCACTGACCGTATACCCTTTTTCTGGACTTAACCATCACCGCCACCTATCCTCCACCCCATCATGCAAATAATGTGAGATAAAACCTCACAACACTCCTCCAACAACTCCTCCTCATAGGCAAATAAACGGCGTCACCGTTGCCACGTACCACCACCTAATTGCCAATTCAGATTCCTCACATCCCCTATTGTAATGTCTTTGTTTTACTTTAAATTAAACAAATGTCTAAACATATCCCTCAACACCCCCTTCCAACTACAAATCAGTCCAAAACCTTGTTTTTAACCCATCACCCCACCTCCTGCACCAGGTTATCATCAAACGACCTACTCTCCACCAAACCATCCCCATCACGAACACTACACAGATGCTGCCACCACATAGATCCAACCATCCCTTCATTCCTTAACCACCTCTCTAATAACCCATACCTCGCTACAAGCACCTTATACCACAATCTGTCCTGACACACATGTATCCTCCAACACCACTTTCCTAATAACGATAAATTAAGTTCCTGCAATCTCACCCCTAACCCTCCATTCTTCTTATTCATACAAATAGTGTAACACCCATATAAAGATTGCCTAGGATCTTATACGAGTATTAAAATTTCGTACTGGATACATTAATTACAATACATAAAGTTTAACTGATAATGATACATTACATAAAGTATCAATACATAAAACCAGCACAATCAGTCCAAAGCCTTCTCCTTACCCTTGCGTCGTGCTACCTGCGAACCTGCACCAGAAGGAATGGGATGAGACATAATGTCTCAGTGAGCTCCAGCCCAACCTACTGTTGGCAACCTCGGGGAAACCTAGGGTCGCCATGCACTAACTCTTGGCAATCTCGGGGAAACCTATGATCGCCGTCAGTCTCTACATATCTTGCGATCAAGGGAAAACTAGGATCGCTATATGCCTCTATCATATACTTATAATATTCATAATCTCATACTTGGCGATCTATGGGAAAAACTATGATCACTTTCTCGTGCTCAACTATCAATAAGCTTCTAATTGAATTAGCATCTCTATTGTATTACATATACATCTTCTGATATTAATAAGTTAGAAAGTTAGCGTGTAACACACAATAATTATCTTGATTCATTTTACGGAGTGCATCTGAGTGGAGTAACCCCGGAATACATCTCCCATCTTATCGGTGAAATTCCTATCTGAGGCTAACACCGGACTCCTCTTGTCGTCGTGCAGGACTTACATAAAAACAATGCTTATCCACTAGTAACGGGGAACCTCGACTCCACTACTAACGAGGAGCCTGAGAATCACGACTTACTTATCTTATTGCCATGTAAGACTTACATCTAAAGAACGCCTAACCACTACTAATGGGGTACCTTAACTCCACTACTAACGGGGAGTCATAGAGTCACGACTTACTTTTAATTAATTAACTTATTCTTATTATTCTTTCATATACATATAACTTGTAATCTTACGTGTGGACAACCCTCTCAGAGAAGTCCCATCCGACATAATCTGGAGTCTGGTGGACACGTTTAATTTTATACTTAATTCTTGTCTTAAGCACTCGTAGGTATTTATGTACCTTAGTCTATTCATATGCATATCTAATACACCATCAATGGGAACAATCACCCAAATACTTAACATATGAGTATAGGGTCATATGCTTATCGTTCTCATAAGCCACTACTTGGTTGTTGGAAACATTCCCATACCCGTCTGAACTTTGCCCTCACACTTATGAGTTATTGCATAATCCTTGTTCCTTATGATTACATCTATTTGGAAGCTTCTTGGACGAGTTAAAATGGTGTTCCTTGAGAAAAATAGGGTTTTGATGTTGTACATGGCACTTAGACAGTTGGTACATTTATAAAAGAGTCAAAAAAAACCAAAAGCTGCCAACTTCGCAGAGCAAAGTCTAGGCGAAGTGGTCCAGAACCAAATGCTGTCAACTTCGCAGAGCAAAGTCCAACTTCACAGAGCGACCATGACAGAACAGCAAGTGCTCAAAATGTGATTTTTCCACCATTTTAACTTATCCCAGCTTACCCAAGCCTCCCAACAGCATAAGGAATGATTTTCTATTGCAAATTGACAGTTAAAAACTTGATTGAACAAGGAATTGACAAGCTAAAGGAGTTAGGGTACAAAATCATTAAACTTAGCATAAGATAAAATACACACTCATATTCATTCTTAGTGGGTTCTAAAACCCTAGGGAGCTCACCTAGTACTTGTGATGATCTTTGCCAAGCTTTACAACCAAAACCCTAGCTTTGGAACTCTTCCTCTTAACTTGTTTTCCTTAACTTCTCTTGCTTCAATCTTTACCAAAGGAGCTTGCTTGAGGTTCAAAAGATTGTAATTGTACAATTGATGGATTATGGGTGGTTTGATGATGATGGCCGAATTCCTAGAGGGAGAGGAAGAGAAAAATCTGAATTTTTAGTGAGAGAAAGGGAATGAGAAAATGAAGAAAGTTTCAATCTTCCCCTATTTATAGCCCTTCATCTCATAATTACAATTCTGCCCATACTCGCTCGTAATTTCTCTGATACTGATAAAAGTTACGTCTAAGCGGGATATTACAAATAGTATCTGAATTAATCCAAGGATTTCAACATAATAAGGACCACTTTCAACACTCGATCATTGGTCAGACTTTTTCACCCATCAACAAAGTCTGATCATCAGCAAATTATAAGTGAGAATTTCGTCATAAAACGCATCACATCCTCCTTAATATCCACCCAAAAATCCTTAACGAAGCCAAAATTAAGTCCATCAGGACCATGGCTTTTCACACTATCACAATCCCACACTGCGTTTTAAACCTCTAACTCGTTAAAAGAAACCACCAACTCACCACCTTCTGCCACAAAAAGTGATTGAAACTGTATCTCCCACCCTCGGTCTCTCATCATTACTTTCTTTAAAATGATTAGCAAAATGAATAAAACTCGCTTCACAAACAACATTCACCCCTTCTATTGCTCACCATTAACATTGAGAGATACGATAAAATTAATATGTTTTCTTGCCGACCTAATATCATGAAAAAAAATTAAAATTAGCATCACCTTCCTTAATCCAAGTTAGGCGAGACTGTTGTCACTACATACTGGTAAACGCCTTCAATGAACACTCTTTAATTGATTAAAATTTGCATGGCTCTACTAAATTTATGTCCCGCCTACAAATTTTAGTGGAATCCATTTAAATTTCAATTAATTGAAGATGGTGCATTGAGAAGAGTATGTTTTTTCGTTTGATGATTAAGTGAACTTTGCTTTGTAAATGCCATATATTATCTTATATTATTTTTATTTTGGATTGGGGCACCACCCATCACCTTAAATTTGACCATAATTTTTTTTATTGTTTACTAGCGTTTAGACGGGCACTTCATGCTCGTTTATCCGCTTTTCTTGTTGCGTCAATGCGTATAAATTACGAATATTAGTTTTTATGAAATGTTGATTAAAATTAATTTGATTTTTATTAAAATATAAATATAGATAATAGATATTTTGCATTTTCATATTGTAGCAAACTATACTTATCTTTTTCAATGATACCTACAACATAACAAATATAATTTCTTTCAAAAATATATAACAAATATTAAATAATTTTTTATCTTTTTGATTGACATCAACGAAATAGTATTTTTATAGTCAAATTTGCTCAAGGGTATAATTGAAAAGAGAAAAAGTCAGCCCAAAACGACTTATTTTCTTTATATATTGTATAAGTTTTATTTTATTTTTCTTTCTATTATGCAGATATGAACTTTGTACTTAATTTGTGTTTATCTTGTATATAACTTATATTTGAGGTAGATTTTATTTCGGTCTTTACCTTTTTAAAATAATTAATTTAAAAAGGTGGAGAGATTTAAAAATTTTGACTTTTGAATTATGTAATTCAAACAAACTAATGAACTGAGTCTAACGAGCTGAATCGAGTTGTTCGTAAAATTTAAACGAGTCGAGTTTAAATTAAAAGAAAGATTTGTATCGAACTCATGTCATGTTTTAAGTTAAACCATTTTTTATCGAGGCAAGCTGAGGAGAGTTTGACATGACTCATCTCCAACCATACTAACACCTAATTATATAAAGATGAGTAATATAGTTGTTCTTAAAAAAAAAAAAGACACACAAAATTTATCATTTACCTTTGACTCAATTCATTATTTTAAAGAATATAATATTTTACTCCATATTAAATCACTACATTTCAATTTTGATTTCTACACAAATTTTATACAATTTTAATTACTTTTTAGAGTAATTATAATCTATTTAAAAATATATATTCACCTAATAAAATTTATTTTATTATTTCCTTTGAAAAAAATTATTTTTAATATTTAAAAGGGTTAATTGTTGAAATTGACTGTGTAATATACGCGATGTCTGAAAAATGAATCTGTAAAATAAAAAACACACATTCTAACCCCGATAATTTGAGATTTTTCTTATTTTTGACCCTATAATATACGCGTAGTCCAAAAAAGCGACATACATGTTGAATTTTTTTCATAATTTTTTCCAATCATGTTTAGGACGTAAAATATGATTTCACACAAAATATTATATTTCTCTGACTAGGGGCAAATCAATAATCAATTTTATTCTCCATAATTATGAATTTCTTAAACAATTCATTATTAATTTGTCGTTTAAAAATTCAAAATTTCATGGTGAAGGTTCTTATGATGGTCTAATCATGCCTACAAAAATAGGGAGCAAAATTTGACTCGTGAGTGTACGCTTACTCAGACCAAAATTGCAAAAAGGATATGTTAAGTTTCATAGCATTTCAAAGGCTTTTCGATTTATTTTTATTTTTCAACCAAAACGTGCAAAATTGCAATTTTGCACGTTTTGGTTGAAAAATAAAAATAAATCGAAAAGCCTTTGAAATGCTATGAAACTTAACATATCCTTTTTATCTATTTTTTTAGATGTCTCTGCAAACAATCAACTTAACATTTGATTTCTATGACGAGATTTTCATTGTTTTGTTTTTTGAGTTTTTGGCACTTTAAAAATTCATAATTAATTACTTGAAAAAAATTATAAAAATATTCAACCTCTAGGCTTCTTTTTTTGGACTTTGCGTATATTATAGTGTAAAATAATAATAAGAATCAGAAATTACTGAGTTGGAATATGTGTTTTTTATTTTACAGGGTTATTTTTCAAACTTCGCTTATATTACAAGGTCAATTTCAACGATTAACTCTATTTAAAAATATTATTTGAGTAATATATTTATCAACTATAAATTAAGAATATACTGCCATATATATATAAGATAAGTATGAGAGTAAGGGATTTAATTATTTTTTTTATCTAGAAGTTACTTCTCATAACTGTACATATATTAATTTTATATATTCAATGAATAAGATAATACTCGTGTTTTGTTCTTAGCAAGATCCATAATATTAATTTATTAACAAATATTTAAATTTAATATTTAATTTTGAAATTTCTATTGACATGTTTTATAATTAGTAAGGATTTAAATAATATCATTGTCAATGTATAGAATGTATATACCGTCACTGCCAAAAAAAATGTATATAGTCTCAACCAATTTTATTTAAGTAATATCAGATGTTTTTTTGACAAGAAATAATATCAGATGTTATTAATAATTATTTTTGAAGAAACATTGTCAACCAATTATATTCATCGGATCATTACATATGTTTGTTCCTAAAAAAATGTTTGATTGTAATTGATTGACAACGTATGATTAATAATACCGACACTAATACTTGTCAAAAAAATACCGACACTAATAGTTATTTTATAATGGGGTCAAATAAAATTGAAATTCTATCTTTAAAATTATAAAGCTTAACTTTTACCAACGAGTTATAATTTTGAGCATAAATAACTGTGACACTAATCGTCACCTTTTTTAATTAGAAGTTTTTCATTGTTGTATGTTTAGTGTTTTAATATATTAAAAGTATGACACACTCACTAAGTAGTTACAGGGATGTTGATTGGCAAAGGAGCCTTTGTGAGAATATGAGATTTTCCACTTCTTGACATTTAGGTATGCAAGTCTAACTATTTGATTACTTGAATTTTTTTTTAATAAAAGTTTTAATAACACAACTGAATATGAGTTTTTTTTTCTAGTTTTATTGTATATATTAGCTTCAATTTTCTTTTATATTAATTAAAGCATAGTAAATAGTAGAAAAAGTAAGTTACTATGACAAAATAAAATAAAATAACATGATAAAATAAGTATGTAAATACAGAAACACTACAATAATTGCATATATTTCAAACATGTGCATAAACATAACACATGTATTTAGACTTTGAAATTCAATATTCTTCATAAACCTTAGATAGACACACTCGGATTCACTCTTCACATATATGTTTAATACTACTATGTAGGCATCCCAAAGAGCACCTTATGGAGACTAAAAGAAAACAAGACAAACTTAACTATAGAACACATAACACATAACACAAAGCTTCCTTCTCCAATGACCTCTTATATAGCAACCAAGTACAAGTAAAATCATAAATTACCAATTTTAAGTTTCACTCTCTTAAACAAATAGACTCTTGTAGTTTTTAGTTTTGTCACCTATATATTAAAAAGTCCAAAACCAAAACCAAAACCAAAAGAGGGCTATTTGTGAAAAAGTAGTGATAAAAAGATGATTTATGATTTTACCTTAATTATTAATTCTCGTTATTGCTGGGCCAAGAGAAATCATAACTTGGTGTTGCCACATTAGGAGAGTCAATCAATGCATAGTTGTTGTCAGCATCAACATCAGATTGAGAATTGAATGCCATCAACTCATCAAAAGATGAATCGAAGGTTGTTGTTGTTGTTGAGACATTTTCATGCATTACATTTGCATCCCCTTGTTGATCATAGAAATTCTGCTCCATTTGAGGCTGCATGTTTTGGTTAAATCCATGAGTTGGAATCATGTTGGTAACTGGCAAAGAAGTACTTATCATGGAAGTATTCATCATGGTGCTGCTCTTCTCCTGTTGTACAGTTGAAGTGTATATTTGAGGCTGAACACTTGCAGGGTAGACTTGGTTATCACCAGGAGTAGGAATCATGTTGCCAGCTGGCACAACATGATTCATGGTGGTGTTATTTTCCATCTGAATACTTGAATTATACATATCCATCCAAAAAAAAACCTCTTCCCCTTCTCCTGAGTCATTACCTGCATGGTAATCAAATAGCATGAATCAAAATCTTATTATGACTTGTAAGATACATGACATTTTTCATATGTAAGTAGCTCGGTTGGTGAGTTAAGGGACACCGTATAGTTTTAAGAAAGTATATAATTGAAACCCTAAAAACTTACATAATCACTAACTCACTAACATTTGCATATCTGAAGAAAAAAAATTACATTTTTAAGTAAAAACCATGCTACATAGATAACCTATATGCTAATAATATATCATCTACTACACTCATAATAAGTCAAGATTCAAGTCATAAATCAAATAACAAAAAAAAAATAAAATGATTGACTATAATGTTGACGAAAAAAGTGATTGGCTACACTAAATTTAGGTAGTTATTCATTAGAAAGATTCGGCATTCATAATAGTGAATCAAGATTCAGAAAAGATTGAGTAGTTAGTTTTGTATCAAATCAAGATAGTATTCACATGTATAGTAAGATATTGATAGCCATGATTACCTGCATGAATAGTGATCTGATTTGCAACAGCAGGTACTGCAGCTTGCTCATGTTGTTCAAGAGGTGCACCACGTTGTTGATTTTTTGAGCTTCCAACTCCAACCATTTGGAATTGGTTGTTGTTGTGTTGCTGCTTCCTCCTATTTGGTCAGCCTTTCTCTTATTAGCACCCCTACTCTCAATAACAAGATTGTTCATTGAAGACATATTAGCACTAATGAAATATGGTTGAATTTGGTTCTGTTCTCCACCACTTCCAAAAAGTTGATCAACTATTTTGCTATAAGAACCTCCATGATCATGGTCTTGGTAATGTGGATCAAGATCCTTAAAAACCTCGTGTTGAGGACCAATTTTCTCAACTAGTTGATCAACTCTTTTTCTATTAGCACCTCCATGATCAAGGCATTGGCATTTTGGATCAATGCATGTAGAAGTCTCGAGATGAGAAGAAGTTTCTTCAAGTTGATCAACCATGTTGGTATCAGAATCCTCACATGATGATAAAGGTTTTGCTAGATTGTGCTCATCACATTCCACATCATAATCATTTGTTTCCACAAACGCATAACTACTTTCACCAACACAGGAAAGATTTGACAACAATTCAGGATACATTTTTTTTGCCATTCTTTCTTCATAATTAATAACAGCAAACCAAATAGCTGTATCCTTAGCACTGAATTTATTTTGCAAGCTCCTGGAATGTCTAACAATACTCCTGATCTTCTGAAAATTAGGAGACATGTGTTTTATAATAGCCATCAACACACTAACTTTCCAAACCTTCTTCAAATCGTGTGGCTTTTTGTAAGGTGGTGGCCCAAGATATTCACTGAATCCCATTTCATTCCACCATGATTCTTTCCCTGTTGGCCACCATGGTGGAGGAATGCCTCTTTCCAAAGGATACTTCCTTTGTGGTGGATCACAGTGTTGCATTAATGATGATACAATTGAACCTAATATTGTATCGGGTAGTTCATAAAACGAGTAAGGAGTTACTTGCTCATCATTCCACATGCCATTCATTGTTGCAATTCCACATTCTTCTTCATATTTGGTGATTGCAGCTGGACCGTTTTTCTCAAAGTTTACGTTGTCCTTCCACCAACCGCGTAGATTTTCCGAAGAACCAATCATTGGTTTGCCATTGTCAGGTACTACTCCATAGACGAAGCCACGGACATCACAAAATTCCACCATCTTTAACATGTACCTGTCCACACTACGTGTCAGCTCAACGGGGAGAATTTGACTTTGTTTATCTCAAGACAAAGTTCTCAAAATCGGGAATTTAAGCAAATTGTTGTCTATGTGAAATCAATTCATAAACTCAACTTATGAACTCATACAATTTACTTCATATTAAAATTATATATACATGACATGTATACTATATGATATAAAAAAACTAAAAAAATAAATACATGAACAAAGAAAAAAGAAATCGAATCTGAAAAACTGAGATGAAAAAAAAAGATAAATTCTATTGAAGATTTCCTGCAAGTTTAGTTTACCCTAGTTCACTAACTAAAATTTGAGTTTATAGCCAATTAAACTTGAAAATGATTCCTGGACTTTAACTTGCGATTTTAGCAATTTACCTCGAGATAGAATTAAAATATCCTTTAAAACGGTTGTAAAATAATAATTAGTGTCACTTTTATTAAAAATAATTTTTCTCTTTTTTTCCAATTAAAAAAAGAACTACCTTAATATGCCCTCTTGTGCACGAGCCATGGTCTTTCTTTTCAATTGTTCCATTGGTGTGTTATTGTCACTTTGAATTCTTTCTAACTTCATCTTCTTTAACAACATTTTATCTTTCCATATCTTTGTCTCTAGGTCCTCAATAGTCATCTCTGTGTTTTCACCACCTTCTACTTTTTCCTTTCCTTTATCTTGTTTTGCATTGTTTGAAGCACCGTTATCAACGTTGGGATCCATTTCTTCTGTATATGAAATAATCTACAAAAATAAAATAAAAACCTTGTGTCAAGATAACTTCAAATTTGGAGACTATTTACCCAAAAAATTAGATAAATTAACTAGTAAAATTGCGAGAGAGAAATATTAAATTTGTCACTACTTACGTCACTAAGTTTAACTACAACAGAATTACATTTTTTTTTCTACTTACTGTCACTAATTTTATTTTTTTCTACCAGTAAATTTTTTTTGATAGATTCTACCAGTAAATTTAACGACTTAAAAAATAATAATCCATGTCATATTACAAATAAAAAAAATGTGAACACATTTGTTTGACTCATATATGTGAATAGTACATTAGTATTTAAACATGATTTATTTTTTAAATAGCCAACAATATTTGGCCCAACCAAAATATAACGTTTTTAATAGAAAAATAAAAGCACTGATTATCAAGAAAATGGTGAAGATAAAAAAAGTTAATAATTAAAAAAATAAAATAATAAATTTAGGCTCAAAGTAAAATAATAATATAATAATATAATAAATTAGAACTATCTTTCAATTAATTATTATAATAATTAAAATACTTTTAGTTTTAACCTAGGCGCTGTCAGATCATCAAAATCTATTTATATATTAACTTTGAATGTTTTTTTAGAGGATATAAACTTTAAATTACAAATTTTTAATGTTATCATTCAACGTTTATATCCTCAAATTTGACTAATTTTATGATGCAAGACAAGTCTTGTATCATTTATAAGCTAGTTTTCACCATTAGATAAATAAATTTTACTGTTAAATTAAAAGAGATATAATGTTACTTATTGATTTAACGGTGAAAAAAAAACATTTATGTATGATGTAAGTAAGAGAATAAAAGACCAGTATGATAGACAAAGTTAACATTAGTGTGTGTCTATATATATAATGTCAAAATAATTAAAAGAAGAATACACGTACATATATTTCGGATTCAGAAGCTGATCGGATTTAAACACCTCTTGCACGTTTATAAATGAGGCCTGCATTAATCATATATCTAGTTAAAAATTTGCAAAAAATCTTTTTTATGAAAAATCAAGAAACATATCTATCAAAGGAGAGAAATCAATAAATGAAAATAAAATTACAACTCTAGCATTTTTATGTCGAAAAAAAAAAACTCTAGCATTTAGCCGGACGTATATTTTCTCAACATAATTTTTTTTTTGTCAAATAGCCTAGGTTAGAAATTCTCTTTTTAAGGAGACTAAGTGTGGAGACTGGAGTTCGAACCCCGACTCCAGTATATATTATGCAATGTCCATATCAGCTGAGTTAAACTCACGGGGACTCAAGATGGTATCAAAATACTATCAAAGTGTAAACTTATATTTTTTTTTACCAAATGTAAGCATATATTTATTATATCCTCAATCCAAAGTGAAAAACACTGGATAAAACAACAATGAATTGCAAGATCATTTTTTAAAAGATATAACATTGTTGCATTCTTATGGTTGGATTGGAAAACAAGATCTTTGATTAAACTGAAAGATATCACTTATCAACTTGTTCGAACCAAAATATATATTTGCAATAATAAAATTTTGACTTTTGTATCCAAATGAAGTTTGAACGAAAATTCTACGTTTTGTTTGAATGAAACAAAAAACATATATAAATAAAAAATTTAAAGCTTAATTATCAACGAAAAAACAATTAAAATAATGCCCCTCTTACAAAAATATTGATATGTATATGAGATCATCCGTGACACTTTTCAATCAAAGTAAAAACAATCAAGCTAGGGTTAAGCACCACACAAAAAATATAAAAAAAAAAATGAAGTAAAAAATTATTGGAAAGCATTGGCAAAGAATTGTACCACAAAGCAACCGGAGGATATAACAACACAACAATAAAAGAGGGATATCAGGGAGAATTGTTGAAGTCAGAGTGACAAAAATTAAGAGAGTGATTGGGGTAGTGAGAATGGATGGCAGAAGTTGGTAAAGATTGTTGAGGCAAATGAGTGAGAACAACACTGTTCTTATATACATAAAATATGCAGGTATGGTAAGTACTCATGCTTATCTTCACATGTATGATGAGTACGAGTGTTCAATGGTAAAATTAAGACTGGCAGTTAATTACTGAATCCAATAAACTAATAGTATTTTTTGACTTTATTCAAAAAAAAAATAGTATTTTTTGACTTTATTTTTTTCTAGATTATATAACTTAGTCATTTTTTATCTCTAAAAAAACCTTGTAATTTTTTATTTATTTACTTAATTTTTTATACCATTATTATCCCCATACTACTTTTTATATAATTTAAAAAAATAATAGGAAAGGATAAAAAATTTAATTTTATTTACAATTGTCTCGGTTAGAGTTTAAACTTTGCCTCTTTTTTCTTTTTCTTTTCTAAAACGCCAAAATGGAATATATATATACACACTGACCGAAAGACGGGCACTACCGTGCCCGTTTGTCTGCTCTTTTTACAACGTGTGTGTATATTTTATTATGTTTGTTTCTATAATTTTGATTACAATTTTAGTTTAAAAAAATTACAATTTTTTAATTTTTAAATATTAATGAAAATTATTCGTACATCAATTTATGTACAAATTATTGTCAAAGCATATAACAAAATTATTTATATACTAGGCGTATTTTGGTTTGTTTGTATATAAAATAAAAGTAAAATAATGATCCTTTTCTTATCGATTATATTTATAGTGACATATATTTGATCTAGTTTGTTACACTTTTTTAAGGATAAAGGAAAAAAAACTAAAAATATACTCATATCATGTTTGTTATACGATATATTTTGTACAATAACAAAAAAAATATTGTGATTGTCACTTTTTTTTAATATTTGAATTCACTCTCATCCATATCTTTTTTAAATGATAAGAAAAAAAACCGGACATATACAATTTGTTACATTTTGTTTTAATATTTGAATTTACTCTTATCTACTTGTTATATGTGTTATTTGAATTGAAAGTTGAGGGTAATTTTGGAAGGAGAAAAAGTCAGCCCAAAAGAGGTTATTTTCTTTATATATAGTATAGATAAATATAAATTGTATTATAATTAAGAATATCTTTTCAGATAGCTTATCAGCTAATAGTCATCAGTCATCAGCTACAAGTGATAAACTATCAACCATCTTATCAGTTATCTGTCATTTTTATCAAGCAGAGTTTTAATCACTCAGGTTTGAACCTAGAGTCTTAAACTTCTTATCTCTTTGCTCAAATCAGTGGAGCTATCCACCCCCAAAACTTTTTGGTCCCCCTATTTCAATTTTTGAGTTTTGGTACTCCACCCCATTTCGGGGACAATTTTGATGACGCGGCAACATCTTAGTGAAGAAATTTAACAACATTATCATTATTTATGTATTTTATTTTATTCAATAATTACAACTTTATAAAATGTTTTAAATATAAAACTGATATATTAAATTCAATATGTGATGTAAAATAATATTTTAATTAAAATGTTATTGAAAATATTTTAATTAATGTTTTTTAAAATATTTTAATCATTATAATATTATATTAAGTCAAAATGTGATGAAACATATTTAAAAAATTATAAAATATATATCTTATTAACATAATATTTTAATTATTGATATAATATTTACATTGATAAAATAATATATTAATTGTTAAAATAAATAAAATATCTAATTTATTAATCAAAAATTATTTTTTATTAAATAGTAATATTAAAATTAATCCCTAAAAAAAGTAATATTAAAATTAATATAATATTTTAATAATTTATTTTAATAATTAAAACATTTATTGAAAAATAAATAAAATGAATTTCAAAAATTAAGAATGACATGGATATTAAACTTGTCAACCTAGGCTGCCACGTCCTCAAAATCAACCCAAATATGTGGTGGGGTACAAAAACTCAAAAAAAGATAAAAATAATCGTATACTTTTTATAGCCCAATGCATTAATTATGGGCTTAAATACACTTTAGTCATCCTGTTTCTTTTAAATGAAAATATTAATCTAAGAGTGGTTAGAGTTTCCTTATGTGCATTTTCGTCGCAATCTCTCATGTTAACGATCGTAAACGACCTTTTTTTCTGGTAGTGATATCAACTCAGTGGTTAGAGTTTGAATTGATAAACTCAAGGGACATCTAGCCCTTTGCAGTTGTAATATGGCCATAAGTGTTAACCCACTTGGGTTGGCCTGATGGTATTTACTTGAAACCTTGAAGTGTGTTCCTCTCAATGTCTTAGATTTCGATTCTTCCTGGTACAAATTTTGGTGGGCTAATTTGGATTCTTATATATATATATGGCCATAAATGTCACCGTCATTTTTTGTTTATAACGGAATTTTTTTTTTAATAGGCTCATTGAAGCAAATTGCACGCAAGAAACTATTAGTGACACCATTACTATTAATATTTCAACATTCCTAAAACAAACTTCAAATACTCCTAATGTAACGCACGAGGCTAACGAGGACGTGGAGTGATCGCCGGTGCATAAGGCATGGCAATGCGCGACTCCATATAGCTTCTAGGCAACCGAATCACATCGAAACGAGAGGGATCCTGAGACCGTAAAGGTATGAGACTGTATGGTTGAAGGAAGGCTTATAAGATTTGTTTGGTACTACCTATACCAACAAGATGCATCTTCCTTTCGATAGTCAGTTCTAAGCGTGCTTGACTTGGAGTAGTCTTTGGATGGGTGACCTTCTAGGAAGTTTCCCATAAAGCGTGCGAGTGTGGACAAAGCACGTTAGAAAGACT
Organism: Medicago ruthenica; assembly: GCA_018208015.1. Lineage (NCBI taxonomy): Eukaryota > Viridiplantae > Streptophyta > Magnoliopsida > Fabales > Fabaceae > Medicago > Medicago ruthenica. The sequence continues at coordinate 15,182,670 of CM031373.1, forward strand.
CGTGTTGGTTTGTGGGGTCAGTCGGTAATACTTAAAGTCGTCTAGAATGTTACACCTAACAACAACGATTTTTTCAAATTCATAATATTCTCAATATTTTTTATGAATAAGAAAAGTGTATTTTAAGCTTTAGTTAAAAAAGGAGTATTTTAAACTAAGAGTAACACAAAAACCACCTTGTAAAAATAATACCTAATAAAACACACCTTGTATTTTTTCCGTCACTAAATTTTGTGACCAAGGAATTTGTGAGGGATTTTATTTTTTCCGTCACTAATTTTCGTCACTAATTTTGCTTTTCTTAGCAGTGCGATGACAATATTTAGTGTGGCATTTTGATAATGTTACTCTATTCAATAATATTTTAACGAATAAATTTTACAAAATCAACAGTTGGATTGAAAATTTATATTATATAGATTAACTCTACAAAAATTTAATACCCTATCGTATGTTATTTATATCTACTAAGAATAATGCCTTATGTGCGCTATCTCCATGAAGTTGTCCTCAAAGTTCTTCAAGATCTTCATAGATTTTATTTGTGTGTTCAAGAATAAGTATTTCCTTATTCTCCCAAACACGAGGAAGGATTTGGAAAATATCTTGAGGACCAGTCATTGCGCTCAGTTTGATGGGAAGTTTATGGATTTTGGACCAAAAGTTTTACTTACGATATTGACCGTCTTAGTGAGAAGGAGCGTTGGGATTACGATAACTACTGAAATTTTGTGTCCAACTTGGTTCCTACGACGCTCACAAATATGAAGAGTGACCTCCTTTTGGATAATGAAATGAAAGAAAACCCAAGACCCAATATTGTTTCATCAACATCTTTAAGTTAGTCAGATGTTCAATGATTGAGGAGGCTAGGACCCTGATGGGTATGCTCGTCGCATTTTCTAGCTTTTTGTATTTGTACATCTTTTGCATGTGTTAGATTAAACTTGTCTTTTTTGTCGCTTTATTTTCTTTTCAGATAACATGTCAAACGTGAACGAGAAGTTGGTGAAACTTTCGCGGGATAGCAATAGTGGTGGAACGAGTAAACCTTAGTTTAAGGATAGAAATCCTTGCTTGTTGGCCAATCTTTTTGCATGTATGGATGGCGGTTAAATCTCTTTTACGCCAATTCTAGAGGTTATTCCTTTGTCGACGGTTGGGAGCTCTAAGCGTCGTCTCATTGAGGCAAACAAGTGATAGTCATTCTAGAGGTCATTCTAGAGGTCATTCGTTAAACTAAAAAGGGTTAGAACTAAAGTCATCATGGGCAAACAAGAGATGGTCTACAGATAGGAATCATTCTTGGAATCACTTTTGAAAGTGGAGGAGGAGCACACAGAGAAAGACAAGTTTTTCCCAGGACCTTTTCTCTCACACAGTTAAGTGAGACTTCGGAGACCTAGCTCTGATGCCAACTGAAGGTTAGAAAAACATAAGAAGGGGGTTTGAATTGTGTTTGTCGCTTTTTGTACTCTTTAAAAATTCAGATAGCAGCGGAAAGTAAAAAGATATGAGAAAGAAACGACTCATATAGTTTATCTTGGATCACCCCACAACCTGGGATTATTTCCAGTCCCCTTGCCCGTCAAAGGGATTGTTCCACTATAATCAAATCCTAATTACAACAACAAAACTAAGACAACTTTATCATATCTTTCCTTGCCTCAACCTAGAGGACTTCCTAATCTCAATCCATAGATGTACAAAGACAAGTTGTTTACAAAAAGATAGCAGTCACACAATCTCTAGGAGTAGTAAAGAGATATGAAGCACAGTACACTTCGAGTGCATTCCTTACTAATATTTCTTCTGACTTTTTCTAGACACGATATATATTATGAACAAATATGAATATAATTACAATAGTAAATATGAAGAGGTTAGACTTTGTATGTATGTACATGAGTATTCTTGAGTGTCATAACCCTCTTCAATCAAACTTGGTCCTTTATATAGAGCTGAGTCTGAGATAATTGTTGTTGAAGAAATCTTTGTCTTTGAATGTCTGATTAAATTCTGAGATATCTTGGAGAAATATGGTCAATATAACACCTTGAACCCCGAGACTAATATCTTTATAATACTAAATGTTAGGTAGTGTTGCCCTAACCCTAATGATTAGCCCTAATTTTTAGTTCTGAAAAAAATTTATGGAAAAAACTCCTGATGGGGATTGAACCAGATACCATATGCTTCCAATTCACAACTCTTACCACCAAGCTACTGATGTTTTTTTATGACATGTGATTGCTTCAACGTTGTATATTCACCACAAATCTCGGGTCCTCTTTCTTTCAATCTCACAATCTCTAAATCATTTCTCACTCACTTTCATCTCTCTCATCATCATTCAATTGAACCTAATAACCATAACCCTGCCCTTTTTGACGGACCTAATTAATTTTTATGAAAAAAAAGTCTGCAAGTAATTGAATCAGGTAGCACATGAAAATGTCATTTTTTTTATAAGTCACTAACGTCATTGCAATTCTTTTTTTATAACAGTTCCTTTTCATTGTTAGCGGTTCCTTTTCATTATTATTTTTTCTTTCAATTACCACATAATGGTTCTTTTTTTAAAAAAATTTCAATATAGCCAATTTAATAGTTATATATAAAGTTGTACAAAACCCGTGCATCGCACGGGTTAGAGTCTAGTTTAATTAATAAATCATACGATTAAACAACATCAAGGTGCTACCAATCATCAAACATCGCATACTGATTTCTCATGATAAAAATTTCATCAAATAACAGATCACAACGGAAATAAATATCTCAACCACATTTCTCAATGTCATGTCTCGGATCGTAACATAAAATCTCAAATTTAAACAATCTCAATAGTTTGATCATATTGATCTATCAACATCAAATCCAATAAGAAATTAAGACAATCCCCAAAATCCTAGATCAGAGCATCTAATCTAGACTCCTCAAAGCAAAATAAACGAGTAGGCATCACGCCGTCCTCAGCATACTCACAAGCAAGTTAGTCCTCAACCTGCACGTCTACCCCACAAGGATGTAGGCGACCAAAAAGCCAATGAAGGGTAAGATATACGTTCAACATAAAATGATTGTAAACGCATGTAAGTTCAGGCATAACAATAACATCATATAAGCATATATCATAACAAGCCTAGTTACAACACCCAACATTCATATCACATTTACAATCAGTTAAGAGTCTAGTTACATCACACCTTAAAACAAGACTTACAAAGCATACATAGCATATTCTCATCAAAATAATCATCAAATCAACTATAACTCCATCACATCTCATTAACAACCCCAATTATACATTTACCAAGTAGATGCACAAGTTCACACCAAAACATTTCCACATTCGCCTCCTCATGTTCATGTGATGCACCTAACACGACTCTACATGCATGTGGTACCAAGATTTGGATATTAGAGGTCTATTATTGAGTGATCCCACGACATGTTGGATAATCAAATCCCTCTGCATGTTGGTTTGTTCAGAAGTATATTACTGAACTCCCTCGGCATGTTATCTTCAATTTACGACTGGACAAACCATGTATGCATGGACACCACATATGGACTCGACAATGCACACACCATATAGTTATATAATTCACTCCATCATATAACATATCTCCACATCAACACCATTGCATTATCAAATCAATACATCCATACATTACAAGTCATGTCATCACCACAACATCATTTAATCACATCAATGGTTCATTTACACTACAACACTCATCATATAATCATTTCACTGTATTCATCATGGCAAATTATCATCATGTCATAATCATCATAACAACAAGTCTTCATTCAATCTCTTTCACATGGTTCACAATCCATGCTTAATCAAAACAAGGTTTCTTTAACCTATCACTAATTTATTCATCATCATCTCACATACTCAACATGTTTCATCATCATTCATACTTCATTAGTCAATTAGCAAGTTTGCATACAACCCATGGTTCAATTAAAGACAAATTTCAAGTCCAATCATACTCTTTCCATTCCTAAATTATCTTCAATCATAAACCATGTTAATCAACTCAACACATCTTAATTACATTGCTCATGATCAAGTTTAGGAGTTTGGGACCCAAACACATGTCTTAAAAACCTTTAAAAAGCAAAAAATGAAGTCCTAAGCTTCAGGGAAAAATGCACGGTCGTGCGCCATTTAAATGGCAATGTCGTAAGTAACGCATGGTCCGTGCGTCTAGGACGCATGGTCGTGCGTTATGCATAGACAGTGAAAAACTGATTTTTTTTTTTCTTTGTTTCGGCTCGGAAAAATCTCATTTCGACGGCATCCTTCGATCTTAAACACACCAAACTCGATTCAAATTATCACCTTATCATTATCTAATCAATTATTATTCCATAATCTTAGCTTAAACAACTTAATCATAATCATTTTCATCAATATTTACTATGTTTTTCAATTACTCCGAAATATCGTCTCAAAACTCATCTTTACCAACAACTTAACATTCAAACATGGCATCAACAACAATAACAACTCATTCTTCATATTCAATACAACATTACTCACTCATTTCAATTATCATAGCATCAACTTAATCAATTCAACAACAACTTCATCATTTTCATCCAATTACTCATATTCACCAAGAACACAACAACAACAACTTCAACCAAAACATAACTAACATAATTCTCATGAATCCTCAAACAAACATATACCCAATGATCAAATTCAATTTAATTAAACCACAATCATCATCAATTATCATTTTCTTCAATAAGTTCATCAAAATTCACAAAGTTACCAAATCACTATAACCAAACATGAACTTTGACACCAAAACAACATGATTTCATCAATTTTCACATACTCAAATTAACCACAATAATTAGAACACGAAATTATCACATAATCATTACCAATTCAGGTAACATCCCGCTTCAGACTCAAGTATTTATCAGTGGTGAGACGATGTATCAGAGATATTTTAAGGAGTAACAATTTGGTAATTGCTGCGCCAAGATTTTATAAAAGGGGCAAAACCCCATTTTCCCTTCATTTCTCATCCTCGCTTCTCTCTCTAGAAACAACTCCTCTCCCTTCTCTCTACTCTCTCTTGCGCCACCCTCCCCTTTCCTCCAATATTCATCAAACTTCATCTTCATCTCTCAATTCTTATGCAAGCAATCACAATTTTGGGAAGTTTGGGTCAAGAAAGGAAAGTGAATCAAGGAAGGAAAGGAAGATTTGAAGCTAGGGTTTTGGATAAAATCTTGGCAAGGAACAAAGCAATTGCTAGGTCAGTTCCTTAGATTAGAATCCCACCTTGGGTGAGTTTTTGAATGAAATTCCTTTGTTTTGGAAAAGTTTACAATTTTGTGCCCTAACCCTTAATGCTTGCCTAATCCTTGTTAATCCATGAGTTAAGTTATCAATTGGTAGTTTAAAATCATTCCTAATGTTGTTGGGATGCCAGGGTAAGATTGGATAAGTCAAAATGGTGAAAAATCATGTTTTGATCACTTTCTGCACTGTCATGCTCGCTACAGCGAGCTGGAGCTCGCTGCAGCGAGCAGAACATTTCTCGTTCTGGACTAGCTCGCTACAGCCCGGGTCTGTTCGCTACAGCGCGCTTGGCAGAACCAACTTGGTCTGCTGAGCTAAGTTAGGTGAGTTGACACGTTTGGGCGAGGCGTTTTGCAACCGTTTTCAACGAAAACCTTAATTTCCAAGGAACATCATTTTGAGATATTCGAAAAGGTTTCCAATATATATATATAAAGAATAAGGGAACAAGGATTCGGTATTGCCTTAGGGGTACGAGAGCAAGGTTAGATGAACAGGAAATTATTACAGTGAAATAATAAGCCCTTAAGAACAACATATGACAACGATATGTCTAGAACCTATGATAGGTTAGCAAGAATAAGTAGATACTCAATTAGGCGTGCGAAAGTACATGGGATGTATTTCATCATTCGAATTTCAGATAAGATCGGGTTAACCGATGGTTTAGAGTTAGATAACTCCAAACCAAGTTGAGTAATCAATATGATTAGAGATATGCCTTAATGTTGAGATAGGCATCATGAAAGAACATAAGTGGCATATGAGAACGATAAGCTTAAAACCTTATATTATAGGTTAAGTATCACATGATTAACCACTTGAAGAATGCATTAGATATGCATATGAATAGAGTAATGTATCAGATATACATATGAATAATTAAGACAAGAATCAGACTATAAGATGAGAGATATAGGAGTTGTTAATGGTTTGAGAAACATATTGTATTGTTTTCGCTCGAGTCGTTGTAATTCACTTTTATCCTAGATCATGCAACTCCATATGTGTTTTGAGTGTTTTGTAGTGAGGAATCATGTAAATCGACAAATCAAGACATCACGTGAAGGATCAAAGATATGAATTTGAAGACCAATGGTTCCTAGAAGGCTGTTGAAGACAATACAAAGTGAAGAAAAATCATTTAAACTTCCTAGGAGTTTTCAGACGGAATAACGATCGAAAACGGGACAAAAACGAAAGAAATCGCACCTGAGGGGCTGCCTCAGGCGCCCATGTGCCTGTACCATGTGCCCCCTGCATCTGGGACATCATTCCTTGATGCCTCAGGCGCCAGTGCGTGTGCCCCAAACGCCCAGTTGCAGGCTGAAAGCCGATTTTGCTTGTTTTCCAAGCTGGATCGGTGCAAAAAAAACTCAGTTTTCTTCTCTTAAACCCTAAATAACCATATGCTATAAATAGAGACCCTTGCACGCATTATTATTCATTCAGAAATATTGACGGTCAAAGCAAGGGTCAAGCATCAGAGCTTCAAGGCAGGATTATTCCTTCTCTTGTTCTCTTTAGGGTATGTTTTTCTATTGTTTTATTATGATATATGTTGCCATGAGCAACTAAACCTCTTGATTAGGGTTCCAAGATGAACCCCTTTTCATTTGTTGGAATTTATTAATAAAGTTTTCATTCAATTTATGCTTTGATTGTGCTCGATTTAAATTAGATTATGCATGTTCTTTAAGGCTTCGTCAATTGGTTAACTACGAGTGTAACCTTGGGGATTGAACCGTAGGATAAAAGTAGGCCTTGACAACCCAAAATTATATCAGATCTATTGGATTTTCTAATTACCACTTCTTATAGAGGTTGAGAAGTTTCAGATTTGAATTACTTCCGTCATTACTCTTTTCTTTAGACAACGTAGTACATGATGTAAAAGCTAGGTTGGTCCAGCAATAGTTATTTAAAGAAACTTTGTATGAGTTTTACCATTGGATTCATTAAATCAAAGTAAGCACCACATAAGTTGTTTGCTTCTTAAAAGAAAATTCCAATAAAGACAAAGGGGGGATTCAAGGATTCTCTAATCACCGTTAATCATCTGAATCACAAGCCTAATCTTGCATTGAGAAGGGCAATTCAACCCTACAATTCTATTCAAATTTATTTAACTTTCTCGTTTAGAAATAAGTTTTATTAATTACTAAGTTGAACGACAATCCCTGTGGAGAACGATAAACTTAATATTTTATTACTTGTTACGATTTAATGCACTTGCCAATTTCGTCCATCAACAACTTAGTTTGATGTTGAAGGATGTAGATGCATCGATTATCAGGCAGTTGGCTGGGGCATGTGGGAGGAGCTAAGACGTGACCGTCTGGCTTATAGAAGCAGTGAAAGCTCTTAGCTGAAGGTTTTTTTAAAGGAAAAACGGACCTTTGAGAAGCTGGTCAAAGCGGAGGAGGATCTAAGCAATTACAAGGAATCATATGAGCTTTAACCGAGCATAATGAGGCATTGGTCAAACATGTCGAAGACTTGGCTCAATCTTGTCAGTCCATCAAAGATTTGACGAAAAAAGGTTAAGGCTTTGGAGCTTGAGAAAGAGAATCACTCTTTTGCTTTGAAGTTTGCTACGAGATACTCTGATCCTTGAGGCGTGGATGAACCTGGGGACGTTGCCAGTTTGGACATGGCTCAACTCGTCACGAGGATTCAAGAGTTGAGAAAAGATGTCTTCTCGGCTACTCCTTATAGTTTTGACAACACCGTTAAGCAACTCAAAATATTGACTCTGGGCATTGAGTTAAAGACAGAGGGGATGCATTTCTCGAAGAGTGTCAAGGATGGAGAAATGATAACTCCCAATGGTTTATGGAGGAAGACGTTGGTGAGGAGCAAGATGATGCTCAGATTGATAAATAAAATAACTTATTTTTGTATTAGTCCCCACAATTTCATTTCTTTTCACTTAAGTCCTAACCATACCAAATATTGAATATTTTATTTGTTAAGGAAGAGTATATAAGAGTTGGGTCTCGACGGTTTATCAGGATCATAGCAAACTTCAATGCTTAAAAACCGCTGACAAAAGTACTCACAAATTATCCACCGATGTGGTCCTAATGTTAGCGTAGGGAGCTAAAATCATGCCCTTACAAGATATGCAATGCCTTATACAAAATTGGACCAACACAAGGACTAACACAAAAAACAAATCCTAAACTGAGAAAAAAAAAATATACAATGACCATTAGATTTCTTTATATAGAAAAAGGATTAATGCGAAAATGTTTATACCAAGAGGGGTTGGATCTTGCATGAGTTAAACTCTTCACAACGTAACAAATTAAAGTTTTTATCTTGATTTAGAGAGGTATTCACATTTAATGTCTGACGTGCATTGAATATGATTAGTTCAAGTGGAATGAACTATGGGAAAAAATGTCCAAGGATAAAAAATTATTTAAGTCTAATAGCAAAAAATTGAAATTGCATGCGTACCAATTGTGATGCAACACATTACATTTTTTTTTTAAAGTGAGGCAACACATTAGATTTTTTTTAATAAATTTGTTATGCAACACATTACATGTTAGGCACTTCATTCAAATTTATGCAAAAATACAATATGGATTATACAAGTGCCTAGCACGTCAAAGAGATGACGCGTGCTACCAATGAAATCTTCCTTACATATATACACGTATATTGATTTCATGTGTATAATAATCATTGACAAATTAATAATGTGTTACTAACTTATACCCACAATCCCTTAACAAAAAAAAATGTTATACTCACAAGTCTTTCTATATAATTAAAGCCAATTGAAAACACAAATTGTATAGCACAAGGCCTTGAACCTTATAAACATTGAACATGTCTTTCTTCAAATCCTATGGAAAAGTTGATGAACGTGATCAAATGATGTTAGAAGCAAAAAGGAAAACCCGAAAGAGAATGACAATCATAAGCTTATCCTCAATAATCTTTATTGGTGTTGTAATTGCAGCTGTATTAGGAGTTGTTAACTCAAAAAATGATGATGACAATAATGCATCTCAAAATTCAGTGACTAATTCTATGAAAGCTGTTTGTGATGTTACATTGTACAAAGATTCATGTTATAACAGCCTTAGCTCTATTGTTGACTCAGGAAAAGAGGTTCAACCTGAGGAGTTGTTTAAGTTATCAATTTATGTAGCATTAACTCATGTGTCCAAAGCTGTTGAGTATTTCAATGAACATGGTGTTTTCAAAAGGTTGATAGATAATAGTAGAACCAAGGAAGCTTTGAAAAATTGTAGGGATCTTTTGGACCTTGCCGTTGATCATTTGAATAACTCGTTGACTACTTCAAGGGAAAATTCTTCACTTCATCAAGTTTTTGATGATCTCCAAACATGGTTAAGTGCTGCAGGTAATTTGAACAAATAACAAATCGTTAAAATATTTTTCTTTCTAATATTAATTAATTTGGTTTAAAATGAATTTTTAGTTCTTTTAATATATTTTTGCTTTGTTTTTTGTCCTTATAGTAATGATTTAAGCATTCTGTTTTCTTATTTTTACTTGTTTTGATGGGTGTAATTTACTTTTTTGGAGGGACATGGAAATGGATAAATAAAAATGCCACAAATGGTTTCAAACCATATACTAGAGTCAATAACTTGTTTAACATAGATTTGAGCTATCCTTTTGACCACATGCCATAACCATATATAGTTACCAAATTCACAGATTTTACCAGAAACATTTTCAGAACTATGTGATTTAGGTTGAACTCTAGGGGTTGAATTGATTTATTTGAGTATGTCTACTAAGTATTTGTATGACCGTTTGTAAGAGCTTATGAAAACCATGTATGATATGCAAAGTCGGTCTAACATGTTTTGAGGTCTAAATGGAAGATGAATATGATGCATTTATGTTAACAAAAGAAACATAAATATTATTTTACAAAAATGAAATAAACATTTTTAACGTAATACTATAGAATATATTGATTATTTATATGTATTAAAATTTATCATTTTTATAAAAGAAACAGAAAAACAATAATATGAATCAAATGACATGCACCAGCAATGTAAAATTTAACGTTTGTTTTTTTGTTTTTTTATTTAAAAAAACATACATAAATAATTTAAAATAGGAGTTCAAATGACATGCACTAGCAATGTAAAATTGTTTTACATTGTCATCCAATAAGAAATCATCAATTTGTTATGTCATGCAAATAATTTTAAATTATCTTTATGATTTTTTTGTAGAAAAAATATCTTTACGATAGATCAACAATAAACTTCGTCAAACCTTCTTCCTTTCCGCAAAAGCCCCAAACCCCTCAAACAGACAAGACAAATTTCTCGGAAGAACCCCTAACAAACACACCATGTCTCAACATCAAATTTCACACCCACCTTATGCTTGGGTCGACCCTATGACATGTTAATAAGTCGTTTTTAACTATTATCATAATTAGCTCTCTAGTATAGCTTATGAAAACAATTTATTTCTTTTATGATTATAGTTCGACTCCATTTTATCTTTCGTTGTAGAACTATTTACTGTAAGCGCTTAATTAAGTTGTTTATCACACCGCTAACTACAACATATATAACTTGATTTCTTGTATATGCTGAAAAATTAGGTACGTACCAACAAACTTGCATTGAAGGCTTTGAGGATACAAAAGAACAACTTAAGACAAGTGTAATAAGCTATCTTAAAAACTCTACAGAGTACACAAGCAACAGTCTTGCGATCATAACATGGATTAACAAGGCTATAAACACTCTCAATTTGAGGCGTTTACTGAGTTTACCTTATGAAAATGAAACACCAGAATGGCTTCATTCAAAAGATAGAAAGCTACTTAGTACAAAGGATTTGAGATCAAAAGCTGATATTGTTGTTGCTAAAGATGGTAGTGGAAAATATAAAACTATATCTGATGCACTTAAACATGTTCCTAATAAGAGTAAAAAGAGGACTTTGATCTATGTGAAGAAGGGGATTTACTATGAAAATGTGAGGGTAGAAAAAACTAAATGGAATGTGATGATTATTGGTGATGGTATGACTTCTTCAATTGTATCTGGCAGGCTTAACTTTGTGGATGGTACACCAACATTTTCAACTGCAACATTTGGTATGTGACTCTATTTTGGTTTAAATGTCTTTGTTTTTACTTACTGTAGAAAAAAAAATAGTTTTAGTACCTGAATCATAGGAAAATTTATTTTTGGTTCTTGTTTTGGTTTTAATGTCTGATTGGATTGTCGGCTACATGTTTATAAGCTATTTTCAACTTATTTCCATAAGTTTTTCAATATAGCTTACGAAAACAACAACAACAACAACAAGAACAAGAACCAAGCCTTATCACACTTAGTGGGGTCGGCTACATGAATAAAAAAACGTCACAGTGTTTTATCAAAAACAGCTCATTGGTTATATGAAATAGTTTTATTTTATTTTACTTTTTGTTATAGAAATAACTTACAGATAAGTACTTATATGATAAGTGCTTTACTAAGCTGTTTATCCATTGTTTTCTTGGGGGGTGAAAATAGCTGTGTTTGGAAGGAATTTCATAGCAAGAGACATGGGTTTTCGCAATACAGCAGGTCCACAGAAGCACCAAGCAGTAGCACTAATGACAAGTGCTGATCAAGCAGTTTATTATAAGTGTCACATTGATGCATATCAAGACACTCTTTATGCTCATTCCAATCGCCAATTCTATAGAGAATGCAACATTTATGGAACAGTTGATTTCATTTTTGGAAATTCAGCAGTTGTGATTCAAAACTGCAACATTATGCCAAAGTTACCTATGCATGGACAACAGATCACAATCACAGCACAGGGAAAAACTGACCCTAACATGAACACAAGTATTACTAAAATATTTCATTTTATTGATAAGAGGAATGATATTTTGACACACAAATCTGTCATCAAAATATGATAAGAAATTAAATGGTTTACGCAGTTGAAATATGTGGTTAATTATGTTCAGTTGATAATTAATTAGTATAACAAGGTGTCGCAACTCATTAATCATCCACTAAACACGTTTAATCAGAATTTTGAACGTCATTAACCACTATTTTCAAGTATATGTTTGAACACAAATTGTGGTGAATGACATTGAAAATCGTTGTTAATCATGTTGAGTTGGTGGTTAATGAGCATGAGAAACCTTGTTTTATTTATTAACCATCTACTATCATGATTAACGACATGTTTGAACGGTGTTAACCATTTAATTTGTTGTCAACTTTATTTGTCAAATAACACGACTCTATTGATAATTTGTTCAATTGATCAAACAAGGAACTCTTTATACATTGAAGTCCACACAAAAATGAAGAAGATAACAAATACCTAACTCACTCTTAACTAACTTTTTCTCTTTTAACAGGTATCTCTATTCAATATTGTAACATTTCACCCTATGGAAACTTGAGTAATGTTAAAACATATCTTGGAAGACCTTGGAAGAATTACTCAACCACAGTTTACATGAGATCAAGAATGGATGGTTTTATTAATCCAAATGGTTGGTTACCTTGGGTAGGAAACTCAGCACCAGATACAATTTTTTATGCAGAATTTCAGAATGTTGGACCAGGTGCTGTAACAAAGAATAGAGTGAAGTGGAAGGGTTTGAAAAATATTTCTAGTAAACAAGCTAGTAAGTTTTCAGTCAAGGCTTTTCTTCAAGGAGATAGATGGATTCCTGCATCAGGTTCACCTTTTAAGTCTAATATATGACAGCAGCCATATGATGCAAAAGCTTCCTTTTCTATGATTACCTTGTATTATTAATTTGACTCTGATTGTTGATTATTTTTTATTTGATTTCATTTTTCAAATAAAGTGATTTTGGTCCCTAAATGTGCGAGACAGTTTCACTATAGTCCTTAAATGTATCGAAAATGCATAATCATCATTGAGTATATCTCCTATTAGTAATTTATCGAATCAAAGTGAGTAATAGAAGACACATTTGAGAATCAAACTAACTAATCAAAGACAAATTTGAAGACCAATCTAACTAACAAAAGGTACATTTGAGGATGTTTTTTTAACTTTGATAAATTAATGGAATAGTGACAACGCTCGAAGCATTCAAATAAGAATGAGACTGTTTTCTTAAAAAAAAAAAAAAAAAAGTAAAGGTTTAACTTAAAATATGCTTTTTGTCTCTGTAAATTCATAGGTTTCTTGTTTTAGTGTCTGTCTGCGGCAAAGATGAGACTAAAAATATATTTAACCTTGAATAAAATTATATGAAACTACTAAAGGAAACTCCAAACACACCTTCAAGTATGATAAAAGCTATACGGAGATTGCAACAGTAATTGTGGAACAAGCTTAATTGCATTGAAATACATTGTTTCTAAGAACTTGTACATATTATGACCTAAGATTGTTATCCCTTTTGGATGTTGCTCCTTTAAGATAAAAATCATATAGTAACATTACATCTAACAAAATAAAAATGAACAAAAATTATATTTTCAATACAAACTTTTACTACCTATATCTAGTTGAGTAATCCTTCAGTGTAAGGTATATCTGTATCAGGAAGCCAAGTATTTCCCAAAGTAAAGTTAAGTACTGTAAAGTTCCAAGCTTGAGTATCATTCAAAAGAAAATGACCAGGCCACTGTACCCTGTTGTTAGTTATAGAACCAGGTCCATAGTTATCAAATTCACCATAAAAAATAGTGTCTAATCCAACTGTTCCATTCCACTCTAACCAACCAGAAGGTTGAACAAAATCACCAATATATGATTGCATATAAACAGTCCTTGAATAAATCTTCCATGGTCTACCTAAGTAACTCATTGTTGAATTCAAGTCATCAGCCAAATCTTGTGCAGCATCAATTGTGCAATTTTGAATTGAAATTCCAGTGTTTTGATTTGGATCAGTTCTACCTTGTGCTGTGACAGCATTTTTCTGATTTGGCAATGGTTTTCTAGCATAGATGTTACAATTTTGGAAAACTACAGCTGCGTTGCCGAAAATGAAGTCGACGGTGCCATAGATTTTGCAATCTCTGTAGAATTGTCTTAAAGAGTGGACATAGAGTGTGTCTTGATATCCCTCGAAACTGCATCGGTAGAATGTTGAGAGATCGGCGTTGTTTCTCACTGCTACAGCTTGGTGTTTTTCAGGTCCAGCTGTGTTTCTGAATGTAATGTCTACTGCTATAAATCTTTCTCCAGAAACAGCTGCATTCAATGGAAGAGAAGATATGGTGTTAATTCAGAAAATTATTAAATGATGGCAGTGGTTGATAAAACTTAATAATCATATATACTCTTATTTATACTGGTTTTTAACAAAAGAATAAATTAAGTTTCAAACAAAATAAATGTTCATGTAATTATTTTTTATTATATTTTGACACATTTAATAGCAAAATATTTCCATTCCAAACTTTCTGGTAGCGTTTATTAGGAGCTGCTAATGAGGTTGCTCACTCTCTAGCTAGGGTGGCTTCACTTTCGCCTAATAGAGTAGACATCTGCAGCGGGGACGGGATAGTGGTTGCCACAACAATAGATATAATATCGTCTTGGAATTAGGTTTAGGTCTAACTCAATAGAGTAGACATCTGCGGGGGACGGGATAGCGGTTGCCCCAACAACATATCTAATATTGTCTTGGAATTACGTTTAGGGCTAACTCAACCGCAAAAACTAGTTCATGGTGCAAGAGTTGTCTCCCACTTATAACCACTATTTTAGTCCAATAACACATGCATATTGAATCTCCAACACTAAATTACTAATGCCAAAAAAATTTGGTGTAAGGAAATCTCTTAATAAATATCTCTTGATATGTAATAAAAACAATTAATTTGTCTTTGCAAATGAGGAAAGTATAGACGGTAGAAAAAAGTATTACTTACCAAATGTGGAAGAATTGAAAGTTGTCCAACCATCAATGACACTATGGTTCCCTGTGATGATTGTCTTGTTAATACCATCTCCAACTAAAAGGATATTATTCTTGTGTTTAGGAACAATAACATATTCCTCATAGTATCCTTCTCTAACATAGATAAGGTAATAACCATCTTCTGGTTTTGTGTTATTTGGTGCAGCAGCAATAGCATCTCCAATGGAAGTGTGGTTGGCTATCCCATAAGGACTCACAAGCACAAAGTCATTTAGTAGAATTCCATGGCTTTCACTTTCTTTTAGAATCCTTTCTGTTCTAGTGCTTGTACAATTTGAGGATGTTTTTTGGCAACTATATTTTGTGCGGAGAAGCTGAAAAAAAAAAATGTAATGTTTCAATTTTAGCCTTTCAATAAACGCTTCATGTTTGCTTAAAAAGAAACAGTTTCATGCATTTAAAAAAAATATATAATTTAATTTTACTACAATTATATAAGGTTGCTAGTCAAAATTCTGACTTGGATCCTCTCTAGTCCCTCTATTTTCTCTCTACAAAATTTAATCGTTTTAAATTAACCTAATGGTTGAAAGTGTTGATCTCCCGGCCATTAGATTAATCTAACGAATAAGATTTTACTTGACACATAGAAGAGGCTAGGGGTGTTCGCGGTGCGGTTTGGATCGGTTTTGAAGCAAAATGTCAACCGATCTAAAATAAAAATCACATGTTGTTCAGTTCAGTTCGGTTTGGATGAGTATTCTAAAAAAAATCCGAACCGAACCGATTCAAATATATGCGGTTTAATTTGGGTCGGTTTTTGGATATCTAAAATGTAAAATATATTTTTTTATTTACTCTTTTTTGAAGAATATTATTTTTTTTATTAATAATATTACACAAAAACGGTAAAATAATGGATTTGATGCGAAATATATTAAAAAATTAAGACTATAGTATGAAAATTATCGATTATTTTTTAAACATATGAAATAATAACAATATAGATTAAATTAGTGCAATATATAAGATTAAAATTTAACAAGCAACATAATAATGTTATATATAATACTAATAAAAAGAATAAATAAGTATTGATATTTATTTTTGCGGTTCGGTTTTGTTTGGTTCGGTTTTAAAAAAGTGATTTGAAATCCGATCTGATTTCGCGGTTTTTACAAAACAACATCTAAACGCATCCAAATATATTTGATTTTTTGCAGTTTTCGGTTTTTTTGGAATCGGTTTGCAGTTTTATTGTTTCTTATTTATTTATTTTCGGTTTATTTATCTACAAAGGATCCAACTGTGTCATGCACATACAAATATAAAATTTATTGTTTCTTATTTATTTATTTATTTTTAGTCGGGACTTGAACCTCTGGTCTTTTAACTCATTAATTTTTTTAACCCTTAATTCTTATTAGTTGAACTATCCAACCTCAACTTTTCGAATACTTTTCAAATACTATGATTATCTCATGATGTAGTGGCACTAATTAGTTGTTTAATAGACAAAGAAAAGTTCATTTATCTGAGTTGTTCCATTTTCTTTCTGTCTTTAATTTGTAATAATATTTTTTGGTTTCCATTTTTTAATAATTTTTTTAATGATATTATTTAACATAAAAATTAGCCTTGATTAAGCTAGGCATATGGTATGTATAATTGTATGTAGTATGTATTGTTCAACAAAAAAAAGTGTATGTAGACTGTAGTATATACTACTCCGTCCCAAAATATAAGCAAAAATGAGTCAACATAAGTTGATGTATTTGGTACAAATTTTGAACCAAATACATTAACTTTTGTTGACCAATTTTTGCTTATATTTCGGGAGAGAGGGAGTATAATGTAGATGACATGTGCATGGTCTGTTGCTATTGGCTGTTTGACATAAACAAACAAAAACCCACGTGACTGATTATAGGAGATGTAAGATTATGTTAAGACATTCAACTTTAAAAACAGAGGAAAACAGAGTTTACTAGTTTAATCTGTGGGCAATCCATGCAATTATACACAAGTCAAGCATGTGGTTGACTTGACTTAGTCAAAAGTTTTAGTTTATGTAGGTAGATTTTTTTACTCCTTGTACTTGATAAGTGTATAATATTGATATCAAATAAGATATATGTGTATTTATTCTTTCATTAGATAAACATGATATATGAAAAAATATATATATTTTATGAGAAAAATAGGACATGCACAGTCAGCATAACTTAGTTTTACACTCACATCCCAATAAAATTAAGAATTGGATAGTTATTTTTAAAAACGGTTATAATCTATGTCTATAATATTTATTGAATGATAATGTAAAAATATTTTTCACCGTCGGTTCACCTTCATTAAACTCATACTTTATTCTAGTAATATAAATATAGCAATTATTTTTTTGACAAAATAAATATAACAATTATTGAAGGTTTTAGAAATAAAATAATAGAATAAGGATTGACATCACATGTCTCATTTTATATATTTAGATTTTTGTTTCTCTAATGAACAAAGAAGATATCACCAAAAACAAAATCCCTCCTATAAATAATTGCATATCATTTACTGTATTATTGAAATTAAATGTTAAATATTTAGATTTTATTTTTTAGTTCATAAATGAAACTCTTAACTAAAAATCAATTACATATGAAGTAGCTAACTAACCAGTGTTTGGGTGTAGTTAGAAAAAAAACATTAGACCCTTAACATTATTGTCAACTACAGTTTCAAATTTCAAATCTCTGCAAAATGACATGGACGTACTTAGTGTTTCACGACTTCTTGAAATACACGATCATTGTCTAAGCAATAAAAAAAAAAAAAATTGCAGTGTCCAAAGTATCAGTGTTTTAAAATTGATTTATAAGATGAGAATTATGTTGATTTATGACACATTTTTATATTATATTTGATTTAATGTGCAACCCTTAATATATATTATATCTCAATTTGTTATTAGAGCAATTTGATTGTGATTTTGTCTTGATTCAGCAGTTGAACCATGATCTGGATGTCCTATTGATTTACTATATAATTCAATTTTTAAAATAGTTGATACATATGCTATCCTTGAAAATTTATCGATAATTTACCCGATAACCAATAAGAAATAGGCACTAATATTCACAAACTAATTTTTTTTCTCCACTTGTAAATTTGTTTATATATATATGACTAATATATATCGGTGGTTTGGTAAATTACTCATAATTCTTCATATGCTACTGTATGGGTCCTTCACTCTAAAGTAACAAACAGTATCTAATTATTAATAACACAAAATGCAGAAACTAAAGTAAAAGCAATCACATGGTATAGAGATATTATAGTATACATTACCTTGATTAACTTCTCAAGTGGCTGCCTAACTTTGAATGACTTATTAGGAAGACCATGTTTGCGTGTCTTATTCCTTTTCATATTTTTACTCAAAGCCTCAGTAACCAATCCAAGTGAAACACTATAAAATTGTGTAGCATCTTTCAATGGAACAGCAAGAGCATTAGCAATGTTACTTTTTGTCACAACCAAACCATCATAGCAAGTATAATGGTTAGTAGCCACAGCACTAAGATAGCTTTCAATTTTATCAACAAGTTCTGTATCTGATGAAGAAGAACTAGCTGATTTGAGTTCATCAGAAATGGATTCTAAGTAGTCTACATTTAGTTGGTTAAGATCTTTGCAATCAACTAATGCACCAATCTCTTCATGGTTTAAAGATGAAGATGATTGGTGGCGTTTGAGGAAATCTATGAACACTTTTTCTAGTTTTCTTGCTACTTTTAGGTTTTGCTTTATGGAGAATTTTCCATAGTTATATGGATCTGATGGTGATGAACGAATTGCAGATAGCATCGAGCGACATAGTTTCGGATACAATGTCGTTTTGCATGCGGCAGAAGAAGAAGAAGAAGAAGAAGAAGAAGAAGAAGAAGAAGAAGAAGAAGAAGAAGAAGAAGAAGGAGAAGAAGGTGGAGGAGATTGAGCTAGGAGTAATAATGGTGCTAAGAGGATGAAAAAGAGAAGGGAAAGTGAAGGTGACATGGTTTTTTTGGAAGTTTAATGAAAGGTTGTTTGAGTATGTGTTATTTTGCTTGTGGATGTGTTTAGGAATAATGGCAGTACTAGGAATTTATAGGTGCATAGACGAAGCTGTTGAGATAAAGTAAATACTCCCTCTCTCTCTCTCTCTCAATAATTTATTTGGAAAATAACATGGTCAGTCTTCAATGTGTTATTAATTTGTTTTTCTTTTTTCTTTAACCGACGTTCTATCACTTGATAAAAAGTTGATTCATATCTTATAAATGACCTCCTCTCGTGACTTTTTTAGATGAGAGAATGCAGTGTTAATCAAAGCCGTTCATTCACTTCTTGTTGAAGGGACCCACATACATTAATGAAAAATAAGTGGCTCGAATTTAACTAGACTCTCTTGTTATTAGAGAGAATCTAGATCCATAAGTGTGTGGGTTTAACTCCCACAAACCAACGTTGGAAACTAGCACTTAACTTATCCAAACTCCGGGTAATCTTTAGAACTTAACTCACCAAAAAAATTGATTCATTAAAAAGAATTTAGTATATGTTTCTAATTGTATCATCTAGTATAGGTATCATTATCGATTAACATATTTTACTTTTCATTTATGATCGTTAATACATCAAAAATTGTTAACAGATAAATGTAATGTAGTAAAAATACTACTATGAAAAAAAATATAACAGTCTTTTTAACACTCTTTATACTCATTTTATTATTCAATAAAATTTATGTACCATTTTATATAGGACGTATTTATAAAATATGAGATTAACAATGATTTCATCTAAAATAAATATGATCTTTAAAAAGAATGCTGAAAAGAGAGTCTTCTTCACACTCGCCCTACAACTCTCTTTCAAAATATGAAATTGTCAATACTAAACTAATAGTATTATTGTGGGACATAACCAGTACCAAATGCGCGTAGAGAATTATTCAAAGGGTAGGAATAGTACTACTACTATTGTAGTTGGGGGGGGTGTGTCGGTGTGAGGATACATGGATGGATGGGGTATGACAATAAATGAGTACATTGTTATAGCAAAAAACGACGTGCAAGGGAAGGGAAGGCTTGAACTAAAGTTGTTGTTGCCATAAATACGATGCTTAGTTAGTTCTATAGTTTATAAGGTATGAAGGTACATGTTTGTTTGTTTGTTTGGTTCTAAGTTTGAAATTATTACCAGTACTTGCTATTTGGTACAACTAAACAACAATGCGTGTATCACCTACCTTTCTTTACTTTTATTCAAATTTTAAGTTAAATATGCTTTCGTTCATGTAAAATTTTGAATTTTTGTTTTTTTCCCTTCAAAATATCTCAATCTACACATTTAGTCTTTACCAAAAAGTCTATTGCTTGATGAGTAGCAGAAATCCATGTGACATTTCCATGTGAACTTTTTTGCACTAGATAAGAAAAAATATTTTATTTATTTATAATCCTCAAATGTGTTTTTGGTTGATATAAAATTCATGATTTTTAATATACCCACTCAAAATTAATTAATTCTTCTATTTGATATTTATTTAAAAGGTTGACATCTTCTATTAGATGTTTGGGGTATACCTAAAATTAAGTTGTGATGGGAACCTGAGTTCGATTTTATGATGGAATAATTTTTTACTATGCTTTACTCACTTTTCTCCCTAACATTAGATTAATAGAGTCGATTTCCCTTAAAAATTAGAAGTTTGACACAAAAAAATAAATCAAATTGTGATAGATTTGCATGTCAATAGTGTCACACGATATTTGATACGAGTAATGATATTTGTACAACTATTGTATAACAACTTTTATGACAACCTTTTTTTTCTCTTTTTATTCGTCAAAACACAACACAGGGAGAGTAAGAATAAAAAAATATGAATATTAAAGAAAAAGAGTTGTTCAAAAAAATATCATTTTTCATTTGATATTACTACTCTGCTTTTAGTACGTGAGAAAATCAAACAAGTTACTCCCTTCGTCTTAAATTATATGACGTTTTGGGCATTTCACCTGTATTAATATATGTAATTAATTTTGTATTGAAAAGAGATATTATGAGTTATTTTACAAAATTGTCTTTCATAATTGTTATGGGAAAAATAAATTAAAGAATTAAAAAAAGAGTAATAAATAGGTATAATAAAAAAAATAACATTAATGTTCAATTGGTATTGTAAAATGACTTATAATTTAAAATAATTTTTTTTTAAAATGACTTATAATTTAGGACGGAAGGAGTACAAATCTGACAAATTTAGAAGTTACATTGAAGATTGTTGATGACTAAACAATGATTGAATTTAATAGTTAATGGGTATGGATATTAGTACTAGTTCAATTATTAATGAACAAGGTAATTACTAGAGTTTTGCTTTATAGATTTGTGTGTTCAAAATGGATAAGTGTTCCGATAAATTGTTTTCATAAAAAAAGAAAGTATCAAAAAATACAATATCAAAAGCTTTCGATATAAATTGAGGGATTTCTGATATAAATCGAGGAATTTTCGAGCAATATGTAGCCTAAAAAACAATTTTCAGATCATTATATGAAGTTAGCTGGCTGGAGGCATTATATACGGCCCACAATGCCAGCCCAAATTCCACAAACACTTCCACTCCAGTCAATGTGACAATCATAGAAATTTGTGCGGTTTAATTGTTTCTGTGACACTGTGAGAGTGGCCACTAGGTACTTGGTTCTGTTTCCCCATGTGGAATTAAGCAAGAAACTTCTTATGTTCACATTACACACTCCCCAACTGCATGGTTAAGGATTGGGATATGGGAGGTCTCCCTCCCTCTCAATTTGCAACCAAAAAAAGAAATGTTGAAATTCGATTTTGCAGTCAACCAATTAGCTGTAAAATGGCTCCCAAAGTCAAAATCATATGGAAAGAAATTTTCTCAATATAAGGGAAAGAAAATTGTTCTTCCCACAACCAACATTGCTCCCTCTCAAAGAAAATGACGAAAATACCCTTAAGTCACGCTCGGTACATCAGCGTGACTTAAATCACGCTGAGTTCTGTTATAGAAACAAAACAGCCAAAACACATAAGTGCGATTTTCATCAAACTCAACCAAATCAACATCAACTTCGACACCAAAATCAAGTAAGTGTTTATTATCCTATTGCATTGGCTTTTTATGGTTTAAATTTTGGTTTTTTTTTGGAGAAATTTGACATACTTAGGTTTTTAGGGATTTGATTTGAATGTTAGTTTTTAAGATTGTTTTTAGATGTTGTTTAGAGTAAGTTTGACTCCAATGTGGTAGTTTAGGGTTTATAAATTGTTAGATTTTATGTTGATTGAATGTTGCACTCTAGGTGTTTGATAAAATGTCTCAATGAAAATTTGTTTGATTTTTGCATTGTTAATGGTGAAATTAGTTATAAATTTGGATTGTTAATGTTGATTATAATGAGTTTGAGTGAAATGTGGTAGTTTAGGGTTTAGGGTTTAGTTAGAAATTGGATTGTTATTGTTGATTAATCTTGATTATAGTGAGATTGAATTGTTATTTTTGCATTGATTTTTGCTTTTAAAAATGTTGTGTAGATATGTTTGAGAGACCAGACAGGTTTAGAGCAGGTAGGGAGAGTATGACACAGAGTGCACGGGCCAAAAAGTCGTCTGCGCGCCCTCCTGCTACTCGACATAGACAGGGCGGTATGAGAGAGCAAGAAGTGGGATCGTCGTCCCAGACAGGTGCGTCCGAGATGGTGGACCCCTATCAGCATCAGCATCAGCAGCAGCATGAGGAGTATCAGCCTCAGTGCGAGCAGGTAGCTCACCAACAGGAGGGTGGGGCCCAGCATTAGGTTGAGGAGGAAGAGGTGCCGCAGAGTTTTCCTGGGGGCCCACATGACTTGTCGCTCCTACCGAATTTCGGTAGACACGTGGCATGTCAGCTTTGGAGCGACGCCGAAGTAAGTATAATTGTTTAATTTTATTTAATTATGCGTCAATTGATATGTTTATTTTAAATTAATCTTACGATTTAATTTTTATGTTAAAATATGTTAATTACACGCGTCAATTTTAATTACGCGCTTCAATTTTAATTACACGTAAATTACGCGTAATTAAAATTGACGCGCGTAATAAAAATTGACGTGCATAATTAAAATTGACGCGCGTAATTAAAATTTTAATTACGCATAAAATGTTTAATGTTTATTTTAATTATTTTTTTACGATTAAATAGTTATGTCTTTTTTAGTTATTGAAATGTTTATATTTTTAACGGTTTGTTGTTCGTTTAATTTTTTGTATTTCAATTGCAGATGATGCATAAATTGACCGATGTCTCGCACGGGAAGAAAGTTAAGAAGATGACACTAGTGGAAAATATACATTTTACAACATGGTCAAAAAAGTTTTCACAACAGTTGAAATAATACCTGATGTAATAGTTAACACGGTGGCATTTTTGAAATTACTAACAACGTTTTCACATCAGTCGAAAGGAATAACTGATGGGAAAAGTAAATGATAAAAAGTTTTCACAACAGTTGATATAATACCTGTAGGGAAAGATACACGCGGTGGCAGTTTTGTAATACTGAGAAACTACATTTTACATCAGGTCCTTATGACCTGTAGGGAAAAAGCTTTCAGTATTACATTTTTCCCTTTTCCCTCTTCTCTCAAAATCGTGACCAGACCAAGCTTTTCCCTCTTCTCTCAAAATCTTCTCTCAAAATCGTGACCAGACCAAGCTTTTCCCTCTTCTCTCAAAATCGTGACCAAGCTTTTCCCTCTTCCCTCTTCTCCTCCCTTTTCCCTCTCCATTCACGCAAACCTTATCCCTTTTCCTTCTCCATTCACGCAAAATCGTAATCCCTAAACCGTAAATCGTAATCCCTAAATCGTAATCCCTAAATCGTAATCCCTAAACCGTAAATCGTAATCCCTAAATCGTAATCCCTAAATCGTAATCCCTAAACCGTAAATCGTAATCCCTAAATCGTAATCCCTAAATCGTGACCAAGCTTTTCCCTCTTCGCCGTCTTCTTCTTCTTCTTCGTTCACCGTGCGACTAATATCTCAGGTAAATTCCTACTTCAACTTTTGATTGATTTTTCACAAATTCTTAGTTAGGGTTATCAACTATTACTACGATGTATTGAGGAATAGTGGTGTGCGTGTGTGTGTATAATGAAAATGGGGGGTATGAATAATTATTTGTTTGCCTTGTTTATTTATTGATTAGTGTTTAAGGATCATTGGATTGTAATTTGTAATATGGAAGATAAATTGTGATTCATGTGTTCTTCAATATGCAGTTCATTTTTGTAAAGAGTGTAAGTAATAATCTTTCTTGTTTAGTGCTTGAATGGAAAATTCTACTAGTCTTAGACCTGTATTTTTTTAACAATTTATTTGGACAAAATTATTAGTTTGTGCATGCATGTTGAATAATCACAATTTTATCCCTTTTTGTGAAAATTGACCAACTTTAATTTTTAGGCTTCTTTGTTGTAATTTTTTGTTTGAATGACTTTAGTTTTGAGCTGTATAAGGATATACATCTTTTTAGTTTTATACATGATTGTAGTGAAATGGCTCAGCTCATGTAGAAACTTTTGGATGCTCATAGGTAAACATTTTTTGAACACTTTTCCAACAAGTCTTTTAGAAGGTGAATTTGTTTAGTGTGATATATAAAATGAGATTTTAAAGTATGATTTGCTGATGAACTAGTTTACTAACTGAAATTATAGGTGTTAACCTTATTCTAGAATCTAGATTGCTTTCAGTTGTAAGGATGTGTCAGGAAGCCATTAGCCATCTCAGTCATAGCAGAAAATCAATAGCTTTAACTGAATTCCCCACTAAAATCATATGACAGGAAGCCATCTCACTCAGTCACAACATAAAAATCAATAGCTTATTTTACTACCAACATATAAAACGGAGATGCTACTCTCAGGAATTTCGCATTTTCTTATGAAACCTGATGCTATAAACTGATTTCTCTAAGTGTTTGATATTCTGTTAAATATGCATTTTCTTATGATTCTGTTGCAGCATTTATGTAATTTACTTAAACGTTGTATTTACTAAAAAAAAGTTGTTTCATGTATTTTGTATTGCTTTGTATAGTTGTCACATTCATTTTGGTGATTTGTGCTCTTGTGAGAGTTCTTTTTTGTTGCTGCCGTGATTTTCGGGCAGGTTTTTAGGAAGCTTCGGGGTTATTTTTTCAGTCACTGAATATTGGAATTTTCGCAGGGCTGTCTATTGGAATTTTCGCAGGGCTGTCTATTGCTAATTTTCGCACGGTCGTTCACGGTCGTTCAGTCATCCTCTACTTCATCGAGGTAAGGACATTCACGGAACCATCGTTTTTGGCCATTCTTTCAGATTCAACAATTAGTTTTACGGTATTGATTTTTACGGTCACATGTTCTATTGATAACTGTCACATGTTCTGCTCAATTAGTTTTTCCTCTGTTATTAATAGTGTCACTTATGAGCTATCACCCTTAGTTGTTGCTATTGATTCTAGTATGAAAAATCTCATTGATAAACATTATGTCAATAATGAATACATGGAGGAAGAGGAGATAATTTTAATGATAATTTTGTGCCTGTGGAGCAAACAGTAGATGGTTCCACAAAAGGTATGCCTTTGGACCACAACATTGTTACCATCAATGTTTCTAATGTTGAGGAACATGAGGCTTATGCTGATAAGACATGTGTCAAGAAAGAAACTAATGAAGAAAGAGCCAAAATCATCAATATGATAAACAAATTATTACAATAATGAAGAATTAAATATGATCCATTTCTAGATGAAAAACAATAATAAAAAGAAATCTGAACTCTAACGAGAATCCAGAAGATCGATAAGTAGATTAACTCGCACTAAAGTGAAATCCAAAACATATAAATGTAGCAATCAGATTAAAATAGATTGGAATGACATCTATCAAAATCACAAACGAAATCGTGATATCAACAAAAAAAAAGTAACTAAATTAGACGAAAGATTAAATAAAAAAATCGTAACAAAAAAAATTGACAAAATTTATCTTATAACTTTGGAACCTTAGAAATTAGGGGAAAATCAAAATGAAGGTAACGCTGACACCACAAGAATGTTAAAATATTTTCCTCATTTCACGCTATGTAGTTTTTTAAACTTGATTGCATATCACTTAATGAAAGCATAGATGCTTGAACTGATTACTTTAATATGTTTGATGAACTTGACAGGATGGTTTCTTGCTAACATGCATTTTGTTTCTTTAGTGATGTGTCAAATTAAGTCTTGTAGTTGTATATCATGCACATTTGTGTGGTGTTAGATTTTGCTAGAACATTTTCTTTTCCTACTCATGACTTGAATTCACGTGCCTGCTAATACCCTTATAATATTTAACAAGTTCCATTTTGAAGTTGACCTCTTTTATGACTGTTCTTATAATTGGTATTGCCTTATTATTAGAGATTTTATTAGTTTTTGGAATGAATGTATTGATATAGAACCAAGGGTTTTGTGATTATGGTAGAGTGTAGTTTGGAATAAAAATTATATGTGAATGTGTAGAATTAGGATCTGGTAGCAATTACAAAACTACAGGACTTTGAAATTTACTTTGTAATAGAGGCGATGTTGTCAAAATTCGTACCCTTGGAAACATTCGTTTAGTTCGGTAGTAATGTGGAGGTGAATTATCTTTCAAAATCCTATCGTAGTTCATTTTATGAGTTCTCCCAAAACCCTCCAAATTTGGGGAATTCATAATAAACTAGGTTGAATGATATTTTTCTCTACATAATACTACTAAATCACCCTTTTCTCCCTTTCTCTCCTCTCTAAACTCTCAAACACATATGTAGTGCATGACACTGATTGACACTGGTGGAAGGATAGATGGCAACATTGATTGACACCAGTGGAAGGATGGATAGATGGCAAAATCTAGAAAAAATGTTGAATGAGAATTATCTTATGCTCCACATAACAATTTACAAAAATGTCTTTTCAAGGAAATAGTTGAGTTTCATGGACTAATTTTTCAACCAGGTTTTTCAACTGTTGTCACTGTCATGTTGTCTTCGTGATTATGGTTACATCGCAATTTTTTTCCAGCAGAAAATCACCCATAAATCTGTTTGATGCAGCCGCAGTTGTAATGCTTTAAAAACATTTATATTGAGACTGCAATTATGATTGCAAACTACATTCTTAAACCATGTTTTCAATACTCTATTTGAATAAGCCGTCTCCCCTTCAAAAATGTTCGCTTACCTTTCTATAAAAAACTAAAATAGGAAAAATTACAATACAAAGTTGTCATGATTTTCATAGCATAAGCACTGCATGAGAATTTATTTATTTTTTCCAAGGTTCATATTATTCCTTGATCCAATTAGAGTTGGTTAGTGTCTTTGGAATTTCATGATCCTTAATTATTGATACAAGATTATATCCACTTAGAGTTGTTTAGTTTTCTGTTAATTGGTTCCTTATTTAGTTTGTAACTTCATTTCATAGTTAGTAGGATAATCCATGTATCTCATTAATTATTCAGCTTGACGATCATCCATGTATCTCATTTATCATTTCATAGTTTGTAACTTCATTTAGTTTGTAACTTCATTTCATTAATTATAGCAAGGAATGGCAAGTGCCTTGGACACATTATGTGGACAATCATACGGTGCGAAACAATACCGCATGTTAGGCATACACATGCAGAGAGCAATGTTCATTCTCATGATCGTTGCGATTCCCCTCGCGATTATTTGGGCAAACACAATATCAATTCTCATTTTGCTTGGCCAAGATCCTGAAATATCTATAGAGGCTGGCAACTATGCTAAGTTAATGGTTCCATGCCTTTTTGCTTATGGTCTTCTACAATGCCTCAACACTTTATAATCTCTGCTTTTCTCATACTTCCTCTGTTTGACCTCTGAGCTCTGAATTTTTCCAACCCAACTGTATCTTTATATCAGTTTGTGATTATTTATCAGGTACATACTTACTCGCCATGGAAAATTGCTTGGTCTGGATTCAAAAAAGGTTCCTGCCAATAATGCTGTCAGCCAGTATGCAGAGGCCTTGGCTAAAGCTTGGAGTGAGTATAATAACCCCAGGTTAGATCCGAGAAACAAATACCCTTTTTCAGTTCACTTTATTCTGCTGCTAATTTTGGTTCCTTATATTTCTGAATGATTCCATACAGGGCCGTGATTATGATTGTGGTTCAGGCTGAAGAGCGAAACATGTATGACCAGCATTTTCTTTCCGTTGTTCTAAGAGACAAATATCCTTATCTCCATAGTTATAAACTTACAATAGTAATTTTATTGCATGTTGTTAAAAAAAATGTATATATATTTTTCCCCCATCTGATTTGTGCTACCAAATGTGATATCAAAGGGTATGAAGTGTTGTTTATCATTTAAGGAAATGACTAGTTTTATATTTTTAACATGTTCTGGTTATAGAGCTGTTGTCCTTAGCTTTGAACACGCATGGTATTACAATTGTTCGCAAAACGATGGCAGAAGTTGACCAAGAAGGAGAAATTCTACCAGATGGAACACTTTCTGTGTATGTAGGCTTTAGCCATCAGAAACTGACTTTCTAATAAGTTTGTGGCCTACTCAACTTGTTTTCTGACTGTAGAGAAATTCAATTTTTTTACTGTAGTAATGGACAAGCAGTTGCAGTCATTTACTTCAGGGCTGGCTATACACCAGTTGATTATCCTTCAGAATCAGTAAGTAACCAGTTTATTTTTTCTTGCTTGTTCATAAGAATTGCGCTTTTACAACGTAGAGACAATTTGTTACTTAAACAGTTAAACTCATTATTTGAAAGATTAGGAAAGGTTAACCCACTGAACCTGGTATGATCTTTGTGACCAAAAGAAGAACTGACTGCTTTCTATTAATATTTGATTGAATGTGAGCCACCTTAGTTTTGTTCTGTTGGTTTGCTTGTGAGCTTTGTAGTTAGTTGTCTTTTTGTGTCCTACAAGTATTGAACACTTTATGAAGATAAATAACTTCCAGATTGGACCTCAAAATAGTTGAGTTCTATTTTGGTTCCATGCCTTTTTGCTTATGGTCTTCTACAATGCCTCAACAGATTCTATAGAGGCTGGCAGCTTGGAAATGTGGTCATTTGAATTAATGGTTCTCCTTTCCGGTCTTCTTCCAAATCCAAAGTTGGAAACATCAGTGCTTTCTATCTGGTTGGTTTCATATTGAAGATTCTCTTCAATATTATTTCGACTTTATTATTATGATTTTCATTAACCTTTTGTTGGTGACTTTGTTTTGTCAGTTTGAATTCATCAGCACTAGTTTGGATGATCCCCTTTGGACTTAGTGGAGCTATAAGGTTAGCTTGGTATGGGAGGAGTATTCACTTACCTTCTTGGTTAACTGATGTTATGAACATGAGCTTTTGGGAGCTTCTGACAGCAATGTGTGATAGAGATGCAAGCATGTGATAGAGATGCAAGCATGTGATAGAAAACATAAACTGAATTAAAAGTAAAAACCATGGTTGCTTTTAATTACACCTGATTGCTTTTAATATTGTATTGATATGTATTTTTTTTAATATATTTTGTATTGACGATATGTATTTTCTTTAATATATTGTATTGATATGTATTTTTTTTAATATTTTGGAATATTGATGTGAATATCAAATTAGATAATATAACTTCCTTTTTGGCATTAAAATTATCCATATTTGTTTTTATATTTTTAATATAAAAGAAAAGAGCAAGTGTTAAGCTTATTTATTAAGCAATTTAAAAAAAAAAAAAAAAATATAGATTTCGCATCAGTCCTTAACTTATACCTGATGTGAAAAACACATATTTTACATCAGCCCTTAACTTATACCTGATGTGAAAACCCCGTTGTGAAATTTTAAAGTGCATCTATTACAACAGTCGAAAATAGAACTGATGTAGAAAATAGGTTTTTTACATCAGTCCGTACCCGATGTAAAAAGTAGTGCACATACTACATCAAGCCACCTTACATCGGTTGGCAACTGATGTAAAAAGTCATTTTGGACTGATGTAAAAAGTCATTTCTGTAGTAGTGTGACACTCCCGACAAACGATCAGGCCTGGTTCTGGAACCGGGTGGATGAATCCGGTCTTTTCCCCCTCCTTCTCACTGGGTACGATAGCATCAGCCATGCCTTCATCACCGCATGGTCAGAGAGATGGCATGAGGAGACCATCATCTTCCATCTGCCCGTTGGGGAGATGATCGTCACACTCGATGATGTGGCGTGTCTTCTACACATCCCCATCCATGGGAGGCTCCTAAGTGTCAATGAAGTGGGATACGACAGAGGTATTATGCTGCTGCAGGAGGGTCTGGGTTTGACGGCGGATGAGGCTGATGAAGAGACAAAGGCATAGTGAGGTGGTTATATCAGTATAACTAACCAGAGGACGCATTGCAACACACTCTTGCATATGTGCAATCAGTTGTAGCATCCTCCTGCTGATGATGAGGAGGCTGAGGAGCAGACGACGGTTAGGGCGCAGTGCACCAGGGCGTTTTTGTCGTACTTGGTTGGCATCACCATTTTCGCCAACAAGAACAGCAAAAGCGTTCAGCTGTTGTGGATGGAGTTGTTTATGGATTTGGACACATTAGGCGAGTGGTCCTGGGGCGGGATGGCACTTGCTTGGCTCTATCACGAGCTTT
This sequence comes from Medicago ruthenica, assembly GCA_018208015.1. NCBI lineage: Eukaryota > Viridiplantae > Streptophyta > Magnoliopsida > Fabales > Fabaceae > Medicago > Medicago ruthenica. The sequence goes on from CM031373.1 coordinate 15,213,668, forward strand.
CTCATGTTACGAACCCGACCATGACCGGCATTGGGGGTTACATGACTCTACTTGAGGTAGTATTTTTTTCTTTTTTCTATAACATATTATAAATGAGTTACGATATTATTGTGTATGTTTTTGGGTTAGTGATGCTGAAATATTTGTTTGTAGGGATGGATATTGGCGCACTTTAGGAATATGTATACGAGGAAGCTGAAAACTGACTATCATGTTGTTTCATCGCTTGCAGCTAGATGGAGACCGTCCAGGGGCCATGCTGATGTTGCACACTATCGTGGCCTCATTGATCTGATGGTCAATTCTGATGTGACATGGAGGTCGTACGAGGACCGGCGGCACATCATGCCTTTCCAGGACATTTGCTGGTACTCCGGTTCGATCATGGCCGACAGTTAGACTATGTGCCTTCACTTGCCAAAGCGGGTTCTCAGGCAGTACGGACACGTGCAGACCATTCTCAAATCTCCTACTGATGTTCAGGCTCTTCAGGCTGAGGTGGTTGTTGTGGCCTTTCAGGACTTTCTGCTCCATGTCCTTCCACGGGCGCTTCAGGGTCCGCCGACACCAGAGGCTAAACCGTGGAAGTATCAGAAGGGGTACATGAAATGGTTCTACAGGGTATCTCATCCGATCATGACCGACCCTGCTGTCGTTGCTGATGACGCGCCTCTTGTCCCTCCTTACGAGGAGGTTATTGTTGAGCAGCAGTATACCAAACAGGTTCCCGACCTACTGCAGATCATTGAGAACATCAGACGCATAGTGGAGCCAGCATTGGAGTATCCTGAGCACCATGCATTCTTTATCGGTGTGTTGCAGGGCATCCAGTCGAAGTATCTCATCTTGCAGGAGCAAGGGGTTCCCCGGATGAGGACTAGGAGCCATAGTTCACCTGAGTAGGGTGTTGTGCCTGATGTAGTTTTGTATATTTTTAGTTATTTTTATATGACATTGATGTATTATATTCACACTCGCGCCTTTGCGCATTTTTATTATGAAATTTTCGTAATTTTTTGGATTTAATTTTGGGTACTATAAATTTAATTGAATTTGTGTATTTTAACTTTGAGTGAACGAATGATTGATATATTGACTGAATGGATGAAAAATGGATGAAAATTGAATGATGAATGAATGAAAACAGGGAGAATTGGGCATTCTACCTGATTTGTTAAGCTGGTGTATAACCTGCGTGACTTAACTCACATAGGAATATAACATGTGTGACTTAAGTCACGCTGGTGTATAACATGTGTGACTTAAGTCACGCTGCGTACTTTTATAACTCAAGCAGAACCTCACTTCTCCATTTCACTTCCTTTCACTTCTCAAATCTCTAAAAAAATCTCCCAAATCATCCAACCTCAAATTTCTTCAACTTCAAATCACTCACCACTCCAACAACAAGTAAGTTTTCTTAATCAAGTACCATTGTCATTTTATGTTTTTATGTTACATTTTTCCTCTTAAATTAGAAATTTTTAAGTTTTAGGGTTTGTTTAAATTTTGATTTTTTTTTTGCAATAAATGATACAATGTTTACATGTAAATGACTTATGTTGCTTAAATGTTTAGATGTTTGCATGTTTATGTTGTAGTTTTTAGTTTTAGGGTTTATGTATAATTTGTACTCCAAGTGTTTGATTAAATGTTTGAATGAGTTTTTCATTGATTGTTGTTAGTTACTTATGGTGTAGATCTGAAACAATGGACAATCGGTCCAACGCTCAAGTATACGCTCAAGTATCCTTCAACGGTGGAAACCCTCATTTTTTCATGGTTCACGACGATGTCATGTTAAAAGAATTGAAGTATCAACTTCATGAAATCAACCAACGACTCAACCACGGAGACACGAGGAGGGTGGAATACGTTTGGTACGAACGTCCATCGTTCGACTCAGAGGGGAATTTGACGTTCACTCGGCCGGAGTTAACGAACAACGACGACGTGAGGAGCATGTTCTCGATATTTGCTCAGCACATCATGATCCCCATCGAGATGAATGCTACGTTGCTGAGGTCGCCTGAAGATATTCTCAAGAGTTTGATTCGGCCGGATGAAGATGTTTAGGTAGTATTATTATGTTGTGTCATTATTTTGTTGGATTTTAGTTTAATTTTTGTTAATTGAAACTTGTCAGTTGGCAGAGCAGTAGGATTAAGTTCAAAAGAATATATTGGAATGCATTCCTTTTTGTCATGACTCATCCTATATGAAGGGATTCGATGTGATAACTTATATAGTTGATTCGGTAGAATAGATGTGTTGTGTTCTCTTCATTTTTTGAGTTTTCAAAGAGACTTGCAAATTTTTACACTAAGTATAAGACACTTCAACGCCAACATTTTCGGCAAACTTTCATGAATTTAATTTTAATCCAACATCATGATGATACAACATATTTAGGGAGAATTTAATGTAACGTACACTTCGTTTATTTGAACGGAGATGAAATTAAAAGTAAATAAATTTGTCTTAATCTATTAATTTTGGAATTTATTACGCGTACTTGTGTATTTTTAGTTATGATTTATTTTGGATCATGAATGAATTGTTGTTATTTTTGTTTCTAAGACATGACATGCTTTTAAATAATGAACATAACATATTGTATGTTTGGGGTCTTAAAAAAATATTATCTTTGTGCAAAATTTGTGAAAACATAACTTACGTAAAACAAGCGTGACTTAAGTCACGCAGGTTATACACCAGCGTGACTTAAGTCACGTTGATATACCGAGCGTGACTTAAATCACGCTGGTGTATAACCTACGTGACTTAAGTCATGCTGGAGGTATTTTCGTTAGTTTGTATGGGAGTGAACAATTTTGGTTGGGGGAAGAGCAATTTTCTAAGGGAAAATGGAGAGTTTGGTGTGAGACAAATAATCACTAAGAGCATCCACATTTATATCACTCATATTGGTGGTATAAATGAACATCACTTATTATATTACTCCCTCCGGTCTTGAATATAAGAACAAAAAAAATCACACCCTTTAAGAAAATTAGTTGGTGTCATTTATTTCTCTCAAAGTTATAAAAAAAAAATACAACTGCAATTTCTAAAATACCTTTCGTGGGAACTTGTTCTATGAAAAGAAAAAAATAAAATCACATTAATTGAATGGTAATTTAGGAATAGTAACATTAAATATGATAGAAGTAGTTGACATTTACTTATATTCAAGACCATCAATTTTTTTGTTTGTTGCTTATATTCAAGACCTGAGGGAGTACTACTCAACTCTACTTTCTAAATATTCATACCATCTATAATACTATAAGTTAAGACACTATAAATAGAAGGGTTTTTTATGCTATGCAACATTGTATAGGATAGAAAAACCCTAAATAGAATATCTAAAAATCTATTTTTGAAAATCGTGTATTCAGATTTATGGTAAAAAAAAAAATTAATCCTTTTATGCTTTATTATAGTACTTCATAACAAAAATGTGGGTATTAAAAAAATTTGGACAAATAAATTAATCAGAAGTGTGTGTCTCAATTGTTAAATTATTACATGTGTGTAAATGCGTTAATTATTAATTTGTTATGTTTTAGATAAATTGGTAGTATTAATAACTAATATATTAAGGCTTTGTTTGCGAGTTTTGAGGAGAGGGGAAGGAAAGGCTTAGGAGGGGAAGGGAAGGGAGGGGAGGGAAGGGGGAAAGGAGGGAAAGTCTTCCCCTTGTTTGGGAGTTAAAAAACCAACAAGAAAAGGAAATGGAGGGCTTATGTGATAATTTTACTATTTTACCCCTTTTTTCTTTTTTTGAGGAATACTCTAAAATAATTATATATATAAATTAAAAAAATTAAAAATCTATAGTTTTTTTATAATTTTATTAAAAAATTGATACAATAATAACAAATATATATATAAACCATGTATTTTTTTTACAGTGTATTTTTTTTGTACAAACCATGTATATTATTTAAAACTGTATAAATTATTTAAAAGTCATAACTGAAGTTTTTTTAGCAACTCATTAATGAAGTTGAATCATGTTTTATTCATCATAGTCCAATTTTAATGAATTAAAATGCAAAAATAATATGAACCATTAAAAAATAAATGGATATAAATAAGATGAACCATGCTCTTTTGTTCCCAATTGTTATTAGCAAAATATGTTGCTATAATAAAAACAAGAAATCCATCATAATGACTGCAACATTAAACAAATCTCAAAATAAATCCAACATAAAAGAAATTACAAAAAAAAATCTAACAATATGAGATAAGTCTCAAAATAAATCCACCATAAAAAGTCTCAGTAAAACATATTATAGATGTTCCGGTTGGTTTCAAGCGACGCTTCGGTTGTTACTATGAGAGTGCGAATGTGTTAATGAGTTAATTGTGTGAATGAGGCGTGCAACTGTGTGAATTTGGTTTTGTCCTTAATTGGAATTTTGAATTATTATGAGGGCAAAATTGTCAATTTGTATGTTTAACCCCCCAAAACCCCCCTGTCGCGTCGAATTTCGGATATCAAGCTATGGATAAGCGTTAACTCACTAATTTTAAATCACGACTGAACTTTTAATTTTTCGGGGAAAAAGGAAAAAAGTTCGAAATTACCTTGAAAGAGATTTTAGGTTCGAAAGTTGATTATGCGAGGGGAAGGTATTAGCACCCCTCACATCCGTTGTACTCAACGGGAACCTCTTAGTTAACTTAGGCTAAAAATGTTTTTTGACGTTTTGCTTGCATGCTTAATCATATATATATGTAAAGGAAAAAGAAAATATAATGTGAGGTGAAGAAAGAGATAAAAACAAATGAAATAGAAAAGGAAAAAAAAAGATTTTTTAATAATGGGCTTGACAAGATGTCGATCTTGCTCCTACGTATCTCCCGGCCGTCGGAGAATTCAAAGCGTACGTAGTTCTTAAAAAAAGTTTGAAAACGCACAAAGGCGTAAAAAGCTTTAAAAGGTGAGAGACAGACGCTAAGGCGATAAACTCGCGCCAGGCGTAAACGTTTAAGAAAAAAAGACAGACGCACAGAGGCGTGAAAGGTTTGAAAATAAAGACAAACGCACGGAGGCGTATAATGTTGAAAATAAAAGACAAACGCACGGAGGCGTTAAATTCGCGCAAGGCGTAAAAAGGTTGAAAATAAACGCGCAAAGGCGCGAAAGGTTCGGATTGACCACAAGGGCCAAAATTGGTGAGTTGGATTCACTTTGAAAATAGAATGACGATTGTCCGAGCAACGAGACATACGTCAAGCATTCGTACAACCGGGGAAAGGAGAGACATACGCCAAACCACCATTTTTCATTCAAGTTTTGTTTGAATTTTAAAAACGTATTTTTGGGGAAGCTAGAAAAGAATGACGATCGTCTAAGCAACGAGACATACGTCAAGTGTTTATCCGATCGGGGAAAGGAGAGACATACGTCAAACCACCCTTTTTCATTCAAGTTTCGCTTGAATTTTAAGAAAAATGTGTAAACTAAAAAAAACGCTCGTTTTTAGAACTCGAAATAAAGAGAAAAGAAATTGTTCAAATTAGTTGTTGCAACCAAAATGAACAAGTTTGTTGCTTAAAAAAAATGTTTTTTGTTGTTTTGATTTTTTACTTGGAGTTAAAAAGAAAAATAAATGTGATAAAATAAGCTAAACGCGAGGAAATAAAAGCGATCATTGGATTAACAAATAAAAAGATATTTTTGATCATGGATTGAACTATAAAAAAATAAATAAAAGCCATGCATATTTATATATTTTGTTCCTAAATGTATATGCAAATGACATAAAAAATGCAAAATAAAATGTACAAAATAGAAATAAATAAATAAAAAAATAAATGCATGAGATAATATGATAGGTAAATAAATAAATGAGATGTAAAAAACAATAAAACACTAAAAGGAAATAAATAATAAAAAGAAAAAATAAAATTTGCAAAGAAAATAAAAGAAATAAAAATTAGGGAGGTGTAAAAGTAAAACTAGGGGTGCTGGTAGTAAAAAACAAGTCAGATTGGAAGAGAAAGGCCCAAAATGTATTGGGCCTGCGTAAATTAATCTGGGCCATCTGATTAATCAGACGGCCCTGATCTGATCACAGGGCGGAAAGGCCTGAGCCACACGATCTGAAATCAGGGGCCAGGAGGGCGTGGGTGTACGCGTACACCCTCTCACACTGAATCAGGGAGGGGTATTTAAACCCCTACCCTTCACATTTTTTTCATTTTCACAAGTCTTTCTCTCTCTTTCTCTTCTCTCTTGGCCGAAACTCTCACCTCCTCTCCCCTCTCTCTTGCTTTGTTCGCCGGAAAGGAATTCCGGCGCGGTGGCCGCCGGCCTAGAAGGCGGCACCACCGTGCCGGAAGAAAAAAAATTCGTTTTTTTAAAACTTTCTCATCTTTTCTAACATCCTTTCTCCTCCTAATCCCAAATCCAAGCTTATTTTTCCCAAAATCCTTACAAAAATCCCTAGATCTAGGTTTAAAAATAACAAAAAAATTTACCTTTTTCTCTTTGTTTTGTTTCGGTTCAGCTGTGTTTTGCTTTCGTGCTTGTTGTGTTGGTGTGTGTTTGCGGTTTATGTGGGTTCTGTGCGTGTGTGTGGAAGCTGGGACGAGTGGTGTGCGTGAGTTCTGTGCGTGTGTGTGGAAACTGGGACGTGTTTTGGTCGTGCGTGTGTTATGGCTTGCGTGTGAGTGGTGTTGGGTTTTGATGGGTTGGGGTAGTTTTGCTGGGTTGTTTGTTGGGGTCGTGTAGCTGAGGACTGGGACGTGTGCGTGAGTTTGGGCTGGATGTGTTTTTGGGCTGTTGTGATTTTGTTTTTGTGTTGTGGGCTGAGTTAGTGTTTGCTGTTAAAAAAATCAGTTTTATAAAAATTTCTTCTCTCAAGATTTCTTCTCTTTTTTTTTTGTTGTTGATCATGTCCCTGTTATATAGAAATTGTTGAGCTGCTTGTCATGACCTAGAGGATAAGCTTGCAAGCTGTGTTTCTGCAGATTTTTTGGATAGGATTTGAGCAAGCATTAAATGGGATGTGATTCCTGTTGATTTTGTGCAGATTTGTGATGATTTTGGATAGGATTTGAGGATTGTAATGATGAAAAAACCTGGGTTTGGGGGCGCCCCTGTGCTGGTGTTGGACTGTGTTGACTGTGTTTGACTTGGACTTTGGACAAAAATGCAAAAAATAAAAAATAATAATAATAATAGTAAAATAATAAAAATGATAATAATGAAAAAAGAAATAAATAAAATGGTAATAATGGTAAATAAAAATTAATGATAACAAAAACGGAAAGTAAAAAATAAAACGTAATAAAAATAAATAAATAAACGAGACAAAAATTGACATGAGGTATTTTAAAATACCTCCCTGCCGAAATTTCGTCTGAAACGACGAAAATTCTCGGCCTTAAAAAAAATACGTAAAACGAGACAATAAGTAAAACGAGACGAAAATGGGTCAAAAAATGGGGTATGACACCCCCAATTTGGGGGAACTTTAAAATTGGACCAAATGAAGCCCTTCAAAACCCCCCAAAACCTTCCCTTGTTTTTTTAAATCTCCCAAACAAGGGTTTATCACTCCACAAGCCTTTCCTTTCCTTCCCTTCCCCTCCAAAACCCAACTCCCAAACAAAGCCTAAGGGTTTTCTATCATATGCATTATTGTATAGGTTAAGGCTTTGTTTGGGAGTTGGGTTTTGGAGGGGAGGGGAAGGAAAGGAAAGGCTTGTGGAGTGATAAACCCTTGTTTGGGAGATTTAAAAAATCAAGGGAAGGTTTTGGGGGGTTTTGAAGGGCTTCATTTGGTCCAATTTTAAAGTTCCCCCAAATTGGGGGTGTTGGGTTTTTGTAGATTGGCTACATTTTGCAAAAACATCTACTAGCAAGATGCTGGGACAGATGCGGTAGCATATGGAACAGCAGTATGTGACTTGTGCTTTTCGCGCCAGCTAGCGCTTTATATTTGTGTACGCAATCTTCCAAAGATTTGCCTGAAGATTTATTTTCCTCTAGCTTGCTGATCAAGGCGCGTGTATCTGATTGAAGATTTGTTTGAAGTTTTATTTGCCTTGCTATTTGTTCCACAAGATATTGTTCTATATTTGGAAGCTTTTTATTATTTCTAGAAGATTGTTTCAGCTGGACCGGACAATGTCCACGCTCTGTTTTGAAGCCCAAACCTGTGCTATCTCAGTACTATTTATTCGTGAAGGCAAACCCTAGTTGGGTAACTAAAAAAAACCGTGTGTGTTAGCAAAGCGTGTGTTTAAGGTTTTTAGGGTTTATTTTGTTAATTGTGAGCCTTGCTTGTATCTCCCTGATTCAAGCTAAGGACTGAGTTTGTTTTGAGTTGTAATTGTAAGCTGCTCCTAAGCTTTTAAGTACGGAGTGAGTATGTGTTATTAGTGTGTGTTTCTCTTGGTTGTGTTTTGTGTGTTTGATAACAACACTGTCTGTGTTGCTGGTAGGAATTGAGACGGGGTCTCATATCTAGGAGTTCCTAGATAGAGTTGCCACTGGTAGGGTCTAGGTGCAGAGTCAAGTAGTGTGTCTGCGTTGGTCTTTTCACTAGAACTATAATAGTGGAATCATTCCTGGATTGGTATCCCCCAGAGTAGGAGAGTTGCTCCGAACTGGGTTAACAAACTCACTGTGTACTTTTTATTTCCGCTGTGTTCCTTTTATTTTGTGTCTTGTTACACTGCGTTATTTTAATTGTAGTTCTGAGTAGACACGCGCTCGGACAGTTGTGCCAACATTGTGCACAACATACTTCAGTCAGGTTGCCAGGAATTTCAATTGGCATCAGAGCAGGCACCCTGTTCTGTGTGGGTGAGCTCCAGGGAAAGAATTTTCTGGCTTAATGGATAAAGAAGGAGGACTGGTGAACAGACCACCCCTGTTGGATGGGTCGAACTATGACATTTGGAAATCACGCATGACAGCATTCTTGAAATCTCTAGACAGCAGAGCTTGGAAGGCTGTGATCAAGGCATGGGTCCCTCCTAAAATAAAAGATGCGAATAATGTTGATACTGATGAGTTAAAACCAGAAGAGGAGTGATCTACAGCAGAAGACACTGCAGCTATTGGAAACTCTAAAGCCCTGAATGCTTTGTTTAATGGTGTAGACAAGAACATGTTCAGGTTGATTAAACAATGTACTATTGCTAAGGAAGCTTGGGATATCCTAAGAACAGCTCATGAAGGTACTCAAAAGGTCAAGAAGTCAAGGCTACAACTGCTAACAACACAGTTTGAGAATCTGAGAATGAAGGAAGGAGAGAGTGTTCATGACTTTCACATGAATGTGCTAGAATATGCTAACACATTTGAATCCTTGGGAGAAAAGATGTCTGATGAAAAACTGGTAAGTAAAATCCTCAGGTCCCTACCTAAGAAATTTGATATGAAAGTATATGCTATTGAGGAGGCCCAAGATATTGGAAGTATGAAAGTTGATGAGTTGATTGGATCTCTTCAAACTTTTGAATTGAAGGCTAATGAAAGATCTGAAAAGAAAGACAAGAACATTGCTTTCATCTCCAACACTGATGAAGATGATGTGGAGAGTAATTTAGATACTGATGAGAGCATCTCTGAAGCTATTGTGTTGTTGGGCAAACAATTGAATGAAGTTGTGAAGAGGATGGACAGACGCCCTAGGACAAATGCTCCGGACAACAGTCGCAGCATCTATAAAAATGTCAACAATCAGAGGAAACCTAGAACTGATGACAAAATCAATCAAAGCAAAGGGGTGCAATGTCATGAATGCGAAGGATTTGGTCACATCAGAACTGAGTGTGCAACTTATCTGAAGAAACAAAAGAAGGTGATGACTGTGTCTTGGTCTGAAGAGGATGAATCAGAAGAAGAACCTGAAACTGCAAAACATGTGAATGCCTTGACTGGAGTGTGCACATCTGACAATGAATCTAGTGATGAAGAGGTGACATATGATGAATTGGCTGATTCTTACAAGGAGCTATGTCTCAAAAGTGAGGAAGTTTGTAGAACTTTAGAAAAACAAAAAAGGACCATTGCTCTCTTGCAAGCTGAGAAAGACAAACTTCTGAAAATAAACTCAGACCTCAATGATGAGGTTATCTTACTTACTTCCAAGATTGACAATATGAACAAGCAACTGCGGATGATGAACAAAGGTACTGATGCTTTAGACGAAATTCTGGAAATAGGACAGAAACCTGGAGATTCTAAAGGTATTGGGTTTGACTACAAATCCTTGCCTCAGCAGAAACAACTACCAGTGAGACAGTTTGTGCCATCTGTTAGTACTTATGATCATTGTAACACCCATACTAACTTTAACTAGTATATTAGCATGTGCGTTAATCTGATACTGGATACATTTAAAAATTTCAATAATAAAACTCATACATCACAAATGAAAGAATACATAATACTCGTTGTACAAATAATCCAATATTTATACAATGCTTATACAAATGTCCACTAAGCTTCTGAGCTGGTACACAACGAGCGAATGCACTCCATCCAGTACCTCTATGAAGATCTTCGTCACGAACCTCTGACATGCCTGTAACCCTGCACCAGAAGGAATGGGATGAGACATAATGTCTCAGTGAGCTCTACCCAACCTACTGTTGGCAACCACAGGGAACCTAGGGTCGCCATGCCTACCTTGGCAATCTTGGGGATTTCCTATGATCGCCAAGTCTTGAACTGACTATGACTATAAGTTCTTCTATAACCATAACTTAAACTGCCTATAACCTTTGTTGTAACTGTCTATAACCATTGCCATAACGGCCTATGACTGTAACTATACTTGCCTAAAACCATAACTGTGATCATATCTGTATCTATGACTTAGTGATCGAGGGGAGGACCTAGGATCACTTTCTGATAACAGTCTATAACTATAACTATAACTGTATGTTTCCTGTGACTATAACTGTAACTGTAACTTTAACTATAACTATAAAACATAAAACCTATAAACAGTTCGATAGCAGTTTTATGTTAGCTGTTAGCGTTGAACAAACAATTATCTGAGTTCATTTTACGGAGGGCACCCCGGGTGGAGCAACCCCGAGATACGTCTCCCTATGAACCGGTGAAACTCCTATCATATCAGGCTATCACCGGACTCCCTATGAAATTGCATGTGGATAACCCTCTCGGAGAAATCCCATCCGGCGTATCCCGGAGTCTGCTGAACATGCCTATGACTGTGAAACGTGCAAGCACGCCAATAACTTTGATCTTTAATTCTTTAATTCTTTAACTATAACGTATGAACATATAATCTGTTACTTTGATTCTATAACAATACTGTAATCTATAACCCGTAATCTATAACCCGTAGTCTATAACCTTGGCTTATCGTTCTCATAAGCCTCCTATAATTATTGGATAGCCAACACTATAAACATGCCTATAACTATGATTGAAACATCACTCTTATTCTCATTGCTCTAAGCTTGCACATACTTGAATGAATGTAGGGACTTCACTTCAAAGAGATGATCCCAAAACCAAGCCTTATACACCTCTATATAACTTAGGAGTATGAGTATACATCTCCTAAGGCCATGCCTATCCCTTATCCTTTCCTATTTCCAAGCCAAAACTCACGAAATAAAATGCTGAGTAAGGCCAATATCGTGGCACGATATGAAAATATCGGAGCACGATTTTATGCGAAACTTCATTGAAAAACAGGACATAAAATCGTAGCACGATGCCCATAAATCGGAGCACGATTTTGGCTTCAGCAGCACTCATAATTTCACTTCCTAGGCTATTCCAAACATTCCCAAACATCAATTAACTTATGGGGATGGATTTTTCTATGACATATGAACAAGATAACACATACCAAAACATGTAAACACAACCAACAAGGGATTAAGGCATGATTCCATCAAAATAACTCTTAATACTATGACTTTAAAGCTTAAACAAAGTAGGGTTCTAAAACCCTCTAAGAGCTCACCTCAAATATGACTCCAATCTTAGCCAAGCTTTAACTCCAAACCTAGCTCATCACTTGCTTTTCTCTTGCTAATCTTCTTCACCAAAAACCATGCTTGCAACACAAGAATTTAGGGAGGAGTTTAGTGAATTAGGGGATGATGATTGATGAGAGAATGATGAAGGTGAGGGAGGGCGAAAATGGGAGAGAAAAGGGAGAGAAAATTCAGATTTTTTGAATGGAAGAAATGAGTAGAAACATAGCCCAAAAATCATATTTATCCATTAAGCCATTTCCTCTTATTTACAACTTTGCCACTCCTCTAATTACAACATTGCCATTGCTTGCAAACGAAGTTTCTAACACGTTTAACTGATACTTTTAAGCGGGATATTACACTCTACCCCCCTTAAAAGAAATTTCGTCCTCGAAATTTAGATAATCCTTATGAGATCCTGGAAAGATAAATTCTTTCTACCTCTTCTTTTTGCTTATTGGGATTCCATGGCAACTCTAATGTCTGACATATAGATTAGTCATGCGTCTCGATTAAACCATATTGGTTAAAACTTGTTCTTTAGCCATGATTCCCATCACTGTACATCATAACATAAGACAATCTCTTTCCTGCCGAAAGGTCTAACGTATATTACATAACTATTATCTGTTAAGGCGTATGGTTATCTGAACCAACATATCCATATTAACCTGAAGTCGTCAAGTCATTCTGTTTTTCCTCAATTATTCCAACTTTCCGAGGGATCTATTACATTACGTTCAGTTCAAAGAACTTTTGTCCTTAACTTTCGTCTCGCAAGACGACCTGTTACTGTTACACTCGTATCATTCTTCATATAGACTTGTCTTGCACTGCAAAGCATCTGATATCAAACATTCTCAAACGGAAATAAAGTCCATTGCAAGTACTTTCACGATTTAATTACCAGGAGGTGGCTGTTCTTTTGGTGCAATTTCCTTTCTATCTAACATCCTGATGTAACTATTATCACAACCATGTACATTGTTCACATTCCCACTGCGGGAAACCTTAAGGCTCGAGAAATCTTATGAGCCACTCCTGCTCCAATTTAATTAATCAGCGATAACACGTAGCTAAAGGTCTTAGGGTTTTCTTCTTTCTATGATTCTGACATTCTTACTTTAATCAAGATATTCCTTACTCATGGGAATAAATACTTGCTTTACCAATAATTTCAACTTATGAAAATTTAGTTCAAGTGACGTGTAGCATAAGCCGTCTCACATACCATCATATAATATTATCCGTAGCACATCGTTTCTATACATAATCGAGTACGTGTACACTCCTATTGGGTACACAGTACGCCGCATCACCATTGTCCAACTAATGGGACACCATACTTAATCAACATATACTTGAGACAAAACCACGTCAACCAAGGTCACTCTCTTAACTTTTGATTCATACTTGTATTCTTTGAACATACACAATCCCATAACATAAATTATGGTTATATTCCGTTGGCGTTATAACTTATTTTGTCCAAGGACATTCTCCGTTTTCGAAAAGAAAACTCTATTCTGTTCGCTATCAAAATAGCACTCTTAAACTCTGAATCTCTTAATTCATAACTTCAATTCACGTAGTCTTTTACTGTTAACTATGAGTACTCTTCTGATTTGTGCAAAACATTTCCTTCCTTTAACTATTAACATTAAGTTAAAGAATTTCTGAACTCCTCTACCGAAATTGTTCAATAATAACAAACCTGCTCTGTTTAAGACTTTCCTGTTAAAACATTACCGACTGCGTACCACGGTTACCGATACATGTCACACGACTATAAAATATGTTACACTACTATCTAAGTAGCATAAACTCTGCCTGATCAGTATACATAATACTAATCATAACCTGTAACATGCCTGTTACATGCGACATGCTAGCATAACGTGGATACAATGCGGAACAACTGCATGCCACAGTATAATTCCTCTTTGGTTAAACTTACTATTCAAATTAACTTTAAGTTACTAAGCTAAACAGCTAAATCACCGTATGAAATGTGGCCTCCTTCGCGTGCTATAATTACATCCTTTAAAGTTATCAACCTGCTTCGATTCTCTTATCTCGTGAGTTTCGGGGTCTGATACATTCCTCGACTTATCTATTAAAATTCCCTGTTAGAACTGATGATAAGTTCAAGTCATCATTACTTACACATATTCTGTAACTTGAGAATTAATCTCAGAATACCTTTCCTGTAGTTCCTCAGACAAGGACTTCACAAACATCCTTTTCTCTAAACTTCTGCTTGGATTTATCTGTTAACTCATAATTGGATTACTTCTCCGCTGCGCAACTCTGATTTTTAACAATTTACTTTGGGATGGAAGTAACACACCATTTTACCATCTAAAATCTCTTTAGCCAATCATTTAACTTTATAACCTTGTAGTCACCACCCATGACCATCTTATCTTATAATCTCTCTTGTGGTTTAATCCACCTGTTCAACGTACTGATTGCTCGACGCTTGTCTTTGCGTTTCCTTTCGAACATAAACATAATTCTTACTTCCACGAAATACACCAAACCCTGTAGACAGTCTTTAACAATGAATACGAGCCCAATGATGCTCCTATTAAAACAACTTAAGTTCATACATTATTTACTGGTAGCAACTTCTAGAAACATACTATGACTTCCAGAAATTCTCGTCTTTCATATACTTAATCGATTAATGAATCGAGTCTCATCCTGTAATTAACCGTAGGGATTTCACATCCACAACCTTTTCCAAGACACTTGGGTCCACAAAACTCTAACATAACTCTTGGTTACTTCTCGGATTGCTCCGGGAATAATCCGTCTGGATAGAACTCAACTCTTACCAGCTCTCCTGTAAATTCAAACATGTGATACACCTCTTCGAATACCCGATTAATAAATCTGTAAGCTTCAGTACTTAACATTTTCCATTGGGTCCTTCCTATAACTTATTACCGTATTCACAATTTCCGTTCTAATCTTGTTATCTGAACAATAATCCATATGTCTTCTCGACCGTTGCCCTCTTCATGGTTTCGAACAATCCAAGGTATGTATTTCCTACCATCTTTAACATTTACCAACATAAGGTAATCTTTGTCGGCTTACCCGAATACGTGTGCAAGGAGCCCATCGAAAGAGAATATAGAACTCCTTAACTTCAACCATACTTTAACTGTAACTTATATATAAGTGACGTTCTTCCTGTTCAATCTTCGAAACCGGTCTACTATAATCTGATGACATAAAATTCAACCTTTTATCCATACCCTTACCGGGGGTTTCTTCACTTGTTGGTAAACTCGCGTTCCTCATACCAAGTACCTTGCTGACCCACCATAAAGGAAGATAACCTGTTCCATCTGTCCACTATTTCGCTTAATCCATAAATGAGTCTCTTACCTATCAGATATTTAAATCTCGCCCGCTTTAAGTGTGCAAGTCCTTCCACCTTACACACTATATCCTCACTGGAAGTCCAGAGTTTTTAATAATTAACTGTCCATTCCTTATTCCAAGTCGCTGGGTTTGGTATCCCAATCCTTTGCATCTACAGCCGGAATTAAAACTCTAATTGTACAATTCACTTTAACTTTCCAAATAACGGTTCCCGTTAGGATTCCAAATCATTCTTCGGAGTATTCTATAATCCTTTACTCTACACATCTCCTCGGAGAAGGCATCGCTCAATGATGCGTCCAACTAACCAAGGTACTTGACCTTACTCTTAAATACCTCTTATAATTCTGAGGCTTTGCCATTAACTGGCTCAGTTACTTCACTATTAGAAACCATCCTTTGACCTTAAGCACTTTGCAAATTCGTCTTAGAATCTGACGTCTTAACCTTCACCCTTTGAACACTTCATACCTCCTTGGTCACATTCAGCTCTCGGATATCTGTCCTAACTGTCATATACTAGACTGAGTTGATCAGGCTCAACTAGACATGACCTTTAGAACAACATCTGGAACCCAATGATTCCACTACTTTTATTGAATCTTAAACGACCCATGGCACGGTCTGAATCGACCTGCTCTGATACCAATTGTAACACCCATACTAACTTTAACTAGTATATTAGCATGTGCGTTAAACTGATACTGGATACATTTAAAAATTTCAATAATAAAACTCATACATCACAAATGAAAGAATACATAATACTCGTTGTACAAATAATCCAATATTTATACAATGCTTATACAAATGTCCACTAAGCTTCTGAGCTGGTACACAACGAGCGAATGCACTCCATCCAGTACCTCTATGAAGATCTTCGTCACGAACCTCTGACATGCCTGTAACCCTGCACCAGAAGGAATGGGATGAGACATAATGTCTCAGTGAGCTCTACCCAACCTACTGTTGGCAACCACAGGGAACCTAGGGTCGCCATGCCTACCTTGGCAATCTTGGGGATTTCCTATGATCGCCAAGTCTTGAACTGACTATGACTATAAGTTCTTCTATAACCATAACTTAAACTGCCTATAACCTTTGTTGTAACTGTCTATAACCATTGCCATAACGGCCTATGACTGTAACTATACTTGCCTAAAACCATAACTGTGATCATATCTGTATCTATGACTTAGTGATCGAGGGGAGGACCTAGGATCACTTTCTGATAACAGTCTATAACTATAACTATAACTGTATGTTTCCTGTGACTATAACTGTAACTGTAACTTTAACTATAACTATAAAACATAAAACCTATAAACAGTTCGATAGCAGTTTTATGTTAGCTGTTAGCGTTGAACAAACAATTATCTGAGTTCATTTTACGGAGGGCACCCCGGGTGGAGCAACCCCGAGATACGTCTCCCTATGAACCGGTGAAACTCCTATCATATCAGGCTATCACCGGACTCCCTATGAAATTGCATGTGGATAACCCTCTCGGAGAAATCCCATCCGGCGTATCCCGGAGTCTGCTGAACATGCCTATGACTGTGAAACGTGCAAGCACGCCAATAACTTTGATCTTTAATTCTTTAATTCTTTAACTATAACGTATGAACATATAATCTGTTACTTTGATTCTATAACAATACTGTAATCTATAACCCGTAATCTATAACCCGTAGTCTATAACCTTGGCTTATCGTTCTCATAAGCCTCCTATAATTATTGGATAGCCAACACTATAAACATGCCTATAACTATGATTGAAACATCACTCTTATTCTCATTGCTCTAAGCTTGCACATACTTGAATGAATGTAGGGACTTCACTTCAAAGAGATGATCCCAAAACCAAGCCTTATACACCTCTATATAACTTAGGAGTATGAGTATACATCTCCTAAGGCCATGCCTATCCCTTATCCTTTCCTATTTCCAAGCCAAAACTCACGAAATAAAATGCTGAGTAAGGCCAATATCGTGGCACGATATGAAAATATCGGAGCACGATTTTATGCGAAACTTCATTGAAAAACAGGACATAAAATCGTAGCACGATGCCCATAAATCGGAGCACGATTTTGGCTTCAGCAGCACTCATAATTTCACTTCCTAGGCTATTCCAAACATTCCCAAACATCAATTAACTTATGGGGATGGATTTTTCTATGACATATGAACAAGATAACACATACCAAAACATGTAAACACAACCAACAAGGGATTAAGGCATGATTCCATCAAAATAACTCTTAATACTATGACTTTAAAGCTTAAACAAAGTAGGGTTCTAAAACCCTCTAAGAGCTCACCTCAAATATGACTCCAATCTTAGCCAAGCTTTAACTCCAAACCTAGCTCATCACTTGCTTTTCTCTTGCTTCTTCTTTGCTAATCTTCTTCACCAAAAACCATGCTTGCAACACAAGAATTTAGGGAGGAGTTTAGTGAATTAGGGGATGATGATTGATGAGAGAATGATGAAGGTGAGGGAGGGCGAAAATGGGAGAGAAAAGGGAGAGAAAATTCAGATTTTTTGAATGGAAGAAATGAGTAGAAACATAGCCCAAAAATCATATTTATCCATTAAGCCATTTCCTCTTATTTACAACTTTGCCACTCCTCTAATTACAACATTGCCATTGCTTGCAAACGAAGTTTCTAACACGTTTAACTGATACTTTTAAGCGGGATATTACAATCATATTATGTCAAGACAGATGCCCCAGCATCAGGTGAGACAACAGACATCTAGATATAGGCCCAGATCAAAAGGAAGGAATTATGGTTGGGTATGTCACTACTGTGGAAGAAAAGGTCATATCAGACCTTTCTGTTTCAAATTATATGGTTACCCAGACAGGACCTATTCACCAAAACCTGATCCCACAGTAAAGATCACCAAGAAGCAGTGGAAGCAAAAAAATGATAATTTCACAAGCAACACTGTGGATCCTAGAAAAATAGAACCAGAAGCTGATGAGATTGCTCAAATTGCTCATACATCTCTGAGAGTGTCATCCAGAAATGATTGGTACTTTGACAGTGGATGTTCCAGACATATGACTGGTGATAAAAATTACTTAACTGATGTTAAGCCTTATGCTATAAGTTTTGTGACTTTTGGGGATGGAGCCAAAGGAGAAATAAAGGGTGTTGGAAATCTTGTGGAAGAGGGCCTACCCAAACTTGACAAGGTGCTTCTTGTGAAAGGATTAACTGCCAACTTAATTAGTATTAGTCAACTGTGCGATCAAGGAATGAAGGTCAACTTTACAAAGAGTGAATGCTTAGTTGCCAACAGTGAAGGGGACATCCTGATGAAAGGTGTTAGATCAAAGGACAATTGCTACTTATGGGTCTCTCAAGATAAAGCAAAGTTATCTACTTGTCTAATAACCAAAGAAGATGAAGTTAAGCTATGGCACCAAAAGCTTGGACATCTGAATCTCAGAAGCATGAAGAAAGCTATTGCTGAAGGAGCCATCAGAGGTCTACCAAAACTCCAAATTCAGGAAGGAAGTATATGTGGAGAATGCCAGATAGGAAAACAGACCAAGATGCCTCACCAGAAGCTGCAACATCTGTCCACATCCAGAGTTCTTGAGCTATTGCACATGGACTTAATGGGACCTATGCAAGTCGAAAGCTTAGGTGGTAAGAAGTATGCATTTGTTGTTGTTGATGATTTTTCCAGATATACTTGGATAAATTTCATTAAGGAGAAATCAGACACTTTTGAAAAATTCAAGGATCTTTGCTTACAACTTCAGAGAGAAAAGGATTGTGGAATTGTTAGAATCAGAAGTGACCATGGGAAGGAGTTTGAGAATGGTAAGTTCTCTGATTTCTGTATTTCTGAAGGAATATTTCATGAGTTCTCTGCACCCATTACTCCCCAACAAAATGGGATAGTTGAGAGAAAGAACAGGACTTTGCAAGAATCTGCCAGGTTTATGCTACATGCAAAGAAGCTGCCATTTTTCTTTTGGGCTGAAGCCATGAACACAGCCTGCTATATTCATAATAGAGTGACTTTGAGAAAAGGTACATCTACAACCTTGTACGAGCTATGGAAGGACAGGAAGCCAACAGTGAAGCACTTTCATGTGTTTGGTAGTAAGTGCTATATTTTAGCTGACAGGGAACCAAGAAGAAAGATGGATGCTAAAAGTGAAGAGGGAATTTTTCTAGGCTATTCAACAAACAGCAGAGCCTATAGAATATACAACTCCAGAACCAAGACAGTGATGGAATCTATAAATGTTGTTGTAGATGATGAAGGTAATAATGTTGTGCCAGATGATGCGACATTTGCCTCAGCATCTGACCTACAGGAAGAGAAGCAAGAAGAATTAACTCAGTTCAAGAGAAGTAATGTGTGGGATTTAGTTCCTAGACCAGATAATGTGAATGTCATAGGTACCAAGTGGGTTTATAAAAACAAGTCTGATGAAAATGGCACTATCACTAGAAACAAAGCTAGACTGGTGGCACAAGGATATTCTCAAATTGAAGGTGTTGACTTTGATGAGACTTTTGCTCCTGTAGCTAGGTTGGAATCTATTAGATTGCTACTTGGGATTGCATGCATACTAAAATTCAAGTTGTATCAGATGGATGTCAAGAGTGCCTTTCTCAATGGGTACTTAAATGAAGAGGTCTATGTGGAACAGCCTAAAGGCTTCATTGATCCAATTTTTCCAAACCATGTTTACAAATTGAAGAAAGCTCTATATGGCCTGAAGCAAGCCCCTAGAGCTTGGTATGAGAGACTTGCTGAGTTTCTAATCAACCATGGCTATAGGAAGGGAGGAAATGACAAGACCTTGTTTGTGAAAGATGAAAATGGACAGCTAATGATTGCTCAAATATATGTAGATGACATAGTCTTTGGAGGAATGTCTGACCAGATGATAGAGCATTTTGTTCAGCAAATGCAATCTGAATTTGAGATGAGTCTTGTAGGTGAGCTAAAGTTCTTTCTTGGTCTTCAAGTGAAACAGATGGAAGATACTATATTTATCTCTCAAAGTAAGTATGCTAAAAATATAGTCAAGAAATTTCGGATGGAAAATGTTGCTCATAAAAGAACTCCTGCTCCCACACATGTAAAATTATCAAAGGATGAGAAAGGTGTGGATGTGGACCAAAGCATTTATAGAAGTATGATAGGGAGTCTTCTATATCTTACAGCAAGTAGGCCAGATATCACATTTGCAGTTGGAGTGTGTGCCAGGTACCAAGCTGAACCAAAAATAAGTCATCTGACTCAGGTAAAGAGAATTCTGAAGTATGTGAATGGTACCAGTGACTATGGTATGTTGTATTCTCATGGGGAAAGCACTGTGTTGTTTGGGTATTATGATGCTGACTGGGCTGGAAGTGCAGATGATAGAAAGAGTACCTCTGGTGGATGTTTCTTTCTAGGCAACAACCTTATATCCTGGTTCAGTAAGAAGCAAAATTGCGTTTCTTTGTCTACAGCTGAAGCTGAATACATAGCAGCTGGTAGTAGTTGTTCTCAATTGTTGTGGATGAGACAGATGCTGAGTGAATACAATGTCAAGACAGATGCTATGACATTATATTGTGACAATCTGAGTGCAATTAATATCTCCAAAAATCCTATACAACATAGCAGGACCAAACACATTGACATTAGACATCATTTCATTAGAGATCTTGTTGAAGAAAAAATTGTTACTCTTGAGCATGTTGCAACTGAAGAGCAATTAGCAGATATTTTTACCAAAGCTCTTGATGCTAATCAATTTGAAAAATTAAGACGGAAGTTAGGGATATGTTTATTTGAGGAATTGTAGCAATTAATGTGCGAGAGGCGTGCTGCTGAAATTTTCTCCCTCCTCAACTGCTTGATGCACGTCACTCAAGGAGGTTATTTTGAACTTCCCTCTTTTAGACCGCTCACACGCTATCATTGTTCTCTGTGTCTTAACTTCTCAAAACCTCTCATCTCCTCTCTTACCGCGCACATCATCATTCAAAAATCGCCCTCTCTTCATACCTGCAAATTCAAAATCATCACCATGGCTGATTCTACCTCACATCAAACTATGCAAGATCAAGCTCCTGAAGCCGTCATCACCGATGCGCAACCCCTCACTACTATTCTCAGCTCTCCTACTAAAAAGCGACGAACTAGGTCGTCTGCATCACGAAGGAAGACTCCTGCCAAATCTAGCAAAGCTACCTCCTCTACTGCTGTGGACACGAGGTCAAAATCGAAAGGTAAGACTTCTACAACTCCCGCTGTTCAACGAGTAGGGCTTAGCATGGATGATTTGTACCTTAAGGACAATCCTTTCATATCTACTGTTGTTGAACCAAATGCTGAACCTTCTGTCACCGAATCTGAGAATGTTGTTGTTGAAAGTACTGTAGCTATGTCTGAAACCCTAGGTCCTGATAATCCTAAGGTAGATGACAAATTAGTTGGTGATTCTTCGAATTCCCCTTTTGAGCAAGATGTTACTACTGGTTCTGGGGATAAGAATGTTGTTGATACGGCCGTTTCTGAGACACCTGCTGATCCCCCTGCCACAACAAAGGATGCTGTGACAGATGCTCAAGCATCTTTGTCACAAGCTCATGAGGAGCCTGATGTGGTGGTTCCAAACATCTCTGGTTCTGTGAGTGTCCCTGAGAATGAGTCCTCAGAGTCTGAAGATGAAGGTACTGAGACTCAGGATGTTGTTGATAATGCTGAGACTGTTATTTTAGACCATGCTGACACTATTGCTGTTGAGGAAGCTGTGCCTGAAGAAAGACCTCAGGAAGAGACTGGTGCTATTGGTGTTGCTCGCAGGACTAGGAGCAAATCTGACAAAACTGCTACTATTGTTAGTGAAGGACAAAAGGATAGGAAGAAGAAAGCTGTTAATGCTGGGAAGAGGCCTGTGTATGGCCCCCCCAAGGCTGGGAGCAAGAAGGTGGCTCAAAGTGGTCACAAGAAGAAGAGCCTCAAAAGAAAAGACCCTCCCTCTAGTGACTCTGAGTTTGAGGTTGCTGAGCTTGAAGCTGCCACATCTGGTGGGGCTTCCAGAAAAACAATGAAGGGTATGAAGATACCTATAACTATCCCTCTTGCCCCTCTTGATAATGTTTCCTTTCATTTGGAAAATGGTTCTTCTAGGTGGAAGTTTATATACCACAGAAGACTGGGTCTTGAAAGAAATCTTAAGGAAGATGTTTTCGAGTGTAAAAAGCTGGTTGATGTGTTGGAATTTGCTGGACTGATGAAGACTGTGAGAAATCTGGGTCCATGTTATGATAAGCTGGTCAGGGAATTTTTGGTGAATGTTTTTGATGAGTGTGATGACACAAGAAACCCTGAGTATAGGAAGGTTTTTGTTCGTGGTAAGTGTGTCAACTTTTCTCCTATGGTGGTCAACGCATACCTTAAGAGATCTGCTGAGGAGACCCCTGAGCTTGAGGTAACTGAGGACACCATCTGCAAGGCAATCAATGATAACAAGATTAGGCATTGGCCAAAGCATTTGTCTTCTGCTCAACTGTCTCCCATGTATGCTGTTTTGAATAGGATCTGTGCTCATAATTGGACTCCCACCACTCACTCAAATTCTGTTGCTTCTGGGTTGGCTAAGTTCATTTATGCTGTGGGGACCAAGTCTCCCTTTGATTATGGAGCCTACATCTATTATCAAGTTTTGGAGCATGCTAAATCTTTTGCTATTAAGTTTCCAATTGCTTTTCCTACCCTCCTGTGTGGAATTATTCTTCAGCAACACCCTGATATTTTGATCAGTAGTGATGAGCCCTGCAAGAGGCCTGGTCCTATGGCTTTGGATTGCAGTTTGCTGTCTGAGACACATGATGCTGATGTAGCTGGTACTTCTGTCCGGACATCTGGTGTGCTCTCCAGAAAGCAAATGATTACTGATCTTACTGGGACAAGTGTGGCTCTAGGAGCTAGGAAGGTGAAGATTGACAGGATCATTGCAGCTTTGAAGGCTGAAGCTGATGCTGAGGGTGAGAAGGATGAGGAAGAAGGAGGAAATATGCCTGTTGCTTCTGCTGGTGCCACTGAGGATGACTCTGATGATTCTGATGATTTCTGATTTTATTGTTTTGTTCTGCTCTCATTGTTGTACTTCTTTAGCTTTTGTTGGTGACTGGGCTATTCCCTGAATTTTCTTATGCACCTTGTGTGCTTCTGGTCTGTAATATGCACTCTCTATGGTTTCTATGTTCTCTCTATGCGTATGCACTATCTGTTATTTGTCAGAATTTATGGCTAAAAAGGGGGAGTAGTTGTACTGTGCATGTGCATGTGCATGTGTGTTGTGTGCTTGTTTTGAAGCTTATCTTATGTATGGTTACATGTGTTGAGGGGGAGTGTAGTATATGTTGAGGGGGAGTACTGGTACATCTTTTGAGGGGGAGCTCTTAAGTTTTTATTCTTGGTGTGTGGAAATTTTTTTTTCCCTTCTCTAGGTGAATCCACTTTATGAGAGTTTATTTCTCTCTGTTTGTTCCTATGAGGCTAGATGTTGTGTCTTAACTGTTGCATGCCTCTGATTCTACTTGCAAGTTATCTTTATCCAAATTGCTCCTTGGAAGTAATCTCATTATATGCTACGGTTTTTTTCTTTCCTTGTTGTGTGCCTACGTTGACGTGAAGGAAACTTATCTGTGTATCTCCCAAAGAACTGGCTCTAGAGTGTTTTAGCCAAAATTTTGCCAAAGGGGGAGATTGTTGGGTTTTTGTAGATTGGCTACATTTTGCAAAAACATCTACTAGCAAGATGCTGGGACAGATGCGGTAGCATATGGAACAGCAGTATGTGACTTGTGCTTTTCGCGCCAGCTAGCGCTTTATATTTGTGTACGCAATCTTCCAAAGATTTGCCTGAAGATTTATTTTCCTCTAGCTTGCTGATCAAGGCGCGTGTATCTGATTGAAGATTTGTTTGAAGTTTTATTTGCCTTGCTATTTGTTCCACAAGATATTGTTCTATATTTGGAAGCTTTTTATTATTTCTAGAAGATTGTTTCAGCTGGACCGGACAATGTCCACGCTCTGTTTTGAAGCCCAAACCTGTGCTATCTCAGTACTATTTATTCGTGAAGGCAAACCCTAGTTGGGTAACTAAAAAAAACCGTGTGTGTTAGCAAAGCGTGTGTTTAAGGTTTTTAGGGTTTATTTTGTTAATTGTGAGCCTTGCTTGTATCTCCCTGATTCAAGCTAAGGACTGAGTTTGTTTTGAGTTGTAATTGTAAGCTGCTCCTAAGCTTTTAAGTACGGAGTGAGTATGTGTTATTAGTGTGTGTTTCTCTTGGTTGTGTTTTGTGTGTTTGATAACAACACTGTCTGTGTTGCTGGTAGGAATTGAGACGGGGTCTCATATCTAGGAGTTCCTAGATAGAGTTGCCACTGGTAGGGTCTAGGTGCAGAGTCAAGTAGTGTGTCTGCGTTGGTCTTTTCACTAGAACTATAATAGTGGAATCATTCCTGGATTGGTATCCCCCAGAGTAGGAGAGTTGCTCCGAACTGGGTTAACAAACTCACTGTGTACTTTTTATTTCCGCTGTGTTCCTTTTATTTTGTGTCTTGTTACACTGCGTTATTTTAATTGTAGTTCTGAGTAGACACGCGCTCGGACAGTTGTGCCAACATTGTGCACAGCATACTTCAGTCAGGTTGCCAGGAATTTCAGGGGGGTTTTGGGGGGTTAAACATGCAAATTGACAATTTTGCCCTCATAATAATTCAAAATTCCAATTAAGGACAAAACCAAATTCACACAGTTGCACGCCTCATTCACACAATTCACTCATTATAACACGTTCACACTCTCATAGCAACAACCGAAGCGTCGCTTGAAACCAACCGGAACATCTATAATATGTTTTACTGAGACTTTTTATGTTGGATTTATTTTGAGACTTATCTCATATTGTTAGATTTTTTTTTTGTAATTTCTTTTATGTTGGATTTATTTTGAGATTTGTTTAATGTTGCAGTCATTATGATGGATTTCTTGTTTTTATTATATCAACATATTTTGCTAATAACAATTGGGAACAAAAGAGCATGGTTCATCTTATTTATATCCATTTATTTTTTAATGGTTCATATTATTTTTGCATTTTAATTCATTAAAATTGGACTATGATGAATAAAACATGATTCAACTTCATTAATGAGTTGCTAAAAAAACTTCAGTTATGACTTTTAAATAATTTATACAGTTTTAAATAATATACATGGTTTGTACAAAAAAAAAAATACACTGTAAAAAAAATACATGGTTTATATATATATATATATAGCGAAATTAATTTGTTATTATTGTATCAATTTTTTAATAAAATTATTAAAAAAAACTATAGATTTTTAATTTTTTTTAATTTATATATATTTATATATATATATATAATTATTTTAGAGTATTCCTCAAAAAAAGAAAAAAGGGGTAAAATAGTAAAATTATCACATAAGCCCTCCATTTCCTTTTCTTGTTGGTTTTTTAACTCCCAAACAAGGGGAAGGCTTTCCCTCCTTTCCCCCTTCCCTCCCCTCCCTTCCCTTCCCCTCCTAAGCCTTTCCTTCCCCTCTCCTCAAAACTCGCAAACAAAGCCTAAGGTGCAATATATATTTCTTTCAAAAAAAGTGCAGTATTTGTTCCACTTTCCTCAGCATAAACTATTCTATTAATTATCCTTTTCTTAAAAAATAATAAACAAAAAAAAAAAACTTCTCTCCCTCTTTCTTCCCTATTAACCATAACGCCAGCAGCGTTTGTGGCCAACATCGGTTTTGGATTTCCCTCCTCAATCTTTTCCCACAAACAGAAATTCAAACCGACACCCACAAAAAAATGGTTACCACAGCAGAGGCAGGAAGAACAACCGCAACAACAGAGGCTGGAACCCTGGAAGAGGTCGTCAGACCGGTCCCAATCACTAAATCGGTGGTGGCCGCAACCATGGCAGTTGTGGGCTCCTTGGAATATTCCACCTTGTCCTTACCCATCCTACAATTGGGTTAGGTCCAACAATGCTCCTCAATCACAACAAGGAGGATTCTTGGGTCAAGTACTCAGCGGGCTGCTTTTAATGTCAACACACCCAGCCCAACTGACATTGAAAATGCTCTTCACACCCTCAACCTTGCTCAGCCAAACCCATCTTGGTATATGGACACTTGAGTCACTTCTCACATGACATCTTCGCAATGTAATCTTTCGTCTTATTTTAATTTGAGCAAAACTAATAAAATCATTGTAGGAAATGGTCATTCTATTCCAATTCACAGTCTTGGTAGTGCACATATAACTGACAAATATGTCAGTTATTACCTTGCATTTATCTTCCATTACATGTGATCCTCGAGTGCAGGCAAAACTTATTTAGCCTTTATTTAATTTAATCAGTCTTTTATAGTTTTTTATGTTTATTTGAGTTTTAGGAACCTTTTATGCTTTTTAGTGTTGGTTTAAATGACAAATCATGAGAAGATGTTTAAAGCTACATCGATGGGAAGCATGCTAACGATGTAAGAAGCTATAGCGCTGGAAAGGAGTCTGGAGTTATAGCGTTGAAGATCTCTCAGTATGGGTCGTATAAGTGTACAACCTTGGGTCCATTAGTTGCAAGCCTTAAGGACTAAGTTTACATCAGATTCCAAGAGATAAGGCTGCCAGCTCATACGAGAAAGTACTGAAGGACACATCCTGACAATGTAGGAAGCTACAACGTTGCGACGTATCAGACTTGGTTTTTATTGGATATGCATTAAAGTGGACTCAAAACATCTTGCGCTTGGAAAAGAAGATAAGGGAGTCTCAAATAGTACACAAAAGGGATAAGGTATATTCTTATGCTTAATGGTTAAGGCAAGGACCATCACATGGGAAAAGACCAAAAGGGCACTAAAGGAGAAGAAATGACTTGTACTATAAAAGTACAACAAGACCTATTTTGCAAGTATGTGCTAGTGGTGGGCTGTGCTGAATAGAATAGAGATTGGAGGCAGCAGCCTCCAATCAACCCTAGCCACCATTAGAGATTCAAATCATTCTTCTTTATCTCATACCTTCATCCATTTCATATTGAAACCATAATAGTTAAAATCTTAGAGTTTTAGAGTCATTAGAGTAAATTGTTAAGGGAGATCTGCAAAGAACTCACCTTTATCCTCAAAGGATTGTAATTTCTCTTTTGTAAACTCTAATCTTATCTAATGATTTATGCAATTATGTTTTTATCTCTTATCTTTTCCATTTCTAATATTCAGCTCACCATGAGCTAAACCCCTTCTAGTGGTTTAGACATGGTGAAGTTATGACGTTTATTTACTTGTGATATATAAAGTTGTAGCGACGAGCTTCTTTCTAACAAACTGCTTTAACTCAAAATCTTTAAAAATAAATTCTGATCATTTTTATTTCTAATGCTATAGCTCACTGATCCCGACAGGGTATGGGAATGGAACATGTTTGTTAGTTATGAATTTGTCCTTAAGCATTGACCGGTGAAAGGATCAAGAGAGACTTCTTGAACGTTAACTTGAACTTAGAAGAGTCTGGAAGCTATAGGAAGCTATAACTAAGCGCTAAGTTCTTGGTAGGACTCTTGTCATTGGCTAAAAGGGATCGTGACCCTAATACTCTTCGTGAGGAAAAGGTGAGCACCTAACCTAGAAATTGCTGTGTGTTAAGTTCTACGTAATCATACCCTGAAAGTTCTGAATCTTTGTATTTTGAACGTTGTGTCGTTACGGCCTTAACACGATGGATGAGGTAACACTCCCTAAGACCAATTGGTTGCCAGAAAGCTAGAGAGAGATATAGCTCTGTGAATCGTAGTTGCTAAAGATGCTTTGAACCGGCTATAGCTCTGAGAGTCACAATTGTACAAAGCTATAGCTCTGTAAATCGCAAAAATGCTTTGTCATAACTGAACCTAGTTTAAACCACACTTTTCACTTGAATCTCTAATTCCTTTTTACATTCTTTATTTACTTCTGCATTTTACTACTTTAGTATTTTCAAACCTTGTCTTTGTTATTTGTCTTTTTTGGATCTTAAATAATTAAACTTAGCATTTGGAAATACTTAGAACTTATCCACGACAATCCTCGTGGGATCGATATTTTACTTACTCTTTATTACTTGTTGCGACAATGTATACTTGCACTAAGTATGCATGGGAAATAGGTAACTATTTTCCTAGCATCATGCACACATACCCCCACTCTGCTTTAGTTTTAAACAATGTCTTTTATGCCCAAAACTTAATTATAAATTTAATATTTGTTTGTAAATTCACTACAGATAATAAAGTTTCAATTGAATTTGACCGGTTTGGTTTTTCTGTGAAAGATTTTCAGACGGGGCGCCTCTAATGAGATGTGAGACCCAAGGTGATCTCTACCCTATTAACAACACCGCAACAACAAATAAAGTTGAGGCTACATCTTCCTTTGCAGTTGCAGCTTTGTCATCCTCCCTTTGGCATGATCGTCTAGGTCATCCGAGAGAACATGTTTTAAATTCTCTTAGAAAAAATAAATTGATTGAAAGTAATAACTCTAGAAAATTAAATTCTCACTTTTGTCATTCTTGTTCTCCTGGTAAACATGTTAAATTGTCTTTCATGGATTATCATAATAGTAGTTTGTTGCATTTCGATATTTTACATGGTGATGTATGGACCTCTCCCATTTTAAGCTCATCCGGTCACAAATATTATGTTCTTTTCTCGGATAATTATTCAAACTTTTTGTGGACATTTCCTCTATCACATAAATCTTAAGTATATCTAACTTTTCAAAAACTACGAGCATACATCAACACACAGTTTTAAAGGGAGATTAAAATCATTCAATGTGATAACAGTCATTAATATGTCAAGGGTAACTTTCGAAAAATGTGTGAAATTAGTGGAATATCTTTTCGTTTATCGTGTCCTTATACTTCTCAAAATGGTAAATTTGAAAGAAAAATATGTTTCATTAATAATATTGTTCGAACTTTATTATTCATGCGTCTTTTCCCCCTTTTTTTGGCACCATGCTCTAGAAATGGCAAGCAAAACCATCAATTTTGAAACACCTCTTAAAATGTTGTACCACAAGGAACCCTCATACTCCCACTTATAGTGTTTGGTTGTCTATGTTTTCTACTTTATCCTTCCAATATAATAAATAAACTTCAACCACACTCAACACCATGTGTCTTTCTTGGATATCCTTCAAACCATCGAGGCTATAATTGTCTAGATATATCTTCAAATAAAATTATTATTTGTCGACATGTCTTGTTTGACGAATCCACATTTCCTAATTCAAAGTTGCATAATCCCCAATCTCCTACATACACCTTCCTAGACAATGGCTTGTCTCCTTATATAATAAACCAAATCATGACACAAGACCAACCTAATTGTCCACCAGTCCAACAACCAAACTTCACCTCCCCTCCTACTTCAAACTCACAAACAGTCGAGCACAACTCACTTCCCTCACTTATCCAAACAGAATTTCCTAATCCAGACCGGCCCAACTCACCTCAAAAATCTTCATTGCTATCCACACCCTCCCTCCACATAACCACACCCTCAAAATACTCTTCCCCAATTTTCCAACCCACTATATACACACACACACCAAACCGATAATTAGAAGTCAACATGACATCTTTAAACCTGACCAAAAATATTATGGTCTTCACACCCATGTTACAAAATCCTCTCTACCTAGGAGTCCTGTGTCTGCACACAAAGACCCAAATTGAAAATGGACATGGATAATAAATATAATGCTCTAATTAAGAATGAGATGTGAGATTCTTTAACATTTTGTAATAGAAGTGGCCACAACGTTACAACTTGTCCGAACAAAGAAGGTTATGTTCTATCATCAACCATCAAGAAGAGGAAAAATGAAGTTCAAGCACAACAAAATTTCAATCTTCTTTTTTATTTAAAGTCATACTTAAATTTTTGGAGTTATATCATTAAATTAGAACAAAAAGAGTGGCCATTGTTAATCCTTAAATTTGTTCTTGCCATCAAAATTTTTGGAGTTAAAATTTGTTTCTACTATCTAAATTCTTCCATAATATTCATGATGTGGATCTCATGTACTAATCCATGGAAAATCTATATAAAAGTTTTCGAGCATCTATCTAAATAATTTTTCTTCAAAAAAAATATAAATAAATTTTTGTGACACCCTTATCTAATGAAATGTCGTTGCATTTTATTTATGAATAATTGTCTATTCATTTATTACTAGAAGTAATCTTTATAGTTATAGTATGTAACACCCATACTAACATTAACTAGTATATTAGCATGTGCGTTAAACTGATACTGGATACATTTAAAAATTTCAATAATATTAATAATACATCACAATTGAATGTTTACAAATTTACTCGTCTGTACAAATATCCAATACTATAACAATACTTATACTATAACCATCAAGCTCCTGAGCTGGTACACAACGAGCAAATGTACTCCATCCAGTATCTCTGTGAAGATCTTCGTCACGAACCTCTGACTAACCTGTAAACCTGCACCAGAAGGAATGGGATGAGACATAATGTCTCAGTGAGCTCTACCCAACCTACTGTTGGCAACCACAGGGAACCTAGGGTCGCCATGCCTACCTTAGCAATCTTGGGGATTTCCTAGGATCGCCAAGTCTTTAACTGCCTATGACTATAAAACCTTCTGTAACTATAACTTAAACTGCCTATAACCTTTGTTGTAACTGTCTATAACCATTGCCATAACGGCCTATGACTATAACTATAATTGCCTAAATCCATAACTATGACCATGTCTGTATCTATGACTTAGTGATCGAGGGGAAGACCTAGGATCACTTTCTGATAACTGTCTATAACTATAACCGTATGTTTCCTGTGACTATGATTGTAACTGTAACTTTGACTATAACTGTAAAACATAAAACATATAAACAGTTCGATAGCAGTTTTATGTTAGCTGTTAGCGTTGAACAAGCAATTATCTGAGTTCTGTAGTACCCTAATTTTGTCCTACGCATTTTAAAACCAAAAAAATCAATCAAAAAAAATCAAAGAGGGGAAAAAGTCAAAAGTCAACAAAAGTCAACAGAAAAGTCAACATTTCAAAATTGAGGACTTCGCAATGCGAAGCCCACTTCGCACTGCGAAGTCTGCGATTTTTCTGCAGATTTTTGGTTTCTTGGATTTAATTCCAGAATTTGTTGCATATCATTTCCATAATTATTTTAAATAGCATTCATGGCTAATTGGGCCAAGCAAAGCCAGAGTTGAAGGACTTGCCATTAAATGCCAAGGTTGGAAGCTTTTTCTTCCAACCTAGCATGTGACAAGCAAGTGGGCTTGCCCTTGGGCAGCTCTAGTCCCTCCCAGGTGACCTGCTAACCACCACAAGGTTGCCAGCCACCTGCTTGAGGACTTTCCTCCTGCTTGCTGCCCCAAAAACCAGTCAAACCAGCTGGATTTCTCACTTGAAAAGCCATGAGTGCCTACTCTGTTTTGCAGCAGCTTTTCACCCTCTCACACCAGCCAATTTTAGCCTTTTCATCCCTCAATCTCTGCACATCACAGTGCACGTTTTTATTGACCAACCATTGAGATTGCAAGGATTGATCCCCAAGCATTAGCCAATTGCAAATCAGCTTTGTTCTTCATCATTACCTTCTAGAATTGGTTGAATTTGTGGCTGAAATCAAGCTGGATCTTGCCCCTTGGTACAAGGCAGGGTTGCCTCTATCCATTAGCATTTAATGCAAAGGGATTCAGCTTGATCTTGGCCACAAATCAGCTGAATTTTGGGATTGTGTAATGATGACAAAGATTTGGTTTTGGCCTATAAATAGAAGGCAATGCCAAAGGAACAAACACAGCTAACACAGCATTCAAAGAGCAGAAACTCTACACAGCTAACACAGCATTCAAAGAGCAGAAACTCTACTCATTTCAACCTACAAATCTCCCCAAACAACCAGAAAAAAACCAATCCACACAAAGCATTACAAAGTTCCAAAACCATCACAAATACTCAAACCTCTTGCACAAGCCTTCAACCAAATCAAACCAAGTGCAGCTGGAGCTTTGCTAAGGAGTTCTGTAAGTTACTAAGCTCTTTATCTTGCATTTTCAATTGTGTTTGCATAGCCATTTTGGCTCAAAACCTTTTGATCCTAAAAAACCCTTTTTGAATTTCAAAGAAATCCCAAGGTTTTCAAAACATCAAAACTGGTTTGTCCAACCTTTTTCACCCCAAAAACTCAAAGTTTTTCACCCATCTATAAGGTCTTGAGTGTGTTCAGAAGTTGTTTCTGAACAAAAGTTCAGAAACAGCTTCTGAACCCAAAATTTCGCATGCGTCGCAGTGCGAAGTCATGGTCGCAGTGCGACCATGACAGAACTCAGAACCTGAGTTTTTGTATCAAACCAACCAATTTTTGAGGTTCTAGCCCCAGAGCTCAGAACCTAAGAGTTTTTAAACCCATGTTCTTCAAACCATAACAAGGTTTTTGCATAATTTTGGCAAAATCACAAGTTCGTATAACCATTTTGTGGGTAACTTGCAAAGCAAGTTATGTTCCCAAATTCTCAAAACCACATGAACAAACAAGCTATGTTCATCATTTCAATCCAAACTTGAACAATAAATATTGTTCATGATGTTCAAAACTCAAAGATGAACATACACCGTTTACGTTCGCATTTTCGCAAAATGAGACGAACTTGCGCGTTTTTAGCAAACTTGCTAAACCTTCCCATTTTTGGATTTTCAAACCATATGTTTTGACATACCTTGGGATTTCTAAAGAATTCAATCCAAAAATATGAATGAAAAAGGGATGGTGTGACGTATGTCTCTCCATCGCCCCGATTGTACGAATGCGTGACGTATGTCTCGTCGCTCGGACAATCGTCATTCCCTTTTTTAATATGTACAACCCTAACCAAACCAAATCTTGGCCCCTTGTGGTCAATCCAAACCTTTTGGTCCCCCGTTGGCCATTAGACTCAACCCCTCGACTCGTTAGAGTCCACTCGGTCAATGTTCGACTCGTCCGAGTCCATTGTACCCGTTCTTGATCTCAGTGGATCAATCGAACAATCGCCCGACTCTTCGGAGTCCACTCGGTCAATGTTTGACTTATATGAGTCCATTGTACCTCTCTTGGTCCCATAGCGACCAATTCAACCCTCTACCCTAACGGACGTACCTTTTAACAATTCTAATGTGATTCGCGAACGAACGCTTAATAAGTCTCCAAGTGCGAGCATACAAGCTACGTTTAATCGCAAGAATTCGGTTAAAACATCGTCCAATTAAAATCAACCAACACATATACGTTTTTCTACCAAAGAACTACGTATGCTTTGAATTCTCCGACTACCGGGAGATACGTAGGAGCAAGATCGACATCTTGTCAAGCACAATAATAATAAAAACTTTTTTTTCTTTTTTCGTTTGTTTTTATCTCTTTTCCCCCCTTTATTATATTTTTAACATAAATGAACATGCACGCAAAGTATAAAAAAAAACAATTCAAGCTTTAACCAAATAGAAGGTTCCCGTTGAGTACAACGGACGTGAGGGGTGCTAATACCTTCCCCTCGCGTAACCGACTCCCGAACCCGACAATGGTTGCGATGACCTAATCCTTATCCTCATCGTCAAAGGGTTTTATTATCGTTTCCCTTTACAACAAAAAAAACTTAAGGGTTTATCAACGTTCCCTTTACACAAAAACTTTGGTGGCGGCTTCACAAAGGCCCTCCGAGCGTTCGAGGACGTCCTCGGAGCATTTGCGCGTCTTTTTCCCGAGGAAAAAAACGAGGTGCGCACAGCTGGCGACTTCACTGGGGACCCTGTTCCCACTAGTGAGTCAAGCCTAACCTATTTGGTTTAAAGCCAATTGTTTTATTTTCTTTGTGCTCCATGTTTATTTATTTTATTCATACATGTTATATTTATGCTTTATGTTTATATTTGCTTTATCTGCTTTATATTCATATCATATATATCAAATGCGGGGGTTACTTGAGTGATGTTACTCCACATTGTTCGGGTTAATGCCGGACGTGTGAGGCTCTCTACCCGAGCTTGAGAAAAAAACTAAGTTAGAAGGAGGTTGTGTGCGGAAGCCCGCGTTGACGTATGTCCGTGAGGTAGGATGTCCAACCCCACTTAGAGGAGATTTTCACGTGGAATTAATTGAAGTCATGTCGACGTATGTCCATAGACAACCCTAATTCCATGTGAGGTCTATGATTCTAAGGACCTCTTCTTAGGAAATTTCACCTTTTAGAGCCTACATGTGAGGATGGGGGGAAGTTCCGAACCTTCATACACCAAACCCTTGCATATCATAACATTTGCATTCATAAAACTTTTTGCATAAACAAAAAAAAGAGGGGCATATTTTTGCATTCTCATTGCATTCATACATGCATTTTCATTTCAAAGAAAAACCCTCACATCATTCCCTCACCAAACACCAAAAAAAGGGAAGTACCCGACCCGGTGTACAGTAGCGTTTCGGATGAGATCCGAGCAACCGGAAGGCCATCGAAATTCCAGAAATTTTTTCTTTGTCCAAGTAATTTAACATGTTTTTTCTAAAAAAAAAATCAAATCATTTTGCTCTTCCCAAGGCAAAGGATTAATTTTTATGGGACCCCCATATTTCAAATCATTTCCGTCATTAATAAATTTGCAGTTTATTTTCAAAAGAGTTCGTTTTTCTTTCGTTCTTAAATAAATTTTCGCAACCCTACAAAAAAATCATCATACACCAAAAAAATAACACTGCTACGATCCCTTTTGACTTCAATCTTCAATTTAAACCAAACGGAAGATGATAATAAGGACGATTTTGAACCTCCTGAAGGATTGTCCAGACTTGGGGATCAAGAGGATAGGGTAATACAACCTCACCAAGAGAGCCCTCAAAAGAATGGCACCACAGTTCTCCCTCTGCCGGGGCACACTCTATAAGAGAAATCACAGTCTTACCCAGACGTATGGATAAACATGAAGCAGTCATGCTCACCAAAGGAATCCAAGAGGAGTCCTTCCAAACCCATGCCAAGACATGTCACAAGTGACAAAATTATGCCAACAAGGGGCACATACCACAAACACCTCTGAATGTCATGACATCACCCTAACCTTTTTCTATGTGGGGCATAAACATGTTCGGAAGGATTGAGCCAAAGGCTTCAAAAGGGCACCCGTTCATACTAGTTGCCATCAACTGTTTCACCAAGTGGGTCGAAGCAGCTTCCTATGCAAACACAACCAAACAAGTGGTCGCCCAACTCATCAAAAAAAGAAACCATTTGCCGTTACGGCACTCCCCACAATTTCCCACAAAAAGCCAAGTCATCATTGGCATTCCACACACAATTTCCAAACAAAAAGCCCAATTTTCATTGGCACTCACAAACATATTCCCAAATACCATTTCCAATAAAAGCCCAATTTTCATTGGCCCTTACAAACACAATCACACATAAAGCCCAATTTTCATTGGCATCTCCACTCCAATCACAAAAAGCCCGACCTCGCTCGGCAACCAAAAACAAAAAGTCCGACCTTGCTCGGCATCCAAACACCCAAGACCCAATTTCCATTGGCATTCAAACACAAACAAGGTTCGACCAGCTGAACCCCATAAAAGAGAAACACCTCACAGCATTGGGGCATGGACAGCTCGACAAGAAAGTTCATTCTCAAGAATTTAGAGAAGAAGACTTAATGCTTGAAAAAGGTATTACCCATCCACAAGGATCCCCCTATCAATAAACTCCGGCGCAGTCAAAAAAATATATATGCCAAAAAGAAAAAAGAGCTCGCTAAATCAAAAACCCGAAAAGGGCGGTTTAGGCAATAGAGAGCGTCCTGGTAGATCGAAAACCTGAAAAGGCGGTCTAGGCAAAAATTAAGGACATCAAAAAAGGAAATACACCCCAGTGGACTGAAAACTCGAAAGAGCGGTCCAGGTAAAAGTTAGGGGTTTCAAAAAAAAAAAAGAAAAGAGGCAAAAGACTGCGGCACGTGAGGTCCGGACAGAATTCAAGAGGGAAAGAGTCAACCTCATTATCATCTTTCAAAAAAAAAAAAAAGAGTTATTTCGAAGTCATAGGGAAAGTAGCACGTGAAACCCAAGCAAATCTTCATTTGCCTTTTTGTTTCTTCCTTTTTCTCTACCCCAGTAATCACCTCTTAAAGGGATTACATTTTCACGAATAGTTACCCACACAAGGGACTAAGTTTCGTTGAATCAAAGTCATTTTTAAACCTTTTCATTGTTATGCGTCCTTACTTGCTCATAAAATGTGTTTTTATTCATGATAAATAATGCATTGAAATATGGGAATAACATAAAAAAAACAAAAAAATGTGTGTTTTTTTTACTTGGACGTTAAATGTCGAAAGAATTTCGTTGGTCCCCGGTATTGCATCAGAGGACTCAAAACTTGAAGCTTTGCATCAGTCATTTTAAGACTCATGCTCTTCAGCAGAAACAAGTGCGTAGCTCACAACGCGTAAAACGCAAAGATCCCGGGTGTCGGAGGAAACAAATTCCCCAAATAAAGCTCACCTTCATACATCTTTTTCATCCACTAAGGCCGGATATCGATCATGCTTCCAAAATGATCCTTATATCCCCAGTGAGATCACACCAAAAACGAAAGCCCGACCTCGCTCGGCCACCAAAACCAAAGCCCGACCTCGCTCGGCAACCAAAACAAAAAGCCCGACCTCGCTCGGCAACCAAACAAAAAGCCCGACCTCGCTCGGCAACCAAACAAAAAGTCCAATATTCATTGGCAAACCAAAGAACTACGTAAGCTTTGAATTCTCCATCCCACCAGGAGATACGTAGGAGCAAGATCATCATCTTGTCAAGCACAACAAACCAGAGCCCAATAATCATTGGCGAACCAAAGTCCAATATTCATTGGCAAACCAAAGAACTACGTAAGCTTTGAATTCTCCATCCCACTAGGAGATACGTAGGAGCAAGATCATCATCTTGTCAAGCACAACAAACCAAAGCCCAATATTCATTGGCCCACAATAAAACAACCTTTTGACATTCCCCAGGGAGTCTCAACCCCAAACAAAAGTCCAATCATTATTGGCAAAAAACACAAATTTTCGGGCTTAGGCTCGAACTACACCGGTTTTGATCCCATTTGGGTATGTAGGCAAAGGACCTTGTCCTTCCAAACCGACCAACCAAAAAACAAACGAAACACAAAAAGAGAGCCCAACTGTCATGAACACAACCACAAACAAAGACCGACTCTGCTCGGCACCCAACCAACATCATTTTATTCATGCATGCATATTTAAAACCATTCATACATATGCATTTCATTCCATAAAGCATGCATCCTTAACAAGGATTCTCCAGCAAGTATCACATATTCACCAGCATCCATCAACATTCAACCAGGGGCACCTATTTAGGGTAAGACCGCAGCTCGTTAGGAATCGATATTCGGAAGCAGTACCTGAATAAGATCACCTAGCTTAGGTATCGACCTCTAGAAGCAATACCTAGAGTAGATCATCTCCCCCAGTGTATCGACCTTCAGTGTTAACGGCTGAATAAGATCACAGCTCGTTAGGAATCGACATTCAGAAGCAGTACCTGAATAAGATCACCTAGCTTAGGTATCGACCTCTAGAAGCAGTACCTAGATAAGATCACCTACCTCATTGTTCCACCTCTAGAAGCAGTACCTAGAGTAAACCTCCATCTTAGGTATCGATCTCTAGAAGCAGTACCTAGACAAGATCACCTACCTCAATGTTCCACCTCTAGTGACATCCTAGAGTAAATCACCACCCTCAGGAATCGACCTCTAGAAGCAGTGCCTAGATAAGATTACCTTCATCCCCCAGCGGATCTACCTCCAGTGTTAGCGGCTGGATACGATCAACCCCTACCAACCCTTACATTTGCATTTCGCGAAGGACAAAATTCGGGTCCTTCTTTTTACTTAATTGATCTCCGCAAAGAGTTCATGAGATGCC
Organism: Medicago ruthenica; assembly: GCA_018208015.1. Lineage (NCBI taxonomy): Eukaryota > Viridiplantae > Streptophyta > Magnoliopsida > Fabales > Fabaceae > Medicago > Medicago ruthenica. The sequence continues at coordinate 15,252,158 of CM031373.1, forward strand.
CTCGGCACTCACGTACTCTATGCGAAGACACAATTAAGTAGGGGCAGCTGTAGTACCCTAATTTTGTCCTACGCATTTTAAAACCAAAAAAATCAATCAAAAAAAATCAAAGAGGGGAAAAAGTCAAAAGTCAACAAAAGTCAACAGAAAAGTCAACATTTCAAAATTGAGGACTTCGCAATGCGAAGCCCACTTCGCACTGCGAAGTCTGCGATTTTTCTGCAGATTTTTGGTTTCTTGGATTTAATTCTAGAATTTGTTGCATATCATTTCCATAATTATTTTAAATAGCATTCATGGCTAATTGGGCCAAGCAAAGCCAGAGTTGAAGGACTTGCCATTAAATGCCAAGGTTGGAAGCTTTTTCTTCCAACCTAGCATGTGACAAGCAAGTGGGCTTGCCCTTGGGCAGCTCTAGTCCCTCCCAGGTGACCTGCTAACCACCACAAGGTTGCCAGCCACCTGCTTGAGGACTTTCCTCCTGCTTGCTGCCCCAAAAACCAGTCAAACCAGCTGGATTTCTCACTTGAAAAGCCATGAGTGCCTACTCTGTTTTGCAGCAGCTTTTCACCCTCTCACACCAGCCAATTTTAGCCTTTTCATCCCTCAATCTCTGCACATCACAGTGCACGTTTTTATTGACCAACCATTGAGATTGCAAGGATTGATCCCCAAGCATTAGCCAATTGCAAATCAGCTTTGTTCTTCATCATTACCTTCTAGAATTGGTTGAATTTGTGGCTGAAATCAAGCTGGATCTTGCCCCTTGGTACAAGGCAGGGTTGCCTCTATCCATTAGCATTTAATGCAAAGGGATTCAGCTTGATCTTGGCCACAAATCAGCTGAATTTTGGGATTGTGTAATGATGACAAAGATTTGGTTTTGGCCTATAAATAGAAGGCAATGCCAAAGGAACAAACACAGCTAACACAGCATTCAAAGAGCAGAAACTCTACACAGCTAACACAGCATTCAAAGAGCAGAAACTCTACTCATTTCAACCTACAAATCTCCCCAAACAACCAGAAAAAAACCAATCCACACAAAGCATTACAAAGTTCCAAAACCATCACAAATACTCAAACCTCTTGCACAAGCCTTCAACCAAATCAAACCAAGTGCAGCTGGAGCTTTGCTAAGGAGTTCTGTAAGTTACTAAGCTCTTTATCTTGCATTTTCAATTGTGTTTGCATAGCCATTTTGGCTCAAAACCTTTTGATCCTAAAAAACCCTTTTTGAATTTCAAAGAAATCCCAAGGTTTTCAAAACATCAAAACTGGTTTGTCCAACCTTTTTCACCCCAAAAACTCAAAGTTTTTCACCCATCTATAAGGTCTTGAGTGTGTTCAGAAGTTGTTTCTGAACAAAAGTTCAGAAACAGCTTCTGAACCCAAAATTTCGCATGCGTCGCAGTGCGAAGTCATGGTCGCAGTGCGACCATGACAGAACTCAGAACCTGAGTTTTTGTATCAAACCAACCAATTTTTGAGGTTCTAGCCCCAGAGCTCAGAACCTAAGAGTTTTTAAACCCATGTTCTTCAAACCATAACAAGGTTTTTGCATAATTTTGGCAAAATCACAAGTTCGTATAACCATTTTGTGGGTAACTTGCAAAGCAAGTTATGTTCCCAAATTCTCAAAACCACATGAACAAACAAGCTATGTTCATCATTTCAATCCAAACTTGAACAATAAATATTGTTCATGATGTTCAAAACTCAAAGATGAACATACACCGTTTACGTTCGCATTTTCGCAAAATGAGACGAACTTGCGCGTTTTTAGCAAACTTGCTAAACCTTCCCATTTTTGGATTTTCAAACCATATGTTTTGACATACCTTGGGATTTCTAAAGAATTCAATCCAAAAATATGAATGAAAAAGGGATGGTGTGACGTATGTCTCTCCATCGCCCCGATTGTACGAATGCGTGACGTATGTCTCGTCGCTCGGACAATCGTCATTCCCTTTTTTAATATGTACAACCCTAACCAAACCAAATCTTGGCCCCTTGTGGTCAATCCAAACCTTTTGGTCCCCCGTTGGCCATTAGACTCAACCCCTCGACTCGTTAGAGTCCACTCGGTCAATGTTCGACTCGTCCGAGTCCATTGTACCCGTTCTTGATCTCAGTGGATCAATCGAACAATCGCCCGACTCTTCGGAGTCCACTCGGTCAATGTTTGACTTATATGAGTCCATTGTACCTCTCTTGGTCCCATAGCGACCAATTCAACCCTCTACCCTAACGGACGTACCTTTTAACAATTCTAATGTGATTCGCGAACGAACGCTTAATAAGTCTCCAAGTGCGAGCATACAAGCTACGTTTAATCGCAAGAATTCGGTTAAAACATCGTCCAATTAAAATCAACCAACACATATACGTTTTTCTACCAAAGAACTACGTATGCTTTGAATTCTCCGACTACCGGGAGATACGTAGGAGCAAGATCGACATCTTGTCAAGCACAATAATAATAAAAACTTTTTTTTCTTTTTTCGTTTGTTTTTATCTCTTTTCCCCCCTTTATTATATTTTTAACATAAATGAACATGCACGCAAAGTATAAAAAAAAACAATTCAAGCTTTAACCAAATAGAAGGTTCCCGTTGAGTACAACGGACGTGAGGGGTGCTAATACCTTCCCCTCGCGTAACCGACTCCCGAACCCGACAATGGTTGCGATGACCTAATCCTTATCCTCATCGTCAAAGGGTTTTATTATCGTTTCCCTTTACAACAAAAAAAACTTAAGGGTTTATCAACGTTCCCTTTACACAAAAACTTTGGTGGCGGCTTCACAAAGGCCCTCCGAGCGTTCGAGGACGTCCTCGGAGCATTTGCGCGTCTTTTTCCTGAGGAAAAAAACGAGGTGCGCACAAGTTCATTTTACGGAGTGCGGCCCGGGTGGAGTAACCCCGAGGACAGCTCCCTATGAACCGGTGAAACTCCTATCATATCAGGCTATCACCGGACTCCCTATGAAACGTGTGGACAACCCTCTCGGAGAAGTCCCATCCGGCGAATCCCGGAGTCTGATGAACACGCCCTATGACTGTGAAACGTGCAAGCACGCCAATAACTTTGATCTTTAATTCTTTAATTCTTTAACTTTAACGTATGAACATATAATCTGTCTCTTTAATTCTATAACAATACTGTAATCTATAACCTGTAATCTATAACCTGTAATCTATAACCTTGGCTTATCGTTCTCATAAGCCTCCTATAATAGTTGGAGAACCAACACTATAAATATATCTGTAGCTATAATTGCTTAAACATTCCCATGCCTATATATATACCAAAGGGATACTTCTATAACTTTAATCACCTAACATCCTCGTATTCTAAAATGAATACATCTATAATTTATTCACATGTGCTTATCCTATAAAAGGTTCTAAGCTTAATCATTGTTTCATTCTTGGTTTAGACTCACTTAGTGTGTACATGGAGTTGCTTAGTAAGGGATAATCCCATTACTAGCTCTATTATTCCTCTACATAACTTAAATATTGAGTATTCATCTCCCTATGCCATACCTATTACCCACCATACCTTATATGCATTCTTATACTCTAAAACATGAAAATGGGTAGCTGGAAAATCGGGGGCCGATTTGCTAAAATCGGGGGCCGAAATTTGCCGTAACAAAAAACTGGATTTCCATGCTTTGAAATCGGCGGCCGATGGCACAAAATCGGGGCCCGATTTTCATCATCAGACAGCACACAACATGTTCAAACGTGATTTCCACCCCTTATGGTTTAACCACTCATACCCAAGCATCATAGTAGCTTAAAGGGTAAATTCTAAAACAGATAATCAGCTTATATCATATATGAACAAGGAATTACTATCAAAAGGGCTTATGGCACTATAACCTCAAAATTGATCATAAACTATAAACATTCCATAACTTAATCAAGAAGGGTTCTAAAACCCACTAGGAGCTCACCTCAAATTCGTGCTTGATCCATGCTTGCTAAGCTTCATTCCAAAACCTTAGCTAGATGCTTCTCCTTTGATAATTTCTTCACCAAAACCCTAGTTTCTAATCCTTTTATCCTCTCTTGATTCTTGGCCTTCAAGTCACAACCTTGCTTGCTTTCATGAAGATGGAGAGTTTGGGGGTGAAGTTTAATGATTGTTGAAAGATTGGAGGGAGGGGCGCATGAGTGGAAGAAGAGAGAAGGAAGAAGAAGTTTGTGATGTCTAGAGAGAGAAGGAGAATGAGAAATGAGGGAAAATTATCCCTTTTCCCCTTTTATAAAAAAATCTAAACACGGCAATTACCAATTTGCCCTTCCCAAAATATCTTTGATATGTCGTCTCAATACTGATAAATACTTGAGTCGTAAGCGGGATATTACATAGTATTTCCTCCATTTTTTTTTATGTTTTAGAACTTCATCTATATTCTAAAATATTTGATGTTTTAGTATATTTAATATTATTTTTTCTAAGTTTACCCTTGTTGGAAAACTCACTATAAAACTATTGTAGGAGTTATAACCTTTGGCTTATCACATGTGAATTAATTATAAATAATGACATTTTAGTAAAAAACATACAAATATTTATATGCTTTAATTACTCCTTAAGACTTGTGCCAAGAGTTAAAACATCAAAGGATAAAAAATGGAGGGAGTATGAAGTTATAAAAAAAAAGAATAGAATGATTAATAGGATAGAGAGAAAAACCACTTTTCAAGAAAAAATAATTAATCTTGTCAAAAAAAGAAAAAATAATTAATATGATAGTTTATGTTTAAGAAAGTGGTACATATCTCCATTTATTTTTATAAATGAGAGGATCTTTGAGATATGATCCTCTCCATTTCTGATTTTCTCCATTTGGAAAGATAAAAATACATAAAAAGTAAAAAATAATTAATGATGGTAGGACCCATTTAATGATAGGACTAACAACCTTTTTTTTTGTGTCTCTTTCTAAATGACAATCTTCATTTATTTTTCTAAATTTATAAATGGAGATATGATCATCTCCATTTATGATTATCTCCATTTATTTCATTTGGAGATATAAAGATACATAAAAAGTAAAAAAAAATTAATGATGGTAGGACCAAGTAGGATCCTCTCCATTTATGATTTTCTCCATTTATTCCATTTGGAGAGATAAAAATAGATAAAAAGTAAAAAATAATTAATGATGGAAGGACCCACAAGATATTTTTTTTGTGTGTCTCTTTCTAAATGACAATCTCTATTTATTTTTATAAATGGAGAGGATCCTTGCTCGGGACCGAGTAGGATCCTCTCCATTTATGATTTTCTCCTTAATTTGTGACTGAAAAAGTTAAATATATGTATTGATATAATCGAAGTATATATATCTTGTTGAGATATTTTGACTAGATATACAAAAATTGTTTAAAATAAACGAGGGAGCAACAAGTAAGCATAAAAAATGTTTTATATTTGAAATTTCTGGCAGGTCCTGATGCTGTTTGTAAAACAGAGCAGAACAGAGTACAAAGTTGCAGCGTAAACAAAAGTTTAGAAGCAAAACAATATCAGATAGAAATAACAGACTGAAAGTAAAGATGCACAAGATATTTGTTAACCCAGTTCGGTGACAAACACACCTACATCTGGAGGCTACCAAGCCAGGAAGGAAATCCACTATGATAGTCCTAGTTCTAAGTTCTCAGCAAACTCCCAGTTTACAACTTATCACCTAGCTACTACCCGTATTGATTTCAACCTAGGAACTCCTAGACCTGAGATCCCATCTCACTTCCCTCAGTCAATCACTGCCCCAGTGATATCAGACTTTAATAACAAACAACTAAGTAGGAGACACACTCGAAAGACATAAACAGTCATTTTTGCTTAAAAGCTTCAAGTGATTACAACTCAATAAAACAAACCAACTCTAAACAATAGAGTGGTATACAAAAACAGAGCACACAGCTCACAGACTCAAAACCTAATAAAACTCTATCAGTACTTGCTTTGGTTTTGGTTGAATTTCTTCAAAGGTAACACCTTCTTTATATAGCCTTCAGCAGCAACAAATAATTGAACCAAATATTCTTCAAAGATATATTTCCAAAATTCTTTAGAAACATATAGAAGCAAATATTATTCAGAAGTATATTTTCCAAAGATCTCTTTGAAAATATATTCACAAATAAAAATGTCCAATCTTCAGAATATATCTTACGAAAATATTCTTCCTTCTAGAAACGCAGCTTGGAGAATTCTTCAATTAAATCTACAAAAGATCATGTGAGAAAATTAATAGCTCAAAGACACAAAAACAGAACGCAGAAAACCAGCTTCTGAAGGTACTTCTGAAGGTCTGCGTCTGATCATTTCAGCTTCTGAAGGTTGCTTCTGAAGGTCAGCGTCTGAACAGTGCTTCTGAAGGTTCAGCTTCTTAACAGTGCTTCTGAAGTTCAGCTTCTGAGGTCCAGCTTCTGAAGACGTTCAGCTTCTGAGGTCCAGCTTCTGAAGACGTTCAGCTTCTGAAGTTCTTCTGAGGTCCAGCTTCTGAAGACGCGCATCTTGCTTGTATATTTGATTTTAGCAAACATGAAGCCAACAACCAAATATCCAACAATCTCCCCCTTCGGCAAATTTTTGACTAAAATCAATCTGAGAACAAAGGCAAGATCTTCACTCATCAAAGTTGCGCAACCATGAAGAACATAACATAAACGTAGTAACCCAAAATGCAACAGAGTCAGCAGCGGCACACACACTATGTTTCCACACATACACTCCCCCTGAAACATGAGACTCCCTCTGAAACAGATCAGTAGCATCTTTTGAAACATACACTACTTCCCCTGAAACAGAGACTCCCCCTGAAACACATCAGCTCTGTATTGCTTCTTACAGAAATGCTTCTGACACACTTATTTCTCCCCCTTTTTAGCCAAACAATTTTGACAAAAATAACCATGCAATCACCAGGAGTAGAAAGAACAAGGAACAACAGAGGTTACAGACCATATGCACACAAATAGAGGAAAAACAAACACATGGAACACGCCCAGAAATTTGCAACACATTTCATTTCCAACAGAGGCTATAAACATCCAATATAGACCAGCACATCACATCACCACACACAAAGTCTTCACAGAAGAACATAATTACACAGCAAAGTCTTCACACATGAAACAAAAACTGACAAAGCCTCAAAAGCTGCTTTGTCCTCAGATTCTGCTATAACTCCTAAAAAAGACAAATGCCCAGTTTGCTCATCCCTTTAGATGGTCCAACAACAGCATTCTTCTTAGCAACAGGAGTAGGCCTGCTGACATCAACAACAGCCTTTCCTTTCCTAGACTTTAGTCTCTTTGCTACACTTTGTTCAAGCCTATTTCCGATGGGTTCATCATCAGACTCCACATCAGAACCCACATCAGAACCACCATCAGACTTGGATGGGGGTAGATTCAGGGTTATCAACAACAACCTTAGAGGGGGACACTGTTGCATCATCAACATCCATTTCAGCATTAACATTATCATCTTTGATTATCTTCACATGTGTTGCATCAGATGTTCTCTTGTGTCTTGCATTCATAAGAGCAAAATTCTTCATTCTACTCTTGGCACAATCTCTGGATCTGTTGGTAATTTCTTCATTCAGATTCCCTATGATCAGGTCCTTAGGATGATCCTTTTGGATTCTAATATTTGGACCTTTGCTGCCTTCAACAATCTTGAGTTTGGGTTTCCATTCCTTCTTCACATTGATTTTGTTTACAATGGGTTCCACTTTTCTTTGTTGAAAGTGCTTGGGGTATCCATACAGCTTGAAACAGAATGGCTTTATGTGCCCCTTTTTACCACAGTAATGACATACCCAAGGACGAGCTACTCTCTTGCTCTTAGATCCCTGAGGTTTGTTCTGATGTTTCAATTTAGGTTTGTTCACCATTGTATCAGATGTTCCAACAGCTGCAATGAACCTTTTATCTGGATTTTGCTGTTTGTTCAAGGTCCTATAATCAAACCCTATTCCTTCTAGTTTCCCTTGGTTCTGACTCTCCAAAATTTCTTCTACCATATCAGTACCAGTGTTCATCATTCTAACCTGCTTCTTTAAATGTTCAAGTTGAGAGTTCAGCTGGGTTACCTCATCTTTGAGACCAGAAATTTGCTCTAAGTGTTCACTTCTTTCAGCATGCAGTTGATTGATAGTCTTCCTCTGATTTTCTAATTCTTTGTAAAAGGTAGTCAGTTCTTCATAAGACAATTTTCCATCACTTGACTCAGTATCAGATGGTGCTTCAGAACCTGATGGTGCTTCTGAAACCTTAACATCATCAGACATACATTTACCAGTTAAGGCAACAACATGCCTAGCTGATTCACTTTCCACTTCGACTTCTGAGTCATCTGGTTGCTTACTGATGTTGAACCTGATGTTCTGACCATTTAGTTTGGGTCTCCTGTCAACACGTTTCAGAATATTGCTAAACTGTCTTCTAAGTAACACAATAACCTCTGAAATTCTTTCATCAGTATCTATTTCACATTGAACGATTTCCTCATCAGTGTTGGATATGAAAGTTGTGCTTTTATTCATCTCCACAGATCTATCATTAATAGCTACTCCTTCCTTGTCCATTCTGCCAGAAAATAACTTCCCTGGAGCTCACCCTAAAACAGGCAGGGTGCTTGCTCTGATGCCAATTGAAATTTCTGGCAGGTCCTGATGCTGTTCGTAAAACAGAGCAGAACAGAGTACAAAGTTGCAGCGTAAACAACAGTTCAGAAGCAAAACAATATCAGACAAAAATAACAGACTGAAAGTAAAGATGCACAAGATATTTGTTAACCCAGTTCGATGACAAACACACCTACATCTGGAGGCTACCAAGCCAGGAAGGAAATCCACTATGATAGTCCTAGTTCTAAGTTCTCAGCAAACTCCCAGTTTACAACTTATCACCTAGCTACTACCCGTATTGATTTCAACCTAGGAACTCGTAGACCTGAGATCCCATCTCACTTCCCTCAGTCAATCACTGCCCCAGTGATATCAGACTTTAATAACAAACAACTAAGTAGGAGACACACTCCAAAGACATAAACAGTCACTTTTGCGTAAAAGCTTCAAGTGATTACAACTCAATAAAACAAACCAACTCTAAACAATAGAGTGGTATACAAAAACAGAGCACACAGTTCACAGACTCAAAACCTAATAAAACTCTATCAATACTTGCTTTGGTTTTGGTTGAATTTCTTCAAAGGTAGCGCCTTCTTTATATAGCTTTCAGCAGCAACAAATAATTGAACCAAATATTCTTCAAAGATATATTTCCAAAATTCTTTAGAAACATATAGAAGCAAATATTATTCAGAAATATATTTTCCAAAGATCTCTTTGAAAATATATTCACAAATAAAAATGTCCAATCTTCAGAATATATCTTACGAAAATATTCTTCCTTCTAGAAACGCAGCTTGGAGAATTCTTCAATTAAATCTACAAAAGATCATGTGAGAAAATTAACAGCTCCAAGACACAAAAACATAACGCAGAAAACCAGCTTCTGAAGGTACTTCTGAAGGTCTGCGTCTGAAGTTCTGCGTCTGAACATTTCAGCTTCTGAAGGTTGCTTCTGAAGGTCAGCTTCTGAAGGTCAGCGTCTGAACAATGCTTCTGAACAGTGCTTCTGAAGGTTCAGCTTTTGAACAGTGCTTCTGAAGTTCAACTTCTGAGGTCCAGCTTCTGAAGACGCACATCTTGCTTGTATATTTGATTTTAGCAAACATGAAGCCAACAACCAAATATCCAACAATTTTTATGAATAAAAAACTAAACATAAAATCTATATGCTATAAATAAATAAAATAAAAATGTATATATAGCTATAAAATAAGAGCAAAATAAAATCATCACCAAAAGAATACCATCTAACATTCTATTAGAATCACATAAGTTTTGCCGAACATGAGAACACTATTGATACCAACACATAATGAGTTTATGATCTCGTTCATAGAATGAACATGTGTGACGCAAATATCTTATAAAATACTCTAACACAACTCTACAAAATCATTTGTGAGGTGAGAATTATCCTCACTTATATTGAAGTCAACACTTTTGATTCTTTATATTGAATTGATCAGGAAACATATCATGTGAACTAAGTGCAGTGAGTTTGTTTTTAAATTATTTACCATAAATCCATAATAATAATAATAATCACATTTATTAATTAAAAATTAATCGTGTCGTGCCATTTTCATGAAAATTTGTTACAACACAATTTTGGTCCAACAGCAGAGCAACTTGATGCAACAAGTTGGTGTATACTATGTCTAAGGACTTGCAGATTGAGATGAAACAATCAAAGTACAAACCCATGTCATTGTCAAAACAAAACAAAAAATGTACAAACCCATGTGCATTAGTCTTACAAATCATTGCCCATGGTCCCAAGAGAAGAGGTATCTTTCTTGACTGGGAAACTAACCACTAGGTAGGTATACATGCGTTGCCCACAATTTGTTCATTCTTCAAGCAAAAGCTCATGAAGTGTTTTTAACATAGAAAGTCGAAGCTATCCCCACTTGTAGTGTACAGGCACTACATATGTATGATCATGAGACTAATCACGTTCAGAATTTGGCTAGAATAAATTTAACAGATAATTCCATCGAATAGTAAATTTTGATATGCATTGAGTCATAAATTGATGATCATCTAACCACATATTTGTGAATTGTCTTCATTCGAACAACACAAATTTCGAATTAGTTTAATATAACGAAAAAATGTCAAAGTAGTTTATAGATTTGACAAGTATTTATGGATATTTTTATGTTATGCCTGCTGTTTTAATTTGTTTTTCTTGTGTCCGAATATATATATATATATATATATATATATATATATATATATATATATATATATATATATATATATAATATGACAATTTGTAAAAACATGAAGAAAAAAAACAAATTTAACCTTTTTTCAAAATATTGAATTTTAATTCTGTGTATTTCACCAACTTGATGCTCGAAAACGTTGGCAGCCCAGAAATGATAATCCTAACACCATTCTTCATAGAAAATTTGGAATTTTTTTCATGTTTCATAATTGATAAAAATGTTATTTCTATTAATTTAATACTTTCCGTATTAAATCTAAATATTAAATTGAACAACCATTATATTATTTTATTATTTTGCTACTGGTTAGTAGATTATAATTTTCAGTTATTTATTAATTTAATGAAAAAATTAGTGTGTGGTTTCGTTTTGAAAAGAAAATTAATAAGTATTTGTTATATTTAAATAAGAAATTGTTGTGGCATAATTTTGTAGAAAACTTAAAATATCGTCCAAATGAATTGAAGTTTTTGGTATATTTTAAAAATATATATATTTCGTGTGGGAAAATTTGGTAGAAAATTTAAAATATCATCCAAGTGAATTGAAGTTTTTATTATATTGTAAAATCAATTGTTGTTGGAGAATATTGTTCAAGATAATTGAAGTTTTTGTTATTGAAAAAAATTTGATTATTATAGGAGAATTTTGTTGAAAATTTAAAATATTATTAAGTGAATCGAAGATATTTGAATATCGGAAGATATTGTTCTCATTGGAATGTTCGACCTCTAAGGTGAATTGAAGATATTTGAATACTGGAAGACTAGATTCTTAGATGAAGGTTCAACCTCTTAGGTGATTTGAAGATATTTGAATGCCGAAAGACTAGGTTCTCAAATAAAGGTTCAACCTCTTAGGTGAATTAAAGATATTAGAATACCTGAAGACTAGGTTCTCAAATGAATGTTCAACCTCTTAGGTGAATTGAAGATATTTGAATATCGAGAGACATTGTTCTAAGTGGAAGGTTCAACCTCTTATGTGAATTGAAGATATTTGAATACTTGAAGACTAGGTTCTCAGTTGAAGGTTCAAGCTCTTATGTGAATTGAAGATTTGAATGCCATAAGACTAGGTTCTCAGTTGAAAATCCACATACCCGAGCCTAAACCCTCCTGGGCAACAAGTTTGGTGTCCGTCCCCATACCCTATGGGCATCTAAGCGCCCGTACCCGCACTTTAACAATAAAAATATGATAAATAACAAATAATATCACAACATAATTAAAATATGATCTTAAATTCTTAAATCAACATATAAAATATTACCCATCATATTATTTAGCCAAATAAAAAGCATCTAAAATATAAAAAACAAATGCATATTACGATAAATAACAAAGACTTAGTGTCGCGTCGAATTTCGGATATCAAGCTATTGGGAAGCGTTGAATCACTGATTTTAAATCACGACTGAACTTTTAATTTTTCGGGGAGAAAAGGAAAAAAGTTCGAAATTACCTTGAAAAAGAGATTTTAGGTTCGAAAGTCGATTATGCGAGGGGAAGGTATTAGCACCCCTCACATCCGTTGTACTCAAAGGGAACCTCTTAGTCGGCTTAGGCTTAAAATGTTTCAAAGCTTTACTTGCGTGTTTGAATATATAAAAAGGAAAAAAAGAAAATATGATATATATAAAAAAAAGAGATAAAAACAAACGAAGGGAAAAAAAAAGTTTTTTATTAATGAGCTTGACAAGATGTCGATCTTGCTCCTACGTATCTCCCGGTAGTCGGAGAATTCAAAGCGTACGTAGTTCTTTGGTAGAAAAAAATTGTATGTTGGTTCGTTTTAATTAAAAAAGATTTGAAGACGCACAGAGGCGTAACAAGTTTAAATGATAAAGACGACGAACGCTAAGGCGATAAACTCGCGCAAGGCGTAAAATGTTTTAAAAGATAAAGACAGACGCACGGAGGCGTAAAAAGTTTAAAGATAAAAGACAGACGCACGAAGGCGTAAAAAGTTTGAAGATAAAAGACAGACGCACGGAGGCGTAAAAAGTTTGAAAATAAACGCGCAAAGGCGCGAAGGGTTCGGATTGACCACGAGGGCCAAGAAAAGCTTAAAAATGGCCACGGCGGACCAAAGGAAGGTTGAGCGTGCTAGACGCGTCAAAGGTGGAATGACGATTGCCCGAGCGACGAGACATACGTCACGCATTCGTGCAACCGAGGTTTGGGGAGACATACGTCAAGCCATTCCCTTTTCATTCAAGTTTGGTTTTGTTGAAACTCGGAGAAATCTCAAAGGGAACCAAAGCACTTGGTTGGGAAACTTAAAGAAAAGAAATCACGAACAAGTTTGTTGTTCGAGTTTATTGAAAATCATGAACATTACTCGTTGCTTAAGCTATTGAAACTCAAGAACAAGCGTAGTTCAAGTTTGAAAGATGCACAAAAATCATAAAAACATGCACAAATTTGGAAAATGCACAAGTTCGGCTCGATTCGAGCTTGGTTTAAAAAGAGTGAGCAAGCTCGGCTTTAGTTCGCGTTTGGATTGAAAATCATGAACAACGTTGTTGTTCAAGTTTGGTTTTGAAAATCAACGAACTTAGCTTATTGCTCAAGCTTGGTTTTGAAAATTTAAGAACATAACTTGTTTCACAAGTTACTCAAAATTTATTGCACGAACTTGTGAAATTTCCAAAGTTGTTCATGATTATGGATATGGTTTGAACAAAAATGATTTTAACCCTCTTTAGGTTCTGAATCAAGGGCTGGAACCCCAGAAATTTGGCATTTGGAAGCCTGATTCATATTCTGAATTTCACATACTTCGCAGAGCAACCAGAACTTGGCTCTGCGAAGTCAGGTTCTGATGTGGTCGCACTGCGAACATACTTTGCTCTGCGAAGTATGCGAAATTTTGAACTCAGAAGCTCTTTCTGAACAAAAGTTCAGAAACTGCTTCTAAGCAAGCTTCAGAACCTAAAGGGGGTTAAAAAGCTTTGCAAAATTGGGAAAAAAGGAGTGTAAAAACTCAGTTTTAATGTTTGGCCCCTTTGAGATTCCTTTTGAGTTTCAAAAGGGGTTTTTGTGCACAAAATGAAATTGACCAAAACAAAAGATGCAAACAGCAAGCAAAATGAAAGATAAAGATTATAGGAGACTTACATAACTCCTAGCAATGCTTGTGCAAAGGGTTGGAAGTGGCTTGCTTGATTGATTAGAGGTTATGGACAATGACTCTAATTGGGTTTTGCTTTGTGTATGAACTGTTTTGATGTTGCAATGTAATGGTTTGTTGGTGTAAATTTCGTGTGTGTATATGGCTATTTTTCTGGTGTTTCAATGTTTCAATGGTGTGTAATCCTTGTGCCTTGCCATTCCTTTTATAGGCAAAAATGCAATCCAATGCAATGATGGAAAATCTCTAGATCCTAGCTGATTTGTGGGCTAAATTCAGGCTAAATCACTTTGCATTTAATGCTAAAGGATAGAAGTTGCTTTGCCTTGTGCCAAGGGTCAAGACCTTGACTGATTTCAGCCACAAATGCAGCTGATTCTAGAAGGCAATGATGGAAAAAACTGAAAAACAGGGCAGCTTGAAATTGTGTGATTCTTGGGATCAATCCTTGCAATCTTGGAAGGCCAAGCAATGAAAACGTGTACTGCCATGTACAGAGAGGTTGGGGGAAGCAAAATGAGCATGTGGGCTGGTGTGTGGGAGGAGAAATCCAGCTGAAAACAGGGCACACCAAACAGCTTTTTTGCAAGCAAAACCACTTGTGTTTGACTGGTTTTGGTGGAGAAATAAGGAAGGAAAGGGATCAAGCAGCTGACTGGCAAGCTCAGGTTGGATGATAGGTCAATTGGGAGGGACAAGAGCTGACCAAGGGCAGCCAATTTGATTGAGCACATGTTAGGTTGGATGAAAATCCTTCTTACCTTTACCTTTAATGTCACACATTAAATCTTGTCTTGCTGCATCATTTCAGCCACAAATAGCAATAACAATAATAATAATACTAATAATAATAACTACAAATGAAAACAAAACAGATAAATCAAAGAAATAAAAATTCTGCAGAAAAATCGCAGAGGTCGCAGTGCGAAGGTCACTTCGCACTGCGAACTCCCCTTTTTTTGATTTTTTGTATTTTCTTAAAATAAAACAAAAAAATAAAAATAAAAATAAAAATGAAAATGAATAAGGATAATGGCAAGTGTAATAATGAACGTGATAATGTAAAAATAATAATGGCAATAATTATAAAGATAATAATAAAAAATGAAAAAGTTAATAATATTAGTAATTAATAAAAAATAATGATAATAATAATAATAATAATAAAATATTGATAAAAGGATAATAATAATAAAAATACAAAAGTAATGGTATTAATAAGGATAATGACAATGTTAATAAAGGTGGTAATGCTTATGTAAATAAAATGTAAATAAAATCCAATAACAAAAATGAAATAATAAAAAGTAATAAAATGATGAAATAATATAAAACAAAGAAAAATATGAGTCAAAAAATGGGGTATGACACTTACGATTAATTAAGTAACTTTAGTATTACATAAAATTATTGGTATAGTCTATATAATGTGCGGGTGTGGGGCGGAATGGGCACTAAAGCACTCATACTCGTTCTAATTTGCGAGTAATTACCCAAGCCCAGACCCATTCTTAAGAATGCGGGTATTTAACCGTCCATAGTGGGTATTTTGTGGCCTCTTAAATGTGGCCACACCATTGTCATCAGTGAAAAGATGTTGCATGAGCAAAATAGAATATGCATGAGTGGGTGAGTTAACTCACGTGGGGGTATACCGAACGTGAGTTAACTCACGTGGGAGTATACCGAGCGTGAGTTAACTCACGCTGGAGATATTTTAGTCACTTCATGTGGGAGTGAGCAATTTTGTATGGGGGAAGAGCAATTTTCTTTTGTGTGGGTGCCCATTGGGCTTGTGTCCAATTGTCACCCCTATTTCGCAGAGACAATTGCTTTTCTCACATTAAACAAAGCTGAAACACACCAGTAAATGACGTTTTTACCCCGGCGGTAGTTAACTGCCGCTGGGATGGTGCCATCGGCAGTTAACTACTGCCCGATGCCATCGGCAGTTAACTGCCGCTGCAAGCAATTATGCAGAACAGAACCTGCTATTTTTGCAAGCAGGCCATTTTTCGGCCGATTTATTACCTGTAATCCAAAACAACAATTCCAAAGGCAGTACAAATCATACATCAATTATAATCATTCATATGCAAGAACATTACATAATCTTTCACAATTAACCAAAATAAAATCAATTCGACATTTCGTTAAAATTACACGAATGTTTGAAATTCACAAAAAACATAAACAGTGTTTGACATTCAACAACACATTACATAATATTACATGAAATCTCTACCGACATTCGTTGCACATACAGTTGGAACGAACACAAAGATATAATACATTATTTTCAACAAAATGCCTAAACATAAATCCAACGTCACTATCGTCACAAATAAGCCGAGGCCAATAGACCGTTTTCCACATGTCTTCATCTTTATCTGCCCCCAGATCATAAATTGGCATCTGAGCAAATACATGACATGTATGATAATTTTCACCAACATGGAGAAAATAACTGTTAAGTTGTGCCTTCAACTCATCCATAGTGTCGGTCGGAGTTAGAAAAACCTTAATTGTCTTTTTGAAAGCAGAGTACCGAACATGAGCTTCAATTTGTGCAACCTCAGACATGTTTAACTTCACAAAAGTTTATGAAATATCAAACATTAGAATAATATTAAATTAAACGTAATAACCAATATATATATATATCAAATGCGGAAGCATTATAACCAATAACATAAAAGTTATATAATTATATATATTAATATGTTAGTTATGTATTGGCCACAAAAAATTGGTGTTACAATATCGACCACAAAAAATATGTCGGTGTAATATCGACCAAAAAAAAGGATGAACACCGACAAAAACAAAAAATCAGTCATATCGCATCAAGTCAATTTGAACCATCTTCATTTTCCGCAATAACTTGAAATTTTTGCTTTGCTTTTTCAGGAGTGTCATAATTGGATTGGCTTAGTTTGACTTTTTTGGTGGGAGCGGATTCTTTCTTTTCTCAATGTTCATAAGGTCTCGAAACCTAGCTTGTTGATCCAAAAACTCAAATTCCCAAGCCGATGCCTCTTCACTTCTGTGTATGTTCCACTCTGTAGATGATGGAGGTAGTGGACATCCATCTTTAAAAAAAAAAAACAAGAACAAAATGATTGGGAATTAATCCTAGGCACATGATGGAGTTTTTTTGCTTAAGCGGTGGCACCCTTCTAAGTGGGAAAAAGGATTCCGAATTTCCGATTTCGTGACTTGTCAACTCCACTACAACTCGATTGTAATAAGTTGCAAAGATGTGACCCATGTTGGGAAAAGTCAACCACTTATCTACAAGTGCAATACCACCGCTATTTGAGGGAGGATGCAAGCCATTTAAGATGTAGTTAAAACGATCCTCACTCGCAAATACCCACACATAATCATTTCTATGATCTTTCAACTCTTGAATAAGATGTCTACGAACCATGACATGACTTTCTTCGGTGAAACCCAAGAACTCAGCTATAACCCGAAAACCACAATTCCCATCGCCTTTAACATCCACAATTTTTTCAATAAATGGAACCATGAATTTTGGCATATAGTCAATAGGGCTCAAAACATCAAACACACCATGAACCGGAGTAGGCTTTGGAACCGGGCTAAGCTTAGGAAACCGAGTAGGTGGTGGAAGTGGGGAACGTGATGATTTGCCAATACGAGCACCCTTTCTTTTAGGAAATGATGACATAGCTTGAGACGATTGACTATCCGGAAATTGGGAATCAACACGCTCCCAATAAGAAGGGATTCGACTTGTCGATGCCTCATTTGCTTTACACCTCACTTTTTTTGGCGCTCCCTTGGTTGGTACTTTTCTTGAAGGAGGAGAAACCATTGTGGATTCTGGAAATGCCAACTGACGCAACTCCTCTTTGATTTCTAGTTTGATTTGATAAGGAACTTTCTTGAGACGTTCCTGAATACCATTCCACTCCTCCTCGACAGAAAAACCATCTTCATTACTTTCTTTACCCATACATAACCTTTGCCAATGACGGTGTATCTCATCCAATCGAATAGGCTTGTTGTCACGGATTTTCACAGCAATAGTGCATGCACAAGGTAGCCCATACGATGTCCTTATAACACAACCACAAATATCTTTGTCCATGCACAAGGTTTCCTTGGAACGTCTTTCTTCATCAAAAATAAAGCTCAAAGCAATCCTAGACACATATCCAGCCAAACCAAAGTACAAAATGACATCTATGTTCTAATACAGTACAACTCCTCCCAAATGATGTTTGTATCTCAGTTAACTGGATCACCAACATATCATGTATTTTCTCCCAACAAGTACCAAAATCACCTACACTATTGCTCAAATATTTCTTCAGTTTACCATGAGCCCCCTCAACTCGGTTGGTGGTTCTACAACCAAGATGCAAGACACGGTCTGTCCATGCCCTCACTATTTTCTCCTTCACAACATCCAATACGATGCTCTCGACATAAGTAAGAAAATTTGGAAAATCTTTACAAACATTTTTGAATTCTATTAACGCACTTGCATATAATTCTTGCGTAGGTGATTCAACAACAACATCCCAAGCTCTCATTACCTTGTTAACTATGTCAATTGGCTTCACCTCTTTCTCATCCTTCGGTTTCACTCTACAGTCAGTGATGCACTTTGCTCTAACATTTTTACCAACATGAAAATAACAAAGTATTGCACTAGTTTCAGGGAGAACAGTTGCTACCGCATTCATCAAAGTTGTATCTCTGTCAGTCACAACTACTGAAGGCATATTAATCTTTGA
Organism: Medicago ruthenica; assembly: GCA_018208015.1. NCBI lineage: Eukaryota > Viridiplantae > Streptophyta > Magnoliopsida > Fabales > Fabaceae > Medicago > Medicago ruthenica. Next base: position 15,270,973 of record CM031373.1, read on the forward strand.
GTTAAGAAGTTTGACCAACATCTATAAAACCCAAGTAAAATTATCCTCTTTCTCAGATGTCAAAAATCCAAAACCAACAGAATACGTCAAATCGGTTGAGGTGACCCCAACTATCTCAAACAATGGCATTCTGTACATGTTGGTTTTATAGGTGGAGTCCATAACCAAAACTGTTGGAAAATTATTAAACAACTTAACCGATGTTGGATGAGCCCAAAATATGTTTTGAATAGTAGTACTCTCACTTTGTGTTTTGGTGAAATAGACATAGTTGTGCTCCTCCAGCTTTGAGATTAGATACTGCATATCAGTCTTGTTACCTCTGTTTGACTTGAATATTTTTTGACGTTCATTGTAGACTTGCTTGATATTTGTCATGCAATCTTGTCTTTTTGTCTTCAAATTTATCAAAATATTTTTTGGTAGCACCAAACTCTTGGTCAAGTCACGTACAATCTTCTTGTCATCCTCCCTTAATCTACCCGCAAGCATGTGTCCTTCTAAACTTGGCTCCATCTCATGGTTGTGAACTCCGTTAAGAATGTTCAATCTCCAATTATTTGTTTCCCTACTAAGATATCCACGAACCATGAACTTACACCCACATTTTCTTGAACTCGTTGTTTCATGCTTCAATCTTTTTTTCGGCACTTTGTGGTCGCCACTCCTTTCACAAATTAGTTGCAACATTGGATTGATCAAATTGGATCTACGTATAACAATTGTAAATCCCGCCTTATTTGCTTGACGACGAACCCAATTAAGCAAGTCATCTATATCTTTCCATTTAATTTCGCTTGAAAAAAAATGAGTCGTGTCAACTTCGTTGGCCTCAAGCGGGACAACACCGGAGTCAACATATAATGAAGCTTCAACATGGACAGAAGCTTCAACCTTAGGCGGTATGACATTTCCGGAATTATCGACAAAAATATGTTTTGTCTCGACCGGATGATCATCCGCATTTTCATCCATAACTATAAATAAACAACAAATAACTATGGATAAATAACTTACAATTGCAATAACATCAATATCAAAATTAATTAAACCTAAAAAAAGTTAAAAAAAATACCAAAAAAAATCAAAAAAAATAGGCAGTAAGCCTGTTTTTTGAAGTTTCCCATCGGCACTTAGCTGCCGCTGCATCGGCAGTTAGTGGCCGATGGCCCCATACAGCGGCACTTAACTGCCGCTACGCTGCATGTCAGATTTTGACGAATATTGACAGAAAAACAACAAAAAAACGGATTAAATGATGCATTACATGTTTCTTCACGTCAAATGTGTGTTGAATCCTTCTAGTATTGCTGCTTCAATGATTTTGGAGAAGATTTGGGTAGAAAAAAAAAATTTGGATTTGAGGATTTAGATGGAAGAGGAAATAGGAAAGGATGAGTTGATGGAACAGTATAGAGTAGGTTGCTGTAATCAGAACATCAAGAACGCAACGACAGTTAACTGCCGATGGATTCAAACGCAGCGGCAGTCAGGGGCGGCAGCACCCCCCAGCAAGCCCGGGCACATGCCCGGGCTCAACCCATATTTTTTTTGTATTTTAGCCCAACTCAATAACCCATTAACCCACTTGAAAGAAAAAAAAAAGGGCAATTGAGATAATTTTATTCATTCTCCCTCATACACTCACTACAAAACAGTCAACCAGCAAAAAAGAAAGCATATGCGTTTCTTCTCTCAACTAGTAAAAGATCCGTGCAAAAACGCACGAGTCACGTAACATTGCGATAATTATATATTTTTTTTAATGATTGCGACAATTATATAAAAACTAATTAGATTGTTAATATTGTAGAATGTTTATAGATATTAAATGAAAATTATGAGTATTAATGTAATGTTTCTATTAAATATTTTTTCTTATATATACATAAATTTGTTAAATAGTTGAGTCATACCAGTTATGAATTTTATTTGCTTATATATGCGAAAACAATTTTTTATGTAGATATATGAGAAAATTGATATGATAAAATTTTGAAAACTCATGACTATTTTCAAAATCAAAATTAATATAGTATTTCTATTAAATAGTTTTTTATTTTATATGCAAAAAACTATTCAATATTTGCACCGCACCCGTTGCAGATTTTATATACTTATATCTGCATAAACAAATTTTTATATACATATATGAGAAAAAGTCGATATGATAAAATTTTGATAACTCATGACTATTTTCAAAATCAAAATTAATGTTGTGTTTCTATTAAACGACTTTTTATTTTATATGCAAAAGACTGTTCAATGTTTACACCGCACCCATTGCAGATTTTATGTACTTATATCTTTATAAACAAATTTTTATATACATATATGAGAAAGTCAATATGATGGAAATTCATTACTATTTTGAATATCAACATTAATGTAGCATGTCTATTAAATAAATTTTTATTTTATATTTAAAAAACTGTTAAATATTTAAATCGTTAAAATGACAATTATGCACATAAAATTAAGGAGATCATGAGTTTTAATAAAGATGATTACGAAACTTGGTTGGACTTCGATTTTTATATATTGTTAGTAGATTTATATATTGTTAGTAGGAGTAAAATAAGTTGCGACTGCACGCTCTACGCTGAAGCTCTTCTCATCTTCTTCGTGGCTGCCACCACCCGTCACCGTACTCGTCATTCTCTCTCCAGATGGGGAAGCGATGTACAACCGTGATGAACAGTAACCCGTCGAGGGTTTGAACGGCGCCACCTCTCACGGTGGTCTCAGCCACTCTCTTTTCTCCGGATATCTCTCTTATTTCGTCTCTGGATTTCGCCGGTCTTCAAGTCACGATTCCTGCCTCGTGTTCTGGTTTACTTGTGCGATTTTCTGTTTTGATTCTGGTCAACTTCTTGAAGAACCGTTCTGTTGCTGAAGAAGAGCCTTTTATTGAGGTGACTAGGTCTAAGAAAAAAAAATGTGCAGAAAGGTTTTCAGGTTCATAACACTCGTTCTAGGGGCAGACCTCCGTTTTGATTTGTGTTCCATCTGCGGGTTTCGTTTCTTTCCTTGCTTTTTTTTGGTTTTTTGTTTCTTGTTTTGTTTTTCTTGTTTTTCCTTTCCTTGTTTGAGAAGGTTTTGGTTTATGTCCCCCTTCTCCTTTTGTTCTTGTTTCTTTTTATATATATCTAGGGTGTTGCAGTTGGTTCACCATCTGCACCTCTTTTTGCTAAAAAAAAAAATATTGTTAGTAGATATGACCATTATACAATGTGAATTTACTGTTAAAATTTTGCCCAGGCTATGTAAAATTCCTGGCTCCGCCACTGGCGGCAGTTAATTGCCGATGGAATAATCCGGCTGCAGTTAACTGCCGCCGGGGTAAAGATGTAATTTACAGGTGTGTTTTAGCTTTGCTTGATGTGTATAAAGCTATTTTCTTTCCCAGAACTTAGCCCACACACATGTTGATTCTCCAAGGCGTTCTTATGTACATGATCAAACAACAATTCATGAGATACATGTCTTCAATGTTCACTTTTTAAAACCTTCGTCCATTATATTTTCATTTTATTACTTTAATTGACTATTTCTAAGACATTATAAATCCCTCCATTATATGATTATTTTTTGTTTGTGGGATATTTTATAATTATTTTTTGGTCTTTATTGAACTCATTGAATAATTTATATTTTGAGATTTTATTTTTATTCGATCAAATGGTGATACTTGTACACATCTAACTTATATTTTATAATATAGATTGTAGTTCATAATAGTCTCATTCAACGAGGGCCCTGCTACAACATGTCAAACTTAGTCAAACAACTAAAAAAACCAACAACCGCATATAAAGAATAATCATATACTGGAAGGATTTATAATGAACAAGTTGAATCCACAAACACTGAGATGTGCACACCCTAATTGGTATGGTTAAGGTCAACATCAAATTTGTTGTAGCTGGAGAAGAATCAAACACAAAACCGCAACCTAAGAAACATAACGCACCGTGTTTGAAGATAAGAACAAACCCCATGATCAAGCCCAAAGGCCAACATCTTTCATTCAAACTAAAAACACCTTCCAATCAGATAACGAGTTTATGATAAAAGTGAATGAAATCTCAACTATAATAGTATTAGATGATGAAAACATATTGGAAAACCGCAAAAGTGATTCTGCCTCACACAAGCATGGTATTTCAAGTACTAGCATTGTTGTTACTTATGGCTTAAGTGTGATAAAGGAAAAGAACCAATGCCCTATATTGACACTATTATGGATGGTAGAACATTTTGAAGGTGAGAAAAACACAAGAAAAAGAGTTGAATTGTGTTGGCTTTTTCTTGTTTTCTTTTCTCTGTGTTAAAAGCTGTTCAGAATCAGAGGTGTATAAATTCTGATACAAAGAGTAAAATTCGTTTTTCTTTCGTTACTTGAGGACAAACAACAATTTAAGGTTGGGGTTGTGATGACAAGTCATCTTATGTTATTCTTAGCAAGTTTTTCAGTCAATTTTAGTAGGTTTTACATCCAGAATAGAGGAGTATTAGAGCAATTGCTTATGATTTCGGAACATTTGTAATGTTTTGTATATTTGAGTCTGTAATTATATTCTTCCCCGAAACATAGCAATTTTAGGGTGTTTTGATGTAATTCATGAAGAAATCATGCAAATCGGCAAAGCAAGACATCTGAAGATTTGTGAAGACCTTGAGAAGATGGAGAATGAAGATTCAAAAGGCCTCAGAAGATGTTACAAAGGGAGGAATTTCGTTCCCAAGTTCCAAGACATCTTATATGGAAGCAAACACTCGAAAAGACGAAGAAATAGGCGTTTCGGGGCCCAGAAAACACTCATATGCGCCTGACACATGTTTCTGTGCGCCTGGGCACATGCTGAGGCTCCTGGTGCATGAGTGTAGGCGCATGGCGCCTGAAACACCACTCACATGCGCCTGACGCATGGTTCTAGGCGCATGGCGCCTGTTTCTTGCCGGCCAAGGCGCGTTTTGAGACTTTTTGGTGCGAAAAGCCCGGTATTTTAGCCTAAGTTCAAGTGGAAACTCCCCTTATAAATGCTGCATTCCTTCTCATTCAGAATGAAGCGGTTCAAGAGGAAGGCAAGCACTAGGAGCTTCAACGGATGAGTCTCTCTCCACACTCCAAGTTTTTCTAGGGTATGTTTTATTTCTTTTGTAATTTGTCTTTAGTTACCATGAGTAACTAAATATTTTTAGGCTAGGGTTCTAAGATGAACCTCTATTCTGGTTGTTGGATAATTTATTTAATTTAAAGTATTTTATTTTGTTATTTATCTTTATGCTACTAGTTTTACTGTTGTTGCGAAAATGAGCAAACCCTGAGAGTAAGTACTTAGGGAGGTGACATACCTAATATTGATGTACATATGCTAAAATCAGAAAGTAACTAGTTGAGTAATTAAGGAAACATGTGACTTCACGACTTAAATTAGCCCAGTAACTCCGCTCTTCTTTCACCTCGATAAGGTAGACGCTGATAGGGCTGTCCGTTTGTAGAACTACCGAGAGGGAGAGTGTGCAATGTGCTTCTAAGATTCATAGATGGGCAGACCTTTAGAAAGATCGGGATTACACTGATGGGAATTTAGGAAAGCCAGTTTAAGTCTATGTTTCAATTACCTCTGAGAGAGTAGGACCCCACACGTATGTCTGTGTGATCAACAGGTGCAACTTGACAGCTGGAGAGGAATGAGCCCATATCTCTAAGAAAGTAAGACCCCACACGTAACAATCACCGTGTGATCAGCATGTGCAACTTGACAGCTGATAGGTAGTAAAACCCCACGAATTCCTCACTTAGATAGATAACAATAAATAAAATAAATGAGACTTGACTTTTAAATAATTCCAACAACTTAATAAAGAGAATCTTAACTGCCGCTAACGTTCTGCAATCAAAACAGGTAAACTTTGCTCTGTTGCAAACATATTAACTTTGCAAAACTCTAAACCCTTATCTCTTTTATTATATTTTGTTCCCAAATAAGTAACGCAAATTGTTTGATTGAAACGACAATCTCTGTGGATACGATACTCTACTTATCACTTTATTACTCCGTAAATGATTTGGTACACTTGCCTAATCCGACCATCACATGTATGGTCGTGTTTTGCAGGTTTTCTCATGAGTAGCAAGTTACAATTGCAAGTTAAAATAGCCTTGGTTGCTTTACAAAGTGCAGTAGGGTGATTGTGTGGAAGGAGTTAAATAGGTAGCTTCCAAAAATAAACTACTACTTAAGATTAAATTAATGCACGATTCCAGAACAAAGGTGAAGTTCTATGCTAATATGCGCAACTAGAGAGTAAACCGCGAATGAGAAGGCTTGAAGAGACAAAGATGACGACGGTGGCAGTAGTAGTTTTTTATGTTGTTTCTGCCCCGATTTTTTGTTGTAATATGTTGTCTTTGCTACTCCAATGTAGTCGCAGTTGTTGTCAGTATTTTACCTTATTGCTTAATATGCATTTGTTGTTTCTCCTACGAGTGGTTCAACTGCTGTTTTGTTTGAGGTGTTCTAGCGGCTTTCTTGGTTTTTTTTCAGTTTGTGATCAACACAACTTTGTCAGCTTCCGCGACATTATTTGATGTTTAGGCAAGATGTTGGTGTGGCGGCGAGTCTTACTCATAACTTGTTTTGCATTAATAAGGTTATGAGAGAAGAAAGTTTGTGTTGTTGAACAAAATCAAAACGTGACAATGTGTCGGTGATTGTCTCTTCCATATTTATTTATTTTAATGTTAATATTTAAAAAAATATAAAAAGACAATTTTAGTGTTAATAATTTAAAAAATATATAAAAATTACAAAAAGGAAATTGGGTGGGGACAAGCAAGTGTCGGTGCAATTCGGGGGCGTGCTTGTCGCACCAAATAGCAAAACTGTAAAGAAAAATCAAACTACTACATTGACCATGATTTTGTTCAACGGGTAACACACACAAGCCATTTTCATCAAGCGACTGACCGTGACTGCTCCACGAACCGAATAGTCGAAGAATCTATGGCAGCAGATTGGCGTGAGCTCCCAAAGGAACTTCTTCTACTAAGATTTGAAAAACTCAACAACAGTGAACTCTATCTCATTCAATTTCGATCCGTTTGTTCTTCCTAGCGCTCTTCCGTCTCAAACTACCGTCATACCTACCATTTACCCTTATTGAAGCACCTTCCACCCTTCTCAACAACAACAATCACAACGAATCCGTATTCTTTGTTACATTGTTTACTATTGAAATGTATAAGTTGAATTTGGAATATGGACTTCAATTTTTTCATAAGCCCCCCCTTGTTTAACTTTTTCATATAAAACTTGTTTTTTTTCCTAACTTAGAAGCTAATACTTAATTCAATTTAGAAGTTAATCACAAACTAAGGCATACTACCAATAAGCAAGGGTTGACAAGTACGACATGAGATTTAATGTAAGGGCTATTATTGGTCTTCAACATAGTTCATTCGTTATAACTTAGAAGTTGTTTTCTAGCTAATAATATACTACTCCGTCCCAAAATATAAGCAAAAATGAGTCAACATAAGTTGATGTATTTGGTACAAATTTTGAACCAAATACATTAACTTTTGTTGACCAATTTTTGCTTATATTTTGGGACGGAGGGAGTATCAAGCAACTAAGACAACAATGTCCACACTTTGGTGGTTGTTCCTTTTCCAACTTGGATGTTTTTGAAGGATCCTAAGAAATCTTGGATCATTAGAGCATTCTAATGATTATTACTAGAAAATAGAAGTGTCTTTAAATGAGCTTCTTGGAGTTCTCTTTAGGATTGTTCATTGTTGAATCTTAAGGACACAAATTATCATTTATGCAGTTGTTTTTGTTGATTATGATAGATCATAAACCAAGAATTTGAAGCATCTGATTTAAGCTAATACTAAACATATAAATAATATCATTATTTGATTAAACCTAGCTGCTTACCAATTGCAAAATTTGTTAACAAACAAGTATATAAACAAAAGAGGGAGTTTGAGTGAAAAGTAACTATGCTGAACTATTGAGTTGTAACTTGTAAGAGAGTTTTTGCAAATAGGTTTTTGATTAGATACCCTGATTTTGAGGGAAGTGTGTAATCAGAGGTAGTTGTTGCGAAGTTATTAAGAGAAGATAAGGGTAGTTGTTGTAAATCAAAAGAGAAAACCATTGAACTAAATATTATTCTTTTCTTTTTGCCAGCATATTTTCGGACAATACTAGTAAACCTCAAAATTACTAATGAATGCTTACTCCTATTATATGAAAGCAAAGAAATACTACATGAATACCTAATGAATGGATATAGTCCTATGAAATGATTGTGTTTATTGTCTCTGACTTGTATAGAATTATGCTAATATTCCTACGATATATTTTATATTACACTAAAAGAAAATTTATATTACACCATTGGTAGGCCCGTTCCTAAGATTTTATAGGCCCTAGGCCAAGTTTGAGAAAAAAGCCACTTTATATAATAGATCATATTTTTTTTCTTCTAATAAACGGTGAATGAGATATGCATTAATCATGACGGTCTCCATAATACATGTTTTAAAATCCCAACTATGCTGACACTCTAAAACATCTTGTGTCAAATACATCACATCCTATATATTATTAATAAAAAAGAAGAACAAAAACATATATTGTGTCAGCCGAACCAAACGCAACAAAGCTAAGTAAAACGATAATAGACATACTAAGTTTTATATAACTTTCATTATATGATTTGATAATTCAATTGATTTCTCAATGAAAACGCTGGGTTGAGGGTGTGAAAATGAAATGTTGCTGGGTTGTAAAAAAAAAAAGAGTGAAATGTCTGATGGGCTGAAGTCTGGGAAATGTTTGGGCTCTCTTTGCGGTTATTGCTATTTATATCCCCTTTAAACCCAGTATTACTATATACACCCCTCTGTAAAAAAAAAAATTTGGTCCCTTACGGGCATGGGGTATGGCTTGGGCTTGGTTCAATTAAGTTGCAGTTAAAATGCAAATATTAGTTTACTTACTCCTATCATGGTTTCAAATTTCCCTCATGTTGTGTACTTAAGTATATAGCGAATTAGTTATGCTATTGAAATTTAAAAAGCAGATCAAACAGTTTTTCATAGTCGGTCGAGTGCTGTTACTATTGATTTTCATTGTGATATTTCTGTACGATGGATTGAACATTAAAGTGGAATTGTTTATCGTATGATGAATGGATTTATGAATGCCTGCATTATAGTCGGGTGGCATTCTAGTTTTTGAAACACAAGTAAATTAGTTGTATGTATGCAGGAACAATGCTGGTGAGGTAGTATAGGAACTATGATTATACAAGTGAAAGGCTTTTAAAAATGAAAATTGTATGGGCTTGCTTGTTCTGGTTTTTCTGAGAGATCATCCAAATTAATCATCCAGGGTGCTTATTATTCATGCATTCAAGGTAAGTTGTTGGAAATGGGAGGCTTGAATGAAATCTAGAGAGATGGCATGATGCTGTTTTGGTGAGACGTTACAGCTACAACATTGGATGCTAAGCTTTTATTTTTGCTTTCTGATGTGGTGGATTTTGTGCATGTATGTAAATGGTTATGTGTTTTGAGTCGACACAATGTCTTGTGATAAAAAAAAATTATTGAATATTTGAAGATAATCTTTTATGTGTGTGTATTCAAACACTATTTATTTGGTTTTATGATCATAAAAGAATACATAAGGCGAAGCAATGATCAATGGTATGGGCTAATTGTACGAGCGTGTGTTGATTATAGTGTCTAAGCTTTTGTTTATAGCATTCCTCTTGCATTCAAAAATTTAAGTCTCAAGTTGCATTAATAAAATGACTTGCACACATTAGAAATAGGATGTGTTTACTTGTTTGTATTCAAACTCTTTTTGTTTTACCAACCTATTGTTTCAAATAATAAGTACTTTGAGTTTGTAAGCAAATGATTAGAAGTTCAATTCTTGATTCTTATGTTAAAAAAAAATCATGTTCATAAAAAAAATCCACTTTATGTGTTCCACAAATTTTTTTGATGGAGAGTAGTCATCGTTAACTATATTAATACAAAAACGAGTTTGAATCCTTTTCATTTCTTAATTCTTAAGATAAAAGAATGACTCCATTTTGGAGAAGGATAAACACAAAAATTAGATAATAAATCTTTTGAATTTTTTTTGAAACATCTTTAGAATATCTCTTTCATTTATTTAGAGAAATGAAATAATTTTATTATGCAATAATAATAACACGCGCTATGTCATAGTTGTTGTCACCCATTCATACACCTCGAGCGGGAAATGACGTGGCAAATAAATAAAAAAAGAAAAGGTATGCGACACGTGCGAAGTGAGCGGTGAGATAACGCAAGAAGGGATGAAGAGAGAGGATTGGTAAACGAAACTCATCGAGTGCGTTTGTAAACCCTAACCATCTCACGCTCATACACCTCGCGTGAACTCTCTCTCTCTCTCTCTCTCTCTCTAATCTCTCTTCTTCCACACCACTTTCTCTTTCAGATCATCCCCACCATCTTCAATTTTTTTCTTTTCTCTCAGGTACCTTCAATTTCACACTAACTAACTTTTTTTTAGGATCATTAAATCGTTAATTATTATCTATTATGAGTTCGAATATGCTTATTTTACATTTTACATTATATATACATAATAATGAAGTTTACATTAGTTTTGGTGATTTTTTTATTTGAAATTAATGTATTTATTTATTTACTTATTTATATGATGTTAGCCCTCCGGTTCTCGGGAAATACCTGATAATCCGGAGTTCGGCTGGGAGATAAGGAAAGTCTGGACGAGAATTGTTCTAACCAGTGATTGAACTCAGGTTCTTTTGAACAAATCGTCTTTAGTGGAGCTCAATAACCACTGAACCTTTAGGGCGAGTTAGTTGGGTATAGAACTGTATTAGGTGGCAGTCTCTTTGAGCTTTTGAAGTTATAATTTGTTTGTTAGATTGGAAAATGTGATGGTTGGTGATTACTTTTTATTGTTTGTTTTAGTGAGTGACGATGTTGTCAAATAATAGTTAAGGTAGTGCTATAGCATAGCGGAATTTGAACTAACTGATATTGTTCTGCTATACACTATTTAATACAAAATTTTGTCGAATATCGGCAGTATAACACTACAACATAGCGAAATTCGAACAAACTGCTATTTCTTGTGATCCACGATTGATGACATTGGTTTTAGTGCATGTTTGAGCTGATAGTGAGCTTGATGAAATTAGGGTGGCATCGTGATTTTGTTGAAGCTTTAATGTTTAGGTTTTATCGAAATTGTCGTCCTGTGATTCTGCCAAATTTATCGTCAATTTGAATGTGCACGTAGTGTTGATTTCTTTTATGTTTGATTAAATAGAATTTCGAAATGGAAAATGTGGCTTGAATGAATGACTTTACTATTATAGTTTTTTCAATTATGTTCTTTTTGAGATGGAGTTGGTGTGTGTGGATGAGTTCTTATGTGCTGCATCATGATAGAGTTGCGTTGTGTTTGAACTTTTAATTTTTCGGTTTCGAATTGGAATTAGATAGGTTACCTTGTTGTGCATTGTGTTTTTTCGACTTCAGAAAGCAGGCTGAATTGATGAATTGCGTTGACATTGGGGCTCTTTTGCATTTAATTTAGAATGATTTCTGTATTTCGTCGTAAATGATTGTTGAATATTTGTTTGTTTCTTTCTTTCTGTGATGTATTTGACTATAATTTAATGTATCTACGCACATATATGAGAGGCTGTTGTTAGTGACAGCTGTTATTAGTTGTTAGGAATCTGTTAGATGCCGTTACCTTTGTAACCGACTATGTTCCCTATATAAGTCCAAAACTCAGCTCTCAGCAAGACAGATTTAGAATACAATTGACGTTTTCAGTTTTCAGGTTTTTGTTTTGTCTCAAACTCCTCTGTTTCCCTAGATCCAAATCAATTAATAATGTTGGAATTAATGCCATTATGAGCTAGGATTCGTCTTATTCTTGGACATAATAAACCATTATACCAATGTTGCGGCTATTACACCCTTTCTTGGTCATTTTATTGGAGTTGTGATTTTTGATGGAATGTCTTCTCTAAGTGAATTATTCTGCACTTATACTGAACAATTCAATGTAATGCTCTTAGAATGTTAGGTTAAACTGTTGCATTTGTATACTTTCCTCCAAACTATTTGCTTTTTTATTTTTGGTTATTATTGCACAAGTTGCAAATGGAACTGAAGCCACCTCTGTCATTATATGGTATATCATAGAAAATTTCCAAATTTTTGAGATCAAACCCAGTATTCTCTAAAATATCTTTGAACTTTTTTTTTTCATAGATATAACTGGCTTCAGGTCAATTTTAGAACAAAGTGGGTTGCATAAATCAAACTCATGACCACCAAGTCAAATGGCAACAACCTGAACTGTTGTACTAATGCTTCCCTTCTATATGATATTAATCAAAGAAAAATGAGAAGTCTAGTTTTATTTAAACTAACAGTATTTGACTTAGAAAATGTAATGTGAGAGTTTTGGAGTTTATAAAATTGCTTTGGAAATTTCATTTCTGTTGTAACTTAAAGGCTGTTTCTGGATCTAGAATAAAGTCTCATGATCTATGTAATCTTTCTTGGCATGATTTCTTGCATAGCTAAATGAGGTTTCTTAACCACGCCTGTATTGTAGTAGCATGTTATGTTCTTTCTCGTCATAGAGTTAACTGCTTTTGCCAGGAGGATGCATAATTTATAGAAGTATACATTGTAAATCTGTTTTTCAGATTCTAACTCATAAAATCAGGGGATATTTCCTGGCACAACAGGTCTTTTGAAATTGAAGGTCTTAGAATATTTCATTGGGATATAGCAGTACTCAATATGAATGAATTTTTGTGGATCCTTTAGTTGAATATATCTCTTTCTCCTAATGTTTATGTTTGTGCTCTGCTAATACTTAGGCTGGTAATTTTCTTTTTCGACGTCATGATGCCCTGACTAAAGTTGCATGGTTTAAATTTTTATGATTTTGCTGAATGCTTGATTTGTCCTGTTATTCTGAAAATTGTTGGGACCACAACTCAACTAGTCCTTGAGAAGAATAAGGAGGGAAAAAGCGGGATGCATTAGTCTATTTTTCTTCTCTATGCGTTCTGCTAATTGATAATGGCTCTATACATAGTTTCATTGTAAATGAAAAGCATTTGAGTTTTAGAAAGGGTTAAAAAAGCCGCAGACTTTACTAAATGTGTAAAAGCATCCCTCTGTCCATCAAGCATTCACTTTGGTGACAAAAAAATTACCAAACATGCTTTATTTAATCACTTAAAAGTTGAACCACTTATTTACAATCCTTAGGTAATATGACACAGTCCTTCCTAGCCACACCAATTCTTGCATCATAAAGCACCGGGTATCATTTTGTATATCCATTTTAGGCGGGAGTGGGATTTAAGAAGATTGTTTGTCCTTCCTCCAATTTTCTTTTTGTGTAGGGGTCTCCTTGTTTTCCCACTTCAATGCTATATTATTTCCACTACATGTTGGTTTTGATTTGGATTGAATTTAGCATGTGATTTATGGTTTTCTAAAAACTGTTAATGTTGGTTTATGATCCAACTTGGTTCAAGTGGTTTTTTAATTGATCACTTGAAACATGACATTTTCTAATTTCTGTTACTTTTGTACATATATAGTGAGTCTTCTGAGGTGTCTAGTAGCACCCATTTCCAGATTGACTGAGTAACAGTGTGTGGGAAGATATATAAGCCTTAGTGGTTTTCAAAGCTGTAGCATTTCATTAGTGTTGATCTTGTTTAATTGTGCATTTCAATGGAAGTTTTGACCTTCCAGAAAAAGTATAAAGAGTTAGATTATGACTAGGTAGATTGGTACATTAGACAATGTAATTATGGAAGAAACAGACTTGCTGGAGATAACAAGATGTAACCAGAGATGCAAATTCTCTTACCATCAGAACTAAAAAAAGAATGGACTTGGTGATTTCTTATAACATTAAATGTCTGTAGCTTATCTTTCATCAAGGGGCATAACAAATAATATACTTTTACTATCAATTGGAAAAGAAAAGCACTTGATGCTTGGTTCTTCGCTACCTCATCTTTCAACAGTATATATTGATTGGTCTAAATAAGCAGGTATTGATGGTGAAAAGGGGGAAAAAGGAAACAGTATATATTTATTGGTCTAAATAAATAGGTATTGATGTTGAAAAGGGGGAAATAGGGAACAGTACAACAGAAACCAAACTTTTTTCCACTAGCTAAGTTGACTAATGAATAGCCTGATGCCATGATGGTTTGTCCAAAACCAAATCTTCAGTGAGGCCATTTAATTCTAGATCTTAATAGTCCCACTTTGATGCTTTCTTGGTCTGCCTCTACCACTACATAGTACTCTATCCTCCATTGACCGACTCTTCTAACTAGGGATTCTATTGGTTTTCTATTATGTCTATTTTATCTGATTTTCTATCCTCTATTTGATCAATTCTTCTTTCTATTACAAATGATACCTGAAACATTCTTCCTCTCATCCAACCATCTATAGTCCTCTGGTTTACAATTTTACATTTTCCCCTGCCACTTCTATAAGTTTCCTGCCACTTCTAAATTTGGAGGATTTGGACCATTTCTATAAGTTTCCTGCCACTTCTTCTAGATTAGGAGCATTGATTAATGATTGATGTTGCAAATTTTGTACAATGCTTATGAACTGTCATTTCTCTTAAACATGAGCTAACTACTTGATGCATTGGCGCTAGCAGAATTATGTTTTCCACCTTTGGTTTTAAATTAAAATTCCATGTCTGTTACACTTCTTGATGGCTTGACATAATTTCTATTCTTTATAATTTTCAGTACCCTTAATATCATCAAAGCAAGTTGTTCTCATCATGGATATAGATCTCAGGTTACCCACTGGTGAACATGATAAAGAAGAAGAAGAAGAAACAACTACACTTGATAACATGTTGGAAGGTGAAGAAAAATTGCACAATGGAGGTATAGACGACAGACATATGGTTGAGGCTGGCATTGAGGTAATCCTTATTATGTAGTGTTGTCGGCCTTGGTGGCCGTTTTACTTTTATTATGGTGCATGATTTTTGCTTATTGTTTGCATGTTTTATTTTCTGCTCGTCCGTTGGGGACGTTTTATTTATTTTATAGCCAAGTATTTTGTATGATGCTTGTGTATAGGGGTGTGCAAAATATCCGGTTCTGAGGACCAAATTTAAATCCGTTTTAAATATCCGGATATAATTGAATGATTATTAACCGGTTTAGTTTATTGAATAATAATAACAAAATAATAATATAATTTTAAAAAGTATGTATAACAACAATAACTCAGAATTGAAAAAACCCTAGAATTGAAAAAACAAATCAATAATAAAATAAGGAAGGAAAGGAAGAGCAAGCAACAAACAAAAATCAATCATCCAAAGTAAATTAAATAGAGAATACAATTTTATTTTCCAAGTTCCTCTCTCAGCTTTTGAATTGACAATTTCAAAGCTTCATTTTTTGCTTCAACTTCTCTCTCCATGTCGTGAATTATCATGTTAAGCTTCTCCATCTCTTTCTGCAACATTCAAACCAAAAGATTCTTAAGTGGATGAGAGAAACTGAATTAAATACTTATAAAGGGAATGTGAAATTTGTACCTTGTGTTCTTCGGCCAAAACAATCATGCATATGTTCCCCCATAGCGGACACACTTTAGATGCACTTGTCACAATATCAATGGTATCAAGCCTCTTAAGTATGCTTGTTGTGAAGAGAAAGGCGGTGATGGCCTCAAAGCAGAAGAGAAGGAGAAAGGCGGTGATGACTGTAGAAAATTTACTATAGCTTTTTAAACACGTGTCGAGCATAGAAGACTGAAGGGTAAATGGGTCTTTAACTCAACCCTTTTCTTTCTTAGATAGATATTACTAAAATTTAATTTTAAATATATAAGTGTCCCTCTTATTCAAAACATTTTAAATAAATACATTAAAAAATCAGCTTGCGCAGCAGCGATGAAAACTAGTTTAAAATACACTTTTTTAAAAACACTTTTTGAAAACTAGATTAAAAGTGTTATTTCTCTTCTTAAAAACACTTTTAAAATAGATTTGAAAAACAAATATTAAGCAATGTTTTAAGAACCGGACCGGACCGGCCGGTTCGACCGGGAACCGGACCTAGCACCGGTTCGGAGACATGCCCAGAACCGCTAGTCCGCAGAACCGGCCAAAAAACCAGAAAAACCGCTCTGAACCGGGAAAACCGGTGAACCAGTCCCGGTTCTGGAGGACCGGCCGGTTTAAGTTTAATTTTTTTTAAAAAAAAAAACCCAGTTTTTTTCACGTTTTGTTTTTCAGTTTTTGTTTTTTTCTTTTTCAGTTTCAGTTTCTATACGCGTACAAAGGAACAGAAAAGTGGAAAAATCACAGTAACAACTACACAACCCTAATCGCCGCCGCTCTCACTCACAGCGCCGCCGCTCGCGTCGTTTCTTCACCATCACAGTACCGCGGCTCTTCTCTCATAACAGGTAATTTTTTCAAATTTCTATCTTTGTAGTTTGTAGTAGTTTCAACTTTCAAGTCTTAAATCTCTGTTTCTTCACCTTGGAAAAACGAATCATGAACAATAATCTCTGTTTCTTCACCTTGTAGTTTAAGTGCTGGTTGTTCTAGTTTGGCCTTAATTTTATGGCTACTGCATTACTTGGTTTGTTCTGTTATTTGCTGATTTTTCTTTACTTGGTTTGTTCTATTATTTGCATTAACTTGATAATGTGTAACAAAATTGTTTTCATGTTTGACATTTTTCTTTACTTGGTTTGTTCCTTAAGCAAAATTGATTTCATGTTTGACATTAAATAGCTACTGCATTACTTAATTTTTCTTTACTTGGTTTGTTCCTTAAGCAAAATTGTTTTCATGTTTGACATTTTTGTTGCACATATACTGTAGAAGTTAATTCTATGATTTAAGTTAATTCTATGATTTAGTTAATTTCTATTTTAGGTTCTATTTTAGTTGATTTTAGGTTCTATTTTAGTTGATTTTATGTATTTTGGATTTATGTCTAAGTATTTGATATGAATTTATGTACTTTGAATTTATATTATGGATTTATGTCCAAGTATTTGGTATGAATTTATGTATTTTGTATTTTGAATTTATGTCGAAGTATTTGAATTAGTTATAAAAATTAACACTAAATTAATAAATATATTATTTATTTATTTAATATTTGGTTCAACCGGTTCAATAACGGTTGAACCGGTCCGACCAGTTGAACCATGAACCGGAGGTCACGTCGGTTCGACCTCCGGTCCGGTTCTTAAAACATTGATATTAAGAAATATAATTCAAAAATGTTTCAAACAAGCCAAATTACCTTTTTGCCCTTAGTTTTTAAAACAAAATTCTTTATTTTTCTTTTTTCACATTTAGTTTCTCTGTTATGCCCTAGCCGCTCTGCTCCGGCCCCCCTCCACTCTTCCTCGCTTCGTCTCCATCTTTATCAATCTCTCAATCGCTTCGCCTCTCTTTTCAGGTATGAACAAGTTCCCCTCTTTCTCCGAACCTAATAAAAGTTAATTTTGTAAAATCATGTCTGTATTTGTTGTTTCTAATATGAGTTAAAATTCTGGTATTCTTTTTAGTGATAATTTGAATAATGGCAACTTTATCATCGTCAACTTCAATACAAGTAAGTTTCTCTCTTCAATTTCATTTAGGCTCTAATTCAAATAAGACTATCCCGACAATAGAAAAATGATACTTATGGAATACATATTTAAGTGGCTATTTCTATCAAGGGAACGAAAAGAATCTATAATAGGCCATAGGAAAATATAAATAATGGAACCTTATTAGACAAGTTAGAATTTGTAGACAAGTTCTTATCAAATTTACTAGCAAGGTCACCCACTGAGATATACTTGTTCTGGTCTGACAAATTTGAAGCTTCTTGTTCAATAATATCTTTCAAAGAAGGACTGTGGTTATCCTCAGTAGACTCTTGATAAATTCAATGATTGACTCCTACTTTATACTTTGAAAAACTATGAGAAATGAAGCTTACATCGGCTGAAATAGACAGAATTAGTGTCTGCTAAAAGAAAAGATGCCACATAGTATCAAACTTTCAGTTAAGAATATAATGAAAAAAGAGATAGAAGAGCTTATGTTGCTACTGATGTTGAATTGAAGTTGTTTTTTCCCCAATTGAAGTTTCTATGTTGCTACTGATGTTGCTATGTTCCCCAATTAAATTTTGTTTAGTGATTTTAACTCTGTTTTAGTTGTTTAGTTATTGTCGGTGTGTTATCATCGGATTGAAATTGCTTTGTTTGTCAATTGATTATCCTGAATATGTTTTAAGTTTTAGTGTTAATTTTGTTTTCTAGGATACAAAAGAGAAGCAACCGCTAAAGCTTGGTGCAAGCTTAGTAACGCTTGTGGACCTTGAGTTAGATTTTGAAAAAACGGCGTTAATGGAAAATTCTGTTTTCTACAATTTGTTACAAATTAAATATAGAAGAGAGAGCTCTGCCTCTCTAATTTCCCTTTTCTGTAAAGTCTATGATCCGGATAAAAAAAGCTTTGTGTTCAACAATGATGTGTCATTTTCTTTCTGTGCTGAAGAGGTCGCTGAAGTCCTCGGTATTAAAAATACCGGGACTAGTTTAGTATACACTCCTGCAAAAAGATTTCCGGAGTTTCTTTTTGAGTTGAAAGAAAAATTTGATCCTGACGGTTCTAGACAAATAAAATCAAAAAGTATTAAGATATTTTTGGAAAAAATGTCCATAGATGACGAACAAAGTAAATCAAACTTCAAACAACTTATGTCTTATTTTTTGATTGAGCAATTTTTGTTATGATCCCCGGATGCCAAGAAGCCGCGTGTATCTTCTTGGGGAAAGGTCAAAGATACACGCGGCTTCTTGGCATCCGGGGAGCATAACAAAAATTGCTCAATCAAAAAATAAGACATAAGTTGTTTGAAGTTTGATTTACTTTGTTCGTCATCTATGGACATTTTTTCCAAAAATATCTTAATACTTTTTGATTTTATTTGTCTAGAACCCGTCAGGATCAAATTTTTCTTTCAACTCAAAAAGAAACTCCGGAAATCTTTTTGCAGGAGTGTATACTAAACTAGTCCCGGTATTTTTGATACCGAGGACTTCAGCGACCTCTTCAGCACAGAAAGAAAATGACACATCATTGTTGAACACAAAGCTTTTTTTATCCGGATCATAGACTTTACAGAAAAGGGAAATTAGAGAGGCAGAGCTCTCTCTTCTATATTTAATTTGTAACAAATTGTAGAAAACAGAATTTTCCATTAACGCCGTTTTTTCAAAATTTAACTCAAGGTCCACAAGCGTTACTAAGCTTGCACCAAGCTTTAGCGGTTGCTTCTCTTTTGTATCCTAGAAAACAAAATTAACACTAAAACTTAAAACATATTCAGGATAATCAATTGACAAACAAAGCAATTTCAATCCGATGATAACACACCGACAATAACTAAACAACTAAAACAGAGTTAAAATCACTAAACAAAATTTAATTGGGGAACATAGCAACATCAGTAGCAACATAGAAACTTCAATTGGGGAAAAAACAACTTCAATTCAACATCAGTAGCAACATAAGCTCTTCTATCTCTTTTTTCATTATATTCTTAACTGAAAGTTTGATACTATGTGGCATCTTTTCTTTTAGCAGACACTAATTCTGTCTATTTCAGCCGATGTAAGCTTCATTTCTCATAGTTTTTCAAAGTATAAAGTAGGAGCCAATCATTGAATTTATCAAGAGTCTACTGAGGATAACCACAGTCCTTCTTTGAAAGATATTATTGAACAAGAAGCTTCAAATTTGTCAGACCAGAACAAGTATATCTCAGTGGGTGACCTTGCTAGTAAATTTGATAAGAACTTGTCTACAAATTCTAACTTGTCTAATAAGGTTCCATTATTTATATTTTCCTATGGCCTATTATAGATTCTTTTCGTTCCCTTGATAGAAATAGCCACTTAAATATGTATTCCATAAGTATCATTTTTCTATTGTCGGGATAGTCTTTCTATTGTCGGGATAGTCTTATTTGAATTAGAGCCTAAATGAAATTGAAGAGAGAAACTTACGTGTATTGAAGTTGACGATGATAAAGTTGCCATTATTCAAATTGTCACTAAAAAGAATACCAGAATTTTAACTCATATTAGAAACAACAAATACAGACATGATTTTACAAAATTAACTTTTATTAGGTTCGGAGAAAGAGGGGAACTTGTTCATACCTGAAAAGAGAGGCGAAGCGATTGAGAGATTGATAAAGATGGAGACGAAGCGAGGAAGAGTGGAGGGGGGCCGGAGCAGAGCGGCTAGGGCATAACAGAGAAACTAAATGTGAAAAAAGAAAAATAAAGAATTTTGTTTTAAAAACTAAGGGCAAAAAGGTAATTTGGCTTGTTTGAAACATTTTTGAATTATATTTCTTAATATCAATGTTTTAAGAACCGGACCGGAGGTCGAACCGACGTGACCTCCGGTTCATGGTTCAACTGGTCGGACCGGTTCAACCGTTATTGAACCGGTTGAACCAGATATTAAATAAATAAATAAAATATTTATTAATTTAGTGTTAATTTTTATAACTAATTCAAATACTTAGACATAAATTCAAAATACAAAATACATAAATTCATACCAAATACTTAGACATAAATCCATAATATAAATTCAAAGTACATAAATTCATATCAAATACTTAGACATAAATCCAAAATACATAAAATCAACTAAAATAGAACCTAAAATAGAAATTAACTAAATCATAGAATTAACTTCTACAGTATATGTGCAACAAAAATGTCAAACATGAAAACAATTTTGCTTAAGGAACAAACCAAGTAAAGAAAAATTAAGTAATGCAGGAGCTATTTAATGTCAAACATGAAATCAATTTTGCTTAAGGGACAAACCAAGTAAAGAAAAATGTCAAACATGAAAACAATTTTGTTACACATTATCAAGTTAATGCAAATAATAGAACAAACCAAGTAAAGAAAAATCAGCAAATAACAGAACAAACCAAGTAATGCAGTAGCCATAAAATTAAGGCCAAACTAGAACAACCAGCACTTAAACTACAAGGTGAAGAAACAGAGATTATTGTTCATGATTCGTTTTTCCAAGGTGAAGAAACAGAGATTTAAGACTTGAAAGTTGAAACTACTACAAACTACAAAGATAGAAATTTGAAAAAATTACCTGTTATGAGAGAAGAGAGAAGAGCCGCGGTACTGTGATGGTGAAGAAACGACGCGAGCGGCGGCGCTGTGAGTGAGAGCGGCGGTGTTAGGCGGCGATTAGGGTTGTGTAGTTGTTACTGTGACTTTTCCACTTTTCTGTTCCTTTGTACGCGTATAGAAACTGAAAAAGAAAAAAACAAAAACTGAAAAACAAAACGTGAAAAAAACTGGGTTTTTTTTTTAAAAAAAAATTAAACTTAAACCGGCAGGTCCTCCAGAACCGGGACCGTTTTCCCGGTTCAGAGCGGTTTTTCTGGTTTTTTGGCCGGTTCTGCGGACTAGCGGTTCTGGGCATGTCTCCAAACCGGTGCTAGGTCCGGTTCCCGGTCGAACCGGCCGGTCCGGTCCGGTTCTTAAAACATTGCTTAATATTTGCTTTTCAAATCTATTTTAAAAAAGTGTTTTTAAGAAGAGAAATAACACTTTTAATCTAGTTTTCAAAAAGTGTTTTTAAAAAAGTGTATTTTAAACTAGTTTTCATCGCCGCTGCGCAAGTTGATTTTTTAATGTATTTATTTAAAATGTTTTGAATAAGAGGGACACTTATATATTTAAAATTAAATTTTAGTAATATCTATCTAAGAAAGAAAAGGGTTGAGTTAAAGACCCATTTACCCTTCAGTCTTCTATGCTCGACACGTGTTTAAAAAGCTATAGTAAATTTTCTACAGTCATCACCGCCTTTCTCTTCACAACAAGCATACTTAAGAGGCTTGATACCATTGATATTGTGACAAGTGCATCTAAAGTGTGTCCGCTATGGGGGAACATATGCATGATTGTTTTGGCCGAAGAACACAAGGTACAAATTTCACATTCCCTTTATAAGTATTTAATTCAGTTTCTCTCATCCACTTAAGAATCTTTTGGTTTGAATGTTGCAGAAAGAGATGGAGAAGCTTAACATGATAATTCACGACATGGAGAGAGAAGTTGAAGCAAAAAATGAAGCTTTGAAATTGTCAATTCAAAAGCTGAGAGAGGAACTTGGAAAATAAAATTGTATTCTCTATTTAATTTACTTTGGATGATTGATTTTTGTTTGTTGCTTGCTCTTCCTTTCCTTCCTTATTTTATTATTGATTTGTTTTTTCAATTCTAGGGTTTTTTGTTATACATACTTTTTAAAATTATATTATTATTTTGTTATTATTATTCAATAAACTAAACCGGTTAATAATCATTCAATTATATCCGGATATTTAAAACGGATTTAAATTTGGTCCTCAGAACCGGATATTTTGCACACCCCTATACACAAGCATCATACAAAATACTTGGCTATAAAATAAATAAAACGTCCCCAACGGACGAGCAGAAAATAAAACATGCAAACAATAAGCAAAAATCATGCACCATAATAAAAGTAAAACGGCCACCAAGGCCGACAACACTACATAATAAGGATTACGGCCACAAGGACCGATCTGTTCGAAGGTTACATAAAAAAAAAAGCAATCCAAAAGCCTTAAAGTTGTTTGAATATTACAAATTATCAAATAAATTAGTCCAACCTCTTTCATCCTCGTCTTCCTCAGCACCATCCTTAGTTTGGGCTAAAAAGCAGAATGTTAGTATTATTAAAATGTTCATAATAATATTAATACCAACACTGAGCTATGTCCTTTGTTTTAGTTAAATAAATAAAAGTTAGATAAGTGGAGCAGACCTACCGGTTGCAGAAAGTTTGAACGTATCTCACTTGGTCTTCCAATGACATTGATGTCCATAATTTAATTCTTGATAAATGTATTTGATCCCGGTTTTCATTAAAAATATGGTTAGCATCAACTATTTGCTGGAAAGACAAACGGCCAATTGATCGAAGATAAGTGAGTCGATCAGCAACATATGTCATATCATTATCTAAAAAACCATAGCAAGTAAGATAAGCCCTATTAGAAATAAAATAATGCATGACAAGCATCCTTGTACACTAATGTAAGCTGCAAGCTGTTACCTATATTTTCAAAACTTTTCCCCACATCTCAATCTTCTATCACCTGAAAATATCATTAGCAAGTAAGATAAGCCCCTTATAGAAATAAAAAATAATGTATGACAAACATCCTTGTTGTTTGTGGTGTTGATTACCTTGGGCGGATCCAGTTAATTAACAGTGTAATTTTTAGCACTACAAACTATTGGTTGTAGTGCATTCCTCTTCCCAAAGGAGTGATCAATAGGCTGGAGGCAATGTGTAGAACGTTTTTGTGGACGGGTAAGGATACAGTGACCAAGAAGTCGTCCATAGCGTGGACTAAAGTCTGTAAGCCCATGAAATATGGCGGGATGAATGTTATAAATCTGCAGATCTGGAACAATGCGTGTACGGCAAAAGTGTTGTGGAACCTGTCCAGGAAAACCGACAGCCTATGGGTTCGGTGGGTGCATACGTAATACATAAAACAAGCGAATGTCATGACAGTGCCTATAGGGAATAACTGCTCATGGATTCTTCAAAATGTTCTCAAAATGATAGAGAGGATGCAAGGCCAGGGACATGTGGCAGCAACTACAAGTGAATGGAAATTATAGAACAAAAAAGGTGTATTATGAGATGCAATCCTGGAGGATGGGCACAAGAAACAGAGTGGATGACTCAGATGAGCAAGAAGAAGAATTGGAGAGCAAAAATTTTGAAGACGGCTTATGCGGAAACCGTATACAACTGCTGGCTGTACAGGAATGAAAGAGTTTATACAGAGAATGATAGCAGTACAATAGATACTCACACGGGTATAGATAGGAAAATTATTGAAATAATTGTCAATAGAATCTGGAGGAAGCCTAAACTCCGTGATCGCATAGCTCAATTGATTATGAGTGAAATATAATTTTGGTTTCATTTGTTTTGTCTTGTACTGGACCCTACGGGTCGCGTGTATTAAATGTTTTTGGGAATCAATAAATTCTTAATTCTCCAAAAAAAAGTTATTTATTTAGTATCCGGTTTAAACAGTTCAATAGCGGTTTAAGCTGTAAGTTGCTACCTGATGATGACTCTCCACTTCTGAGTTTCTTCATTGCATTCTTTCCCCCAGAATTCCTTCCCACAGGCCTGTAATTGCTTTCAACTTCTTCGACGTCAACGACAAGTTCATTGACATTCTTACTTTGTATTGCTTGGAGCTGCTTCACAGATAAGTGACCCTTTTTGTCTATGGTATTGGGTGTGAACACTCCAATAATATTGGTCTTCAAACCAACATCATCAAGCCCTTTCAAATCTGGGTCTTCAGCATATTGCTTGGCGTACATTAAGACAAGTGAAACTACTGAATTGAGATTTTGATTGAAAGAATGTTGTTCAACTAAAATTTCCAACAATTTGACCCACAAGTCTTGATCACTCCAGTCTATAAATTGAGACAGCTGTCCTTGTCCATATCGTGCAAGTTTCAGTTGCATAAAAATCTCATTAATAACTTTGTTATTCATGTTTGATGGAAGAGCCTGCAAAGAAAGAAAACATTCAGAACCCCAACTAACTTGAATGCTAAAGAATACAACTCAACAAAGCAACTTTCAGAATTACTGCTAGGATTAAAATTCATACAGCGAGAATTAAAATTGCCAAATACAAATCCGATACAAACAACCCTAAAATTACAAATTATCATATTAAAATGACCAGATTACATGCAAGATTAAAAATAGTATACAAGCCTAAAATTACCAAAATTCGCCAAGTGCTCTCAAAGTCACGCAATTCAAGTGGTAGAAACTCAGTAATTGAAGTGGAAGAAACTTGAGTTGAATGGCTGAACGATCAGACAAAAGATATATTAAATGTTTACCTTTTCCATGTATCTACCAAAATAAATATTCTTCTTCTTTTCCGATGCTGCTCTGCCCTAGGAAGAGGTCTAATCAGTATCAGAAGCTAGGAAATTTTTTTTTCTACCCCTACAATTAACCCTTTACCCCTACATTTTTTATAATATTCCCATTTTACCCTTTGTTTATATTATTTTTTACGATTTTTTTTCAACTTTTTATTTTTTACGATGTTTTTTAGATTTTTTTACAAAGTGTTCCGGTATGAACAAAATATATTTTGGGCAAAAATACAAACTGGAACACTTTTAAAAGTGTCCCGGTATCAATAAAATATATTATCTAGATACAAATACAAACCGGAACACTTTTAAAAGTGTCCCGGTATCAATAAAATATATTTTCTAGACAAAAATACAAACCGGAACACTTTTAAAAGTGTCCCGGTATTAATAAAATATATTTCCTAGGCACAAATACAAACCGGAACACTTTTAAAAGTGTTCCGGTATCATTAACAAAATTATTCTGGAACACTTTTTACAAACCGGAACACTTTTAAAAGTGTTCCGGTATAAATAAAATATGTTTGGCTTAATTGCACTTTTCCCCCCTATATTTTGCCAATTGTGCGATTTTGCACCCCATCCTTTTTTTTGAGCGATTTTGCACCCTATCATTTACCCCCTTTCTGATTTTGTAGCCCCTCATGTGTTTTTTTGCTGATGTGTTGAATTTTGCTGATGTGTATTCATTAAATGCTTGCCATGTGTAATTTGTATTTTTTAAAAAATCAAAATTGAAATAATTTGTATTTTTAAAAAATCAAAATTAAAAAAATCAAAATTAAAAAATACTGGCCATGAATGGTACAGGGGTTACAACAGCAAAATACTGGCCATGAGATATCAGCTGTGAAATTCGGCAACTTCAAGCTCAAATCTAGCATCTCCTCACTAATCTACATTGACCTCCGTCTCATCATATCTTATCCTTCTCTCCTCCAGCAAATCTCTCAGACCCTAATTTCCTCTGTCTCTTCCACCTCATTTGATCTTGTATGTGGTGTCCCTTACACCGCCTTACCCATTGCCACTTGCGTCTCTCTTGCTCAGAACATCCCCATGGTCATGCGTCGTAAGGAAGTCAAAGACTACGGCACTGCTAAAGCCATTGAAGGTGATTTCAAGCCTGGCCAAAGTTGCTTAATCATTGAGGATTTGGTTACCAGTGGAACATCAGTTTTGGAAACAGCTGCACCGCTACGTTCTGTGGGGTTGAAGATCAGTGATGCTGTTGTCCTGATTGATAGAGAGCAAGGTGGGCGGGAAACTGTTGTTGCTGTTGTAACCCCTGTACCATTCATGGCCAGTATTTTTTAATTTTGATTTTTTTAATTTTGATTTTTTAAAAATACAAATTATTTCAATTTTGATTTTTTAAAAAATACAAATTACACGTGGCAAGTATTTAATGAATACACATCAGCAAAATTCAACACATCAGCAAAAAAAACACATGAGGGGCTACAAATCAGAAAGGGGGTAAATGATAGGGTGCAAAATCGCTCAAAAAAAAGGATGGGGTGCAAAATCGCACAATTGGCAAAATATAGGGGGGAAAAGTGCAATTAAGCCAATATGTTTTCTAAGTACAAATAGAAACCGGAACACTTTTAAAACTGTTCCAGTATCAATAAAAAAATTCTGAACACATTTTACAAACCGGAACACTTTTAAAAGTGTTCCGGTATGAATAAAAAAATAATTCTTGAACATTTTTTACAAACCGGAACACTTTTAAAAGTGTTCCGGTATCAATAAAATATGTTTTCTAAGTACAAATAGAAACCGGAACACTTTTAAAACTGTTTAGGTATCAATAAAAAATTCTGGGCACTTTTTAGAAACCGGAACACTTTTAAAACTGTTCCGGTATCAATAAAAAAAATCTGGGCACTTTTTACAAACCGGAACACTTTTAAAAGTGTTCCAGTTTGTATTCACTTTTAAAAGTGTTCCGATTTATAAAAAGAACACAAAATTTTTCAGAAAACATCTTCACCTCCACATACTATTTACCGGAAAACTTTATATCTGAAAATTAATTAGATTGGTTTAGTTGATGAATTATAAGTTTTCTGGTAACTTTTTGTGAAAATCCGGTGAACAGTATTTTTTTGAAAAAAAATGAAAGTGTAGAATTTTTTTTTTTTTTGACAAAACAAAAATTTGAAAAATAGATTTTAAAAGGGTAAAATTGGAATATTTTGTGTTTTGTAAGGGTAAAGGTATAATTGTTGGGGTAGAAAGAAAATTTTGACAGAAGCTAGCGCGGTAAAGCAAAGGTTACGGGGTGGACAACGGGCCGGGTCGGAAGGGTTCGGGCCCAAAAACACCACCCGGCCCAATCTGCAGGTGGAGAGAAACAGTCCATACAGAAAGATCATTAAATTTAGCAACAGATTATATAGAAAAAAAACCCAGAAACATTGTTTAATATAAATTGTTGAGAAGAACTAAAATAGATCTAGTGCATGGGAGACAGATCTAAAGAAATCTTGGGCTTGATCTAAGTCGTGTGAAGTCGCAGCAGATCGGAAGAAGAGGAACGAGATAAGCAGGTAGTTTGTGTGTGAAAGGGAAAAGAGTGTAGAAGAAATATTGAAAGAAGAAAAATGAAGAGAAGAGAACGAGAGATTATGTTGTGTGAGGGTGGGAGAAGTGAAAGTGGAAACTAGCCTTAGGGGTGAGCAGCTATAACTGACCCGACCGAAAACCGTACTAACCATGACCAAATTTTATGCAGCGGTCGGATTGACATGGATGTCGGGTCTCACGAGTGGAAAAAATAGAGTAGGAACGGTTGCACGTGGTCGAATTCGGTTTTAGAATTTTCAATCTCGCGATGACCGATCCGACTGAGGCTTAAATAAAAGCTACTACTGTACCT
Organism: Medicago ruthenica; assembly: GCA_018208015.1. Taxonomy (NCBI): domain Eukaryota; kingdom Viridiplantae; phylum Streptophyta; class Magnoliopsida; order Fabales; family Fabaceae; genus Medicago; species Medicago ruthenica. The sequence goes on from CM031373.1 coordinate 15,299,063, forward strand.
TCGTTAGTCTTATCTTTAGTTGAAGGCACTTAGTTGAAAAGTTATACTACTAGTACTACTAGTATCATTTATTGTTTCTACACGTGATACTGATACACAAGGCTCAAGGCATAGGAAACTGCAAATTGGCATTGCACACTACCTGCACCTCTGGGTCTCTTGTCTCCTAGTCCACATCTACTAACTTATTTTATAATAAAAATTGAACATACACTATACTAACTCCTATATTAGTATGATTATTACTAAACAATTTTCTCTCTTTTGAATTATTTATTGTGCAATAACCAGTGGAGAAGGAACAAAAAAAATTCCATATTATCATGATGAATTTGCTTCTTTCTACGACTTGAATATGCAAGGGATCACTATTCTCCTTCTTCATCTTTTTTCTAATCGATTGTTTCAACTTCTGCCTCACTTAAAGGTATTCGAGTTCCACCTAGTAAGCTTCTTATGGTCTTCCACCACATATTCTTCCCCTTGCTCCTCTTCATAGTTGATAGTTTATATCCCTCCTCTTTCTCTGGTTGTTCTTCCTCATAATCATCATAATCTTTTGTTTTTTATGCTGAGATGATAAAGTCATAAAACACATATTGTGACCCGCATAAACCGATCCGAACAAACCGTGATCCGCAGAACCCGTAACACGTCGAAACCGAAGCTTACAATGGTCGAAAATGGGCCTGAGTTTTGCACTCTTGGTTTTCTCCGGGTGAGCCATTTTTGACCCGAAACCGCCCATAACCGCCCGATGCTCAGCCCTAACTAGCCTAGAATAATAGGAAGAAAGAATGGAAATTAATTGTTATTATTGATTAATAAAAATAAGAATGAATATTGATTGCTATTAATTAGCCTAGTTAGTAGTAATACACTAATACTATTTTTTTTTTTGAAAGACACTAATACTATTACTTTACTACTATATTTATTAATCATTACTTCCAAAGCTGTCATTCAAAGTCTGCAAGTGACAGTCTTGAGAATAACAAAAAAAAGGCCATTCACTCTTTTTTGTGTTTCGAGAATGACAGTTTGTTGGCAATGACTTATAGGTGTAACTTGGGCGGGTCGGTTTGGGTACCCGTGGTCCCATTTCACTGAACCGAACCCGACCACCATAAGTCATATGAACCCGCGTTTTGGACCCGCTAACCCGTTAAACCGCAAGAGTCCGACCCGGTTCAGTTTTTCCTTTTCGGTTATAGCGGACTGGGCCGGTTCTTCGGGCCTTGTCCACCCCTAGTTAGTACTTCATGAACGCAAATGGACTTGCAAGGGCTTATGATAGGAGTAAGACTTGTTTGGTCACAAGCCCAAATATTTACTTACTTGTTTGGGCCACACACACACAAAATCCAACAAAAATTAAAAGAAAAATAGTCTCATCATATTATTTTATATTATTTTAACTTTTTATTTTTTAATTTATTTTTACATGTGAGTGTGCCTAAACAACTCCTTGATATTGGAGATATGTTCTTGTGATTCTTCCCAACAACTCCTTGATATGTCAATCAAAGCTAAAAAAACTAAGAATACCAATATATTTAAGAGCCTAAATTGCATTATACTGGGTGTAATTGGACCGGTTTGGTTCGGTTTTGAGTGAATCTGATCTCCGAACCAATGAACCTTCGATTGGTTCGGTTTGGTTCGGTTTTCACAGTTTTTCAAAAATGAATCCGAACCAAACTCGTCGGTTTGGTTCGGATACTTTGATCGGTTTTACATCGTATTTTTTTCCGATGTATTTCATGCTTTTTTTTTAATGGCAAAATTTATTCAAATTGTCTGTGGTGACTGATGAGAGCAGATTAGCTTGAGGAGGATGAAAGTGAGGTGAGATAGATCATAGATGAGAGCAGATTATCTGTGATGAAGGTGAGGTGAGGTGAGGACGAAGAGAAGTACGCAGCTGTGAATCTGTGATGAAGGTGTGCTTCTAAATTAGGATTTTCAGTGAAGGCAAATGTAGTGACATTTTTTTTAAAGGTACTTGGGCCAAATGTAGTTGGGTTGGGCTGCCTAAAATTAAAAAAATTAACATAAGGATATATACCGGTTTGGTTCGGTTCAATCCAATGGATCTGAAAACGGAACCGAGAACCGAACCAAACCACATCAGTTTTCAATTGGTTCGGTTCGGTTTTTTATTCGAACCAAAAAAGTCGGGTTTTTTTCGGTTTGGATTGGATTGGATCATCGGTTCAATTGGATTTTTCTGATCCGCTTACACCCCTAATTATACATAGAGCAGTCATTTGATAAATACTAAGATCAACCTCTTCATCGCCACTCATGACCACATGACTACATTCATATTGTGCATTTATATATTTAATTTTAAATTTATTTTTTAAATAACGTATCGCGGCAGTATCGGATAGGGATTTTTAAAAATTTTCCCGTATCGCCGTATCGGTATCGTGTCATGTATCGGGGCTTCATTGGGTAAATGAGTAACTGTTTCAAAGTGCTTTAGATACTTTTCTTATCAATTGATTTAGTGATGCTCCTTCTTCTCTGACCCTACCCTTCCTCTTACGTCATTCTTCTCATGCGATGACCTAAAACTCGTCCAGTCAATTGAATTTAGTATCTGTTTAGAACTGCGTCAAATTACTCCAAACACAAATTTCCTCTTGCCATAAAATATCAGAAGCTACAACTATACCTTGCATTGGACGTGCATCTTCCTTTAGTCGAGCATGAAAACAAATACACACGCTTATTGAAGTTCTTGAATCTTTTCTAAGGGAAAAATGCTTTCAAGTGTTTGCATAGAATTGAAGTTTTTGGTTGTTTTTGTTGCTTGTTAATCTATATACTAAATTAATCATGTGCAGGTCCTAGAGGAGCTCCTAGAAGAAGTCAAGGCAGCAGCAAAATTAGCTCTTGAAGAAATGAAGGCAGATTAATTAACAGATAAAAAATGTTTATCCCAAAGATGTATTACATTAACTTTTATTAGAGCATTGGGAACATCTAGAGCTAATTTCGCTGCTGCTTTGGCTTCTTCTAGGAGCTCCTCTGGGACCTGCATTTTTACATAGTTCTGAGCTTGTGATTATGTGATTCTGATCTGATTTTTCTAGAATTTCTTGTCCAAACTAATTCTGATCAATTATTCAATCATGAAAGAGATATACAAATAAAAGAGATACATGGTAAAGAATATTTTTACAAAAAAAAAAAAACAAAGGTAAGATGCATTAATAATAAAAGAGATATAGAAGTGAGAGAGGTATATAGTGAACTCTGCCTTTAGAGATTTCTAGATTGTATCTATTTGGTGTTCATTTTGTTTACTGCATTTATATGGAAATGAAAGAGATATAAGATGAGCAATATTGACAGTTCACATAATCAATTTCAAGAACAACGAATCAAACTCCACATAAAATGTAAAATGCATACACATGCTTTAACATTTATAAGCAAACACACATAAAAGATCACCAACACAATTAATTGTACGGATGAACACTGAAGTTCATCAAAGAGCACATAGTTAAAAGATTGTTTAAAAGAGATCACTGTTACGCATATTCATGCGGCATCATAGACTTCACTCCTCGTCATCTTCCTCTTCCTCTTCATCTCCCATCATCTTCCTCTTTGACTAAAAAATAGGGAGAAATGTTAGATAACTACAATAGATAGAATTGCCAAAAATATAGCATTTTAGAAGAACATACTTACTCGTGGAGGGTCGTGGCTTTGGCGAGAGATCCTGTCACACTATGGTAGGCTAGAAAATAAAACGTCCCCAGCGGACGAGCAGAAAATAAAACATGCAAACAATAAGCAAAAATCATGCACCATAATAAAAGTAAAACGGCCACCAAGGCCGACAACATTAGATAATAAAGATTACGGCCACAAGGACCGATTTGTTCGAAGGTTACATAAAAAAAGGGGCAGAGCCCCTAAACACCACCACCATCCAAATTTCTTTGCTTTGCAGCATCATATGAGGAACGTGCTACTTCCATAGTCTATGGACTTGGCTTTCACATGTAATCCTTAAATTTTACCATATGCCATTCTATAAGAGCTACTTTTTCTTTAATATCATCCATATTACAAAACCTTTGAACGACAATTATTAGCCCATTGTCTATCAAACGGCTATAAAGAACAGATGCATCATCCGCCATTTCCCGAGTTAAATGGCCATGAGAAACCAAAAAATTTACTTGTTGAGCAACTTGTTGACCAAGGGAAGAAAAAGCATCATCGTAGCTTCTCTTTCTGGAACTGGTGGACCCAGACGTAGCAGAACTATTAAAGTGTGGTATTTTCACCACAGCGCATGAGCATTTGCCCTGCATCAACATCAACATCAGTATAGTTTTGAGAATTTGCAAACATAAAATTGAACTGATAGAAACCTCACATATATTCACATATAATGCTCTAGAAATATATTCACATGTATTGGCTGGCTGTGCAAGATAGGATGAAAACGAGGGATCGTTTAAAAAAGATGAGAATTATAAACTCTAATGATTGCTTGTTGTGTGGTCTGAAGGAGGAAACTATAACTCATATCTTTTTTGAGTGTCCCTATAGTACCAGGTGCTTGGAAATAGCTAAAAGGTGGATGAAGTGGAACACTCAAGGTAATAACATCAGCAGCCTCACTAGATGGGTCAATAGAGCTAAAGGTAGCACATTCAAGAAAGATACTTTGGCTGCTGTGATTGCAGGGTTGGTATACAGTGTGTGGAAAAGCAGAAACGAGGTGTTATGGAATCATAAGCTGATCAGACCTGAAATCCTCATGAAGACCATGATAGGAGTGGTCAAAAATCGTATCTCTAGTTTCAATTTATGTAGAATTAATGTAGTGGACAAAAACTGGTTTTACAATCTGTAATTTTTTGTTAGTTTGATTAATATAATGAGCTGATTTATCAAAAAAAAAAAAATGCTACAACAACATCAACAACCATTTACCTCGGTATCATTGGGGCAATCGCACCAATTAACACGCTTAGCCATGTCAAGTATGTCATCGACCCCCCGAACTTGATTTGCGAATTGTGCTTTCTTTGCTTCATGATTGTACAGATCGGACAAATTATACCACATACTTCTGCACAACCAAGATCTTTCGCCGTTTTTAACTTGCGGCATAACATGCTCTTGTACCAGATCTTTCACTAATTTTAACTCAACTGTCAGATACTAAAAAAAAAATTAAAGGTAATTGTCATTCATATAATCTACTACATATATATTATCATTCATATAATTCATTTATGTGCCAACAAAATCCATACTTTATTGCTCAAGTTCAAAGGATTTGTCACGAAGAAGCAGTGCAAAATGTTAACCCAGTGTAGTTTACCAATGGATATGTGATGCTCTAAACAGAGAAAATCTTTCTTTTGGGAAAAAACATTACTCATGGACATTCAGATTTTCATGGCTCTCTTTGTTGCTCTTTACAACGGTCTTTTCTTGTTAGAAAGACAGGGGGATTGAAAGACATTGGAATGCTTCATATGCATTAAATCTTATGGTTGATTACTATTCTACATAATTAGGATACCTTATCCTCTTAATTCGGGAATCTCTTACTCCCTATGTAGCACCGAGTACTTATGCAGAACCGACATGTTAGATTCAACATGTTAGATTAAAGGTGTGTCTAGTGTACAACACTAATACATTTGGTTATATTCAACAAATTCATACCAATACATTTAGTTACATTCACTGAAACTTTGTATTGAAGGCATGTTTGAGTACACAATGTGTGTCCTTATCTCACTAACACTTGTGACTACATAAAATCACTTCTATTTCTCAAGTTACTACCGGTGTCTGTGTTTTATATCCGAGTCTATGATTCATAGCTTCATCCTTTTGCAGTAAGCTATTATTTCATCCAGAATTTGCTAATTCAGATACAATACAAACCTAGTGCTTAGAAAACATAACAGGCTTCTCTGTACAAAAAAAAACAAAATTTAGAATACATACCCGGCTGCGCATGCTTTTTTCTTGATGAACAGGCAACACCTCAGTCTCAGTTATAACATTTTCTGGGGTACAACTAACATAGCTTCCCTCTGACTTCAACAAGAAAAAGAGAAAGAATTTCACATTACAAAGAGAAAGAAAAAGAGAAAGAGACTCAATACAAATTGAAAGTAATACCGTGGTTTCTTCTAAGGACATTAGGTTTTCTGAAGTTGATCTCTTGTTGATGATAAAAAATATGCAGTATAAAATCAAAAAGATTGAAACCACACCTTATCAAACTGTTAGAGACTTCATAAATAGAGATTATAAACTTCAGTACCCAAATAGAAACAAGGATAGCACCAAATTGAATTATTACCTTAAATGGTTGTTGACAGGTGGTCAAATAATCTTGGGTTGTAGACAGAGCTTCAGTCGGGTCTTCTTCAACCTCTAGTCGGGTGCGTTTCTTGCTAGGTTTTTGTTTGTTCCCTTCTGCATTTGGGAAACCATTGGAGCCACAAGACTCAGACATATTCTCCTATTGAAACAATCAAATAAATCCATTTGATAGAATAAGCACAATCAATCCTATTTTGCATTCAAATACAAAGCATTTTGAGATGGACATGCATTTTGTCAGGGAGAAAGTAGCTTCCAAAGTTGTTTTAGTCTCTCATGTGCCAGCTCCAAAGCAAATAGCAGATGTGTTCACGAAGAAGAAGCTCAGAAATGCTAAAAAAATTGGAACACGAAAGAAATTAACCTGGAGGTTGAATTCGGTGGTTTTCCAAGCAGCTCTGTTAGCTATACTATCTCCCGGCGGTGGTGTGGGACGGCTGTTGGGTGGCGCGGCGGTGGGTGACCTTGCGGTGGGTGCTCGAGCTCTGCTCGTGCTTTGGAGGTGGTGACTGGTGGTGCGTGGCCGGTGGGTAGCGAGAGAAAGTGAGTGAGAGCGGAGCAAAAGAGAGTGATCGAGACATAAATGATAGCTTTTACTATCTCCCATCTGTTGAAATGAATTCGGATCAAATCAGTCGGTTGCTGCTTGGGGAAGAAGGGCTATGGAGTCTAGCTGTTTGTTACTCATTTACCCATGAATAATATTGAAACTTGTTTTTTTTTTTTTTTTTTAAACCTTGAAACTTGTTATTTTCAATTAATAAAATTGAAATATAACTTTCTTTTTAAAACTATTCTTTTTTAAGATCATACTCCCTAGGGCTGAGCAAATTAGGGGTGAGCATCGGTCAGATTCGGTCGGATTCGGACCGAAAAATCTAAATCTGACCAAAACCAAGAAGCACAATCTGTCACCCACATCCGTCCGTTTCCTTGATCGGTTAAGTCGGTTGGCGGTTGAATCGGTTAGCGGGTGAGTCGGTCGGATTTAAACGGTTAAGAAACAAATCAAAAATTTCTGCCAATCTTTAAATTAGAACTGTATTTTAGAGAGGATTCAATTAGAGTGTGAAAGGAGAGAAGAGAAGAGAAAGTGGTAAACACATATTTTGTGTTGGTTATTTGTAAAATGGAGTAGTTTGCAGAAGAAATAATATTTGAAGTTTGGACAAGAAAGAATATCTAGTTCTCTGTGTAACGAGGAGGATTGTTGTTAGTAGAAGAAGAACAGTATCGTTAATACCAAATAGAATAAGAAGAGTTGTCAAAAAATAAACTAGAATAAGAGTATAGTCTCTGTATGACTCTAAAAAAAAGAGAGCAACAATCTCTATTTACCAACTAGAAATATAGAAACAACTCAACAAGTGTAAAAAACTACTAGTATTATTATTAATTAATTTTTAATATGATATAGTACTATTTTATGAAAAGTTGAATTGTCTTTTAACGTGTCCTAGAGTCCTACAAACTGAACATTGAGTTATTTGATGGTACTTGGCGGTGTGCATGTGTAGTTTTGTGGGTCTCAAGAGACATGTGTGCTAAGATGATAAGAGACATCTGTGCTTGTTACAGGCTGTAATTACGGTGTAGGTAAGTAGGTCTGCATTTTTAATAGCTGTGTGACGCGACGAGTCACTATAACAAAGACTCTATGTACAAATTTATCATGTATTCGGTCGGTTTTGGGTTCCGACAGATCAATATTTTCAAACCCACACCCGACTGTTGAGACCCATGTGAGACTGATAAATATAAACTTTTGACCCGTGGACCATTTCGACCCGACCGATTGGTTTTTTTCGCTGTCGGGCTTTTCGGGTTGCGGGCGGGTCAGTTGATTTTGCTCAGCCCTAGAGCAAATAAGTATGACCCGACCGAAACCCGAGCAACCCGTCGGAAAATGAAGAAAACGGGTTGGATTTAAACGGTTTGCGGGTCAACAAGTTGTATTTATCAGTCTCACATGGATACCATTGGGCGGGTGCGGGTGTGGATTATTCAATCCATCGGTACCCAGGCCCGACCGGAAAGGTAACACACTAACATGCCTACATACTCCAATGGTGTATTGTCTTATCCCATGACAGCTTTTAACTTACATCATAGCCACATGCATACAAGTTTTTTCTGTAAAAAAAAAAGCTACATATCTTGAGACCCACAAAACATAAAAGGCACTCAAGTTCTCTCTATTTCCAAGACTAAGATATGTCCAACTCTAAAACATCACACACGTATACTAGTTCCAAACACCACACAAATCTAGAATTTGAATACTAGTACTCATTACTACTAGTATGTAATAATAATACCAAAGACTTCTCTTTCTTTTTACTACTAGTACAGAGTATGTTTAAAGAACTAAACAAATGAAGGCAATAAATCAATACTACAAATTGCATAGTAGTGAAGGATTATAAAATAAAAACTTACTACAATTGTTCATTTTGCATGCAGTATTTTCATAGTATTTTCATGCAATTTTGTTCATATTTATTTAGAGAAGGATAATAAAAACTTATCCCCAAGGTCTAATTAATACATTTCCAATATCTCCTCCCCGGGTTTTCATCAGATTTAGAGGTGAACATCTTCATTGGTTTGTTGCAACCACATAATGGGACCGAGAATGAGGTTGAGTGAGCAACAGAACTTGACGAACTCATCCTGCATTTTAGTTAGCATCAAGCATCAGTATTAGATTCAAAATAAATTGATGAAAAAATATACGACAAATGTTTGTGAACTTTCAAACGCGACATGGGTACACCACAATGCGGCCACTGTTTCAAATATTAATAGAAGGAACTGGACGAAGGGCACTTAGAGTTACAATTCTATTAGGAGTTTGTTACCACTATAGATCAGAGGGCACTTAGAGTTGGCGGTGTGGCTTAAGTCGTCATAATATTCCAATATGTTTGTTCTATGAATGGTGTTGGGATCCAGGGCTGTGTCTTCGGCATTAAAGGGCGATGAGGCGCGTCTTTTGGACTCTAAAGGTTTGCTGCTGCTGGTTTTGCAGGCCTGGTTTAAAGGTCTGCTGCTGCTGTGCTGGTTTTGCAGGTCTGGTTTTTTGAGTTTCTAGGTGTGTTGTGGTGGGTAACGGGTTGTTGGGTTGGGGATGGCTTATGGTGTTGTTGTTTTTCCTACCCCTTACAGCTGCGATGCAGAACGCAGGAAAACAGAGCAGAGACATCGGCAAAAAACTAAGAGCGAGCAGCAGGCACTTGTTACTTCTTTTTCTTGTTTTAATAAAATTTTGCCTTATTCAAAAAACAGCAACAAAATCAAAAGCACTGAGAAGAGGTTGAGGTTCCAAAATCAACAAGAAACAAACAAACAAACAAACAACAAACAGAACTCAAGCACAACAAATACATAGCAGAAACAGTAAATTAGATGAAAAGTAACGAACCTGAGATGGGAGCAACGAACAAACTCTTCTTAACGGGAGAGATGAGAGCAACGAAATTGGACCTTAGATGAAAAATTCTGAACACTTGCGATTTAGGGGATTTAGCAAATTAGGGAATGAAGAAATTGATTTAGGGATTAGGGTTGATGAAGAAAAGGAGTTAGGGATTAGGATTGTGATAGGAATCTACGATGAAGAGATGAGTTACGGTCATGGTCGGTGAAGGCAGTGGCGACTCCAGGATTTCTAGTAAGCCTGGGCAAAATTTTGTCGCCGAAAGAGTTTACTGTGTGACCAATTAGCATTATTTGTTCATCCCATGTTTATCTCAATTTTACTCCTGGAGTCTTGATTGAAAAAAAGTATTAACTAAATGCACATTTTTATGTCATTTCCAAGTTATAAGCTACTTCAACAAATAATTTTACCAAATATTGTAAATTCAATCAACTAGCTTATCCGCTATAAGCATCAACTATAAACTCATCTGTTATAAGCTAGCTCATCAGCAATCCGTTATTTTTTAACGAACAAAGCTTAAGGACTCCACTATAAGCTCATATAAATAAAATATAAACTTGTGAGAAAGTGACCCTCATCAAAAGGGTACTTTACTTTTTAATCAAATGAGCTTATAAGACATAAGCTATAAGCTCAAAAAACAGTTCTTCCCAAACAGAGTCTTAATACTTATTTTAGAGCATTTGACCGGAGAAAAAATAAAAAAATAAAAAAAAAAGAAGAGTTTAAAGTTGTTACCCTCCAGCATAACTTAACATCAAAAACGATTTTCGAAACTCTAACTCTCCCAACGCCGTTAAAACACCGGAATCCAACGGAGGAAATGCTAACGGAGACGTTTGCAACTGTGAAGGTAAAGACAATGAAGACGGTGGTGGAGGAGAAAAAGAGTAAGGAGGTTGTTGTTGTTGTTTAAGCAAGTGCATAATGTAATGATTAAGAGTTTTTGTAATTTTTCTTTGAGAAATATAATTGAGAATCTGTAGAGATTGTTCTTCTCCGATTGCAGCGAGGTGTGTTCTCGGTATAGGATCGAGAGGTGGTTGGTTTTGTTCACGGCGAATTCGTTCTATTAGATTCTCCACCGACGCCGGAAGTGTCACCGGTGGTTGCTCCGTCGCCATAACTAACTTTAACGGCACAAAGAGAAGATGAAAATTCAAATAGGTGAATGAATGAGAAGAGTGAAAAGAGAAGAAGATGAGAGTGTTGGTTTAAAAAAACGAAGAAGAAATATAGACTACAGCACTGATGCAAGGGTTACAAACTAACCCTTCGACAATAGATAAAACATGTCCGTTGGGGAAAAGAGGTTCGAATTGGCCGCGAGGGGACCAAAAAAGATTAAAATGACTCAACCGAGTCGAGAAAGGTTCGATTGATCCAACGGGATCAAGAAGGGGTTCAATGGACTCAAAGGAGTCGAATTGACCAAAGTGACTCAACCGAGTCGAGGAAGGGTTTGATTGATCCAACGGGATCAAGAAAGGGTTCAATGGACTCAAAGGAGTCGAACATTGACCAAAGTGACTCAACCGAGTCGAGGAAGGGTTCGATTGATCCAACGGGATCAAGAAAGGGTTCAATGGACTCAAAGGAGTCGAACATTGACCAAAGTGACTCAACCGAGTCGAACATTGAATCAAATGGTCACGGGGGACCAAAGGGTTCAAATTGACCACAAAGGGCCAAGAATTGGTTTGGTGTGGTGTTGGATGCGTTGAAAATAGAATAGAATGACGATTGTCCGAACAACGAGACATACGTCAAGCATTCGTTCAATCGGGGAAATGGAGAGACATACGTCAAACCACCCCTTTTTCATTCAAGTTTATGTTTGAAATTTAAGAAATCCCAAAGTTATCAAAACACTTGGTTTAAAACTCAAATGAAAAGGTTTTAATGTTCAAATTAGTTGTTGCAACCTATGAACAAGTTTGCTTGTTTATGTGCATGAAAAAATGCACAAGTCATGAAAATGCACAAGTTTCGCACAAATTTGGAAAATGCACAAATTCGGCTCAATTTAAGCTTGATTTTGAAAAGTGAGCAAGTTCGGCTCAAGTTCAGGTTTTGATTGAAATTCATGAACAAGGTTGCTGTTCAAGATTGTTTTGAAAAAATAATGAACTTAGCTTATTGCTCGAGTTTGATTTTGAAAGTTTAATGAACGTAACTTGTTTCGCAAGTTATTCAAAAAGTGTGTTGCTCAAACTTGTGAATTTTCCAATATCATGCAAAACTCTTGTTATGTTTTGAACAAAATGGGTTTTAATCCTCTTAGGTTATGAGTTTTTAGGTTAGAACCCCAAAAATTGGCCTTTTAGAAGCCTGAACTCAGATTCTGAGTTCTGTCATGGTCGCAAAGCGACCAGAGCTTCGCACTGCGAAGTCTGCGAGATTTTGAGTTCAGAAGCTGCTTCTGAACTGCTGTTCAGAAGCAACTTCTGAAAAATCTCAAAACTTTTGGAGGAGTGAAAAGCTTTTGAAATTGGCAATAAAATAAGTGCAACAACTCAGTTTAAATATTTTGCAAACTTTGGGATTTCTTTGAAGTTCAAAAGGGGTTTTGAATCAAAAATGAGTAAAACTTAAAATGTAAATGGCACTTAAGGTTCAGGAGATGCAGCTGATCTGATGGGGTTAAACTCGCTTGCGCTTCACCTTCAAGACCACATTTGAGGGTTAGCTTCATCTGTCCAAATAATTTGCTTAATCCATAATTGATTCTCTTAACTGTTTGAATATTGAAATCTCATCTGTTTCGAGTGCGTGAGTCCTTCGATTCTTACACACTCTATCCTTACTGGGTGTCTAGAGCTTCCAATAATTGACTGATAATTCCTCATTCCGAGTTTCTGGGTCTGGTACTGCAATTCTTTAACTCTGCACCTGAAATCATTACTTTAATTTACACCTCACTTTAACTTTTCAAACTACGGTTCCCGTTAAGGTTCCAACTCATTCCTTAGAGTATTCCATAATTCCTTATGTCTTCCACAGTTAGGGCATCGCTCAACGACGCGTCCAACTGTGTTAAGGTACTTCACCTTACTCTTATATTCCTGAAACTTTGCCATTAACAGGCTTAGTTACTTTACTGCTTGATGACCATCCTTTGGCATTAAATACTTCTTTGCCAGTTCCTGTCTTAAAAATCCGTCGCCTTAACCTTCACTCTTCATACACTTCATTCCTCCACGGTCACATTCAGCTCTCAGACATTTGTCCTAACTGCCATATACTAGATTGAGTTGATCAGGTTCAACTAGATGTGACCTTTAGAACAATATCTGGAACCCAATGGTCCCACTACTTTCATTGAATTTTTAATGACCAAAGGCACGATCTAAATCGACCTGCTCTGATACCAATTGTAACACCCATACTAATTTTATCTAGAATATTAGCATGCGCATTATACTGATATTGGATACATTAAAATTTTCAATAATAATAAAACAACTGAATGAGTACAAATTGGCTCGTTTATACACTTATCAAAATACCATTACAAATACTTATACATATGTCTGATAAACCCCTGAGCTGGTACATGACGAGCAACTGCACTCCATCCAGTGTCTCCCTGAAGAACTTCATCACGAACCACTTGCTTACATGTAAACCTGCACTAGAAGGATTGGGATGAGACATAATGTCTCAGTGAGCTCCACCCAACCTACTGTTGGCAACCACGGGGAAACCTAGGGTTGCCATGCACTACTGTTGGCCATCTTGGGGAAACCTATGATCGCCAAGCCTTAACTTTACCCATATCGGGTTTATACTTGACTGTTCCTGCTAAGCTGTGTAGTCATGAAACTATACTACAAACTGATAACTTGGTGATCGAGGGGAAACCTAGGATCACCGCCTGATAACTGATACCTGGTTCCTGATAACTAATCCCTGCCTGATAACATAATAAAGTATTTTCCTGATATTATTATGTTAGAATGTTAGCGTGTAACAAACATTATTATCTGAGTTGATTTTATGGAATGTCCCTGTAACACCCATACTAACTTTAACTAGTATATTAGCATGTGCGTTAAACTGATACTGGATACATTTAAAATTTACAATAATAAAACTCATACATCACAAATGAAAGAATACATATTACTCGTTGTACAAATAATCCAATATTTATACAATACTTATACAAATGTCCGCTAAGCTTCTGAGCTGGTACACAACGAGCAATTGCACTCCATCTAATACCTCCATGAAGAACTTCATCACGAACTTCAGACGTGCCTGTAAACCTGCACCAGAAGGAATGGGATGAGACATAATGTCTCAGTGAGCTCTACCCAACCTACTGTTGGCGACCACAGGGAACCTAGGGTCGCCATGCCTACCTTGGCAATCTTGGGGATTTCCTAGGATCGCCAAGTCTTTAACTGCCTATGACTATAAGTCCTCCTGTAGCTACAATTTAAGCTGCCTATAACCTTTGTTGTAACTGTCTATAACCATTGCCTTAACGGCCTATGTCTGTAACTATAATAGCCTAAATCCATAACTGCGATCATGTCCGTATCTATGACTTAGTGATCGAGGGGAAGACCTAGGATCACTTTCTAATAACTGTCTATAACTATAACTGTGAATTTCCTGTGACTATAACTATAACTGTAACTTTGACTATAACTTGTAAAACATAAAACATATGAACAGTTCGATAGCAGTTTTATGTTAGCTGTTAGCGTTGAACAAGCAATTATCTGAGTTCATTTTACGGAGGGCACCCCGGGTGGAGCAACCCCGAGATACGTCTCCCTATAAACCGGTGAAATTCCTATCATATCAGGCTAACACCGGACTCCCTATAAAACGTGTGGACAACCCTCTCGGAGAAGTCCCATCCGGCGAAACCCGGAGTCTGATGAACACGCCACTGTAATACGTGCAAGCACGCCACTATAAAACGTGTAAACATGCCAATATCTTTAATCTTTAATTCTTTAACTTTAACATATAATCTGACACTTTAATTCTATAACAATTCTGTAATCTATAACCTTTAATCTATAACCTTGGCTTATCGTTCTCACAAGCCTCCTATAATTATTGGAAATCCAACTCTATTAACTTGTCTATAACTAGGATGAGTAATTCACTCATACTTTCATTATCCTAAAGTTGCACAAGTTATGGGAATGTAGGGACTTCACTTACAAATAAATAATCCCATTACCAATCCCTAAACACATCTATATAACTTAGGAGTACAAGTATACATCTCCTAATGCCATGCCTATCCCTTATCCTTCCCTATTTCCAAGCCAAAGCTCACGAAAAATAATGCTGAGGGAGACCAAAATCGTAGCACGATGGGGAAATATCGGAGCACGATTTTATGCGAAAGTTTCATGAAAATCAGGACATAAAATCGTAGCACGATGCCCATAAATCGGAGCACGATTTTGGCTTCAGCAGCACACAAAATTTCACTTCCTAGGCTAACCCAAACATACCCAATCATCAATTAACTTATGGGAATGGATTTTTCTATGACATATGAACAAGATAACACATACCAAATCATGTATTCACAAACCAACAAGGGATTAAGGCATGAATCTATCAAAATAACTCTTAATACTATAACTTTCAAACTTAAACAAAGTGGGTTTCTAAACCCTCTAGGAGCTCACCTTATACATGATTCCAACCTTTGCCAAGCTTTAACTCCAAACCCTAGCTCATCACTTGCTTTGCTTCTTCAACTTCTTCTTGATTCCAAGTTTCCCCAAGACTAGGCTTACTAGCAAGGACTTCCACAAGTACTAGATGGAAGCTTGAATCACAAGACTTAAGGAGAAAGATGGATTATGAATGAGTGAGTGAGTGGGGCGAAAATGGGAGAGAAAAGGGAGAGAAATTTCAGATTTTTGAATGGAAGAAATGAGTAGAAACATAGCCCAAAATTCATATTTATCCATTAAGCCATTTCCTCCTATTTACAACTTTGCCACTCCTCTAATTACAACATTGCCATTGCTTGCTCATGAAGCTTCTAACACGTTTAATTGATACTTTTAAGCGGGATATTACACTCTACCCCCCTTAAAAGAAATTTCGTCCTCGAAATTTAGATAATCCTTATGAGATCCTGTAAAGATAAATTCTTTCTACCTCTTTCTTTACTATGAAAGTTTCTAATTCTTTTTGCTTATTGGGATTCCATGGCAACTCTAATGTCTGACATATAGATTAGTCACGCGTCTCGATTAAACCATATTGGTTAAAACTTGTTCTTTAGCCATGATTCCCATCACTGTACTTCATAACATAAGACAATCTCTTTCCTGCCGAAAGGTCTAACGTATATTACATAATTATTATCTGTTAAAGCGTATGGTTATCTGAACCAACATATCCATATTAACTTGAAGTCGTCGAGTCATTCTGTTTTTCCTCAATTATTCCAACTTTCCAAGGGGTCTATTACATTACTTTTAGTTCAAAGAACTTTTATCTTTAACTTTCGTCCCGCAAGACGACCTGTTACTGTTACCTTCGTATCATTCTTCATATAGACTAGTCTTGCACTGCAAAGCATCTGATATTAAGTATTCTCAAACGGGAGTAAAGTCTATTACAACTACCTCTACGATTTAATTTCAAAGTGGTAGCTGAACTTATGGCACAAGTTCACTTCTCTTTGACATCCTGATGTAACTGTTATCACAACCATGACCATTGTTCACATTCCCACTGCAGTAATCCTTAAAGCTCGAGAAATCTTACGAGCCACTCCTGCTCCATTTTAATTAATCAACGATAACACATAGCTAAGATCTTAGGGCTTTCTCTTTCCATGATTCTGACAATCTTACTTCAATTACGATATTCCTTACTCATGGGAATTAATACTTGCTTTACCAATAATTTCAACTTATGAAAGTTTAGTACAAGTGACGTGTAGCATAAGCCGTCTCACGTACCATCATATAATATTATCCATGGCACATTGCTTCTATACATGATCGAATACGTGTACACTCCTATCGGGTACACAGTACGCCGCCTCGTCATTGTCCAACTAATGGGACACCATACTTAATCAACTTATACTTGAGACAAAACCACGTCAACCAAAATCACTCTCTTAAATTTTGATTCATCCTTGTATTCTTTGAATATTCACAATCCCATAACATAAATTATGGTTATATTCCGTTGGCGTTATAATTTATTTTGTCCAAGGACATTCTCCGTTTCGAAAAGAAAACTCTATTCTGTTCGCTATTCCAAATAGCACTCTTAAACTCTGAATCCTTTAATTCATCACTTGAATTCACATAGCCTTTTACTATAAACTATGAGTACTCTTCTGATCGGTGTAAAACATTTCTTTCCTTTAACTGTTAACATTAAGTTCAAGAATTTCTGAACTTCTCAACTGAAACCTTCCCTCTAAAACATTACCGTCTGCGTACCACGGTTACCGATACATGTCACACGACTATAAAATATGTTACACTACTATCTAAGTAGCATAAACTCTGCCTGATCAGTATACATAATACTAATCACAACCTGTTACATGCGACCTGCTAGCATAACGTGGGTACAATGCGGAAAAACTTCATGCCACTGCATAATTCCTCTTTGATTAAACTTACTATTCAAGTTAACTTTAAGTTACTGAGCCAAACAGCTAGTTCACCATATGAAATGTGGCCTCCTCTGCGTGCTATAAACACATCCTTTAAGTCATCAAACTGCTTCGATTCTCTTATCCCACGAGTTTCGAGATCTGAAACATCCTTCGACTTATCTATTAAAATTTCCTGTTAGAACTGATGATAAGTTCAAATCATCACCACTTACACATATTCTGTAACTTGAGAATTAATCTCTAAATACCTTTCCTGTAATTCATCTGGCAAGGATCTCACAACATCCTTTTTCTCTAATCTTCAGCTTTAAATTATTCATTAGTTCATCCTTTGATTATTTTTCCGCTGTGCAACTCTGATTTTTAACAATTCGCTTTGGGATCACTATTACCATACAAAATCTCCTTGGCCAATCCTTTGACTTTATAACTTTGTAGTTACCATACACGACCATCTTACATATAATTTCTCTCGTGGTTTAATTCACCTGTTCAACTTACTGATTGATCGTCATCTGACTTTGCGTTTCCTTTCGAACTTAAACATAATTCTTACTTTCATGAAAACACCGAACCCTGTAGACAGTCTTTAACAATGAATACGAGCCCAATGATGCTCCTATTAAAACAACTTAAGTTCATACATTATTTACTGGTGGCAACTTCTAGAAACATTCTATGACTTCCGGAAATTCTTGTCTTTCAAATACTTAATCGATTAATGAATCGAGTCTCATCCTGTAATTATCCGTAGGGATTTTCACATTCATAACCCTTTCCAAGACACTTAGGTCCACATAACTCTAACATAACTCTTGGTCACTTCTCGGATTGCTCCGGGAATAATCCGTCTGGATAAAACTCAACTTTTACCGGCTCTCCTGTAAATTCAAACATGTGATACACCTCTTCGAGTACCCGATTAATAAATCTGTAAGCTTCAATACTTAACGTTTTCCCTTGGATCCTTCCTATAACTTATTACTGTATTCACAATTCCATTCTAATCTCGTTATCTGAATAATAGTCCATCTGACTTCTCGACCGTTGCCATCTTCATGGTTTCGAACAATTCAAAGTATGTATTTTCTACCATCTTAACACATACCAACATAGTGTAATCTTTGTCGGCTTACCCGAATACGTGAGCAAGGAGCCCATCGAAAGAGAATATAGAACTCCTTAACTTCAACCATACTTTAACTGTAACTTATATATAAGTGACGTTCTTCCTGTTGCCAGAGTCTCACAATAGTTCTTAGCTAATTCCTGTTTAATCCTCGAAAGCGATCTACTATAATCCGACCACATAAAATTCAACCTTTACTTCATACCCTTACCGGGGTTTCCTTCACTTGTTGATAAACTCACGTTCCTCATACCAAGTATCTTGATGACCCACAATAAAGGAAGGTAACCTGATCCATCTGTTCATTATTTCGCTTAATCCATAAATGAGTCTCTTACCTATCAGATATTTAAATCTCGTCCGTTTTAAGTGTGCAAGTCCTTCCACCTTACACACTATATTCCCACTGGAAGCCCAGAGTTTTTAATAATTAACTATTCATTCCTTATTCCAAGTCGCTGGGTTGGTAACACAATCCATTGCATCTGCAGCCGGAATTAAAACTCTAATCAACCCTTAACTTTAACTTTCCAAATTACGGTTCCCGTTAGGATTCCAAATCATTCTTCGAAGTATTCTATAATCCTTTACTCTACACACCTCCCCAGAGAAAGCATCGCTCAAGGATGCGTCCAACTAGTTAAGGTACTTGACCCTTCTCTTAAATACCTCTTATAATTCTGAGACTTTGCCATTAACTGACTCAGTTACTTCACTGTTAGAAACCATCCTTTGACCTTAAACACTTTGCAAATTTCGTCTTAGAATCTGACGTCTTAACCTTTACCCTTCGTACACTTCTTTCCTCCTTGGTCACATTCAGCTCTCGGATATTTGTCCTAACTGTCATATACTAGACTGAGTTGATCAGGCTCAACTAGATGTGACATTTAGAACAACATCCGGAACCCAATGATTCCACTACTTTTATTGAATCCTAAATGACCCATGGCACGGTCTGAATCGACCTGCTCTGATACCAATTGTAACACCCATACTAACTTTAACTAGTATATTAGCATGTGCGTTAAACTGATACTGGATACATTTAAAATTTACAATAATAAAACTCATACATCACAAATGAAAGAATACATATTACTCGTTGTACAAATAATCCAATATTTATACAATACTTATACAAATGTCCGCTAAGCTTCTGAGCTGGTACACAACGAGCAATTGCACTCCATCTAATACCTCCATGAAGAACTTCATCACGAACTTCAGACGTGCCTGTAAACCTGCACCAGAAGGAATGGGATGAGACATAATGTCTCAGTGAGCTCTACCCAACCTACTGTTGGCGACCACAGGGAACCTAGGGTCGCCATGCCTACCTTGGCAATCTTGGGGATTTCCTAGGATCGCCAAGTCTTTAACTGCCTATGACTATAAGTCCTCCTGTAGCTACAATTTAAGCTGCCTATAACCTTTGTTGTAACTGTCTATAACCATTGCCTTAACGGCCTATGTCTGTAACTATAATAGCCTAAATCCATAACTGCGATCATGTCCGTATCTATGACTTAGTGATCGAGGGGAAGACCTAGGATCACTTTCTAATAACTGTCTATAACTATAACTGTGAATTTCCTGTGACTATAACTATAACTGTAACTTTGACTATAACTTGTAAAACATAAAACATATGAACAGTTCGATAGCAGTTTTATGTTAGCTGTTAGCGTTGAACAAGCAATTATCTGAGTTCATTTTACGGAGGGCACCCCGGGTGGAGCAACCCCGAGATACGTCTCCCTATAAACCGGTGAAATTCCTATCATATCAGGCTAACACCGGACTCCCTATAAAACGTGTGGACAACCCTCTCGGAGAAGTCCCATCCGGCGAAACCCGGAGTCTGATGAACACGCCACTGTAAAACGTGCAAGCACGCCACTATAAAACGTGTAAACACGCCAATATCTTTAATCTTTAATTCTTTAACTTTAACATATAATCTGACACTTTAATTCTATAACAATCCTGTAATCTATAACCTTTAATCTATAACTTTGGCTTATCGTTCTCACAAGCCTCCTATAATTATTGGAAATCCAACTCTATTAACTTGTCTATAACTAGGATGAGTAATTCACTCATACTTTCATTATCCTAAAGTTGCACAAGTTATGGGAATGTAGGGACTCCACTTACAAATAAATAATCCCATTACCAATCCCTAAACACATCTATATAACTTAGGAGTACAAGTATACATCTCCTAATGCCATGCCTATCCCTTATCCTTCCCTATTTCCAAGCCAAAGCTCACGAAAAATAATGCTGAGGGAGACCAAAATCGTAGCACGATGGGGAAATATCGGAGCACGATTTTATGCGAAAGTTTCATGAAAATCAGGACATAAAATCGTAGCACGATGCCCATAAATCGGAGCACGATTTTGGCTTCAGCAGCACACAAAATTTCACTTCCTAGGCTAACTCAAACATACCCAATCATCAATTAACTTATGGGAATGGATTTTTCTATGACATATGAACAAGATAACACATACCAAATCATGTATTCACAAACCAACAAGGGATTAAGGCATGAATCTATCAAAATAACTCTTAATACTATAACTTTCAAACTTAAACAAAGTGGGTTTCTAAACCCTCTAGGAGCTCACCTTATACATGATTCCAACCTTTGCCAAGCTTTAACTCCAAACCCTAGCTCATCACTTGCTTTGCTTCTTCAACTTCTTCTTGATTCCAAGTTTCCCCAAGACTAGGCTTACTAGCAAGGACTTCCACAAGTACTAGATGGAAGCTTGAATCACAAGACTTAAGGAGAAAGATGGATTATGAATGAGTGAGTGAGTGGGGCGAAAATGGGAGAGAAAAGGGAGAGAAATTTCAGATTTTTGAATGGAAGAAATGAGTAGAAACATAGCCCAAAATTCATATTTATCCATTAAGCCATTTCCTCCTATTTACAACTTTGCCACTCCTCTAATTACAACATTGCCATTGCTTGCTCATGAAGCTTCTAACACGTTTAATTGATACTTTTAAGCGGGATATTACACTCTACCCCCCTTAAAAGAAATTTCGTCCTCGAAATTTAGATAATCCTTATGAGATCCTGTAAAGATAAATTCTTTCTACCTCTTTCTTTACTATGAAAGTTTCTAATTCTTTTTGCTTATTGGGATTCCATGGCAACTCTAATGTCTGACATATAGATTAGTCACGCGTCTCGATTAAACCATATTGGTTAAAACTTGTTCTTTAGCCATGATTCCCATCACTGTACTTCATAACATAAGACAATCTCTTTCCTGCCGAAAGGTCTAACGTATATTACATAATTATTATCTGTTAAAGCGTATGGTTATCTGAACCAACATATCCATATTAACTTGAAGTCGTCGAGTCATTCTGTTTTTCCTCAATTATTCCAACTTTCCAAGGGGTCTATTACATTACTTTTAGTTCAAAGAACTTTTATCTTTAACTTTCGTCCCGCAAGACGACCTGTTACTGTTACCTTCGTATCATTCTTCATATAGACTAGTCTTGCACTGCAAAGCATCTGATATTAAGTATTCTCAAACGGGAGTAAAGTCTATTACAACTACCTCTACGATTTAATTTCAAAGTGGTAGCTGAACTTATGGCACAAGTTCACTTCTCTTTGACATCCTGATGTAACTGTTATCACAACCATGACCATTGTTCACATTCCCACTGCAGTAATCCTTAAAGCTCGAGAAATCTTACGAGCCACTCCTGCTCCATTTTAATTAATCAACGATAACACATAGCTAAGATCTTAGGGCTTTCTCTTTCCATGATTCTGACAATCTTACTTCAATTACGATATTCCTTACTCATGGGAATTAATACTTGCTTTACCAATAATTTCAACTTATGAAAGTTTAGTACAAGTGACGTGTAGCATAAGCCGTCTCACGTACCATCATATAATATTATCCATGGCACATTGCTTCTATACATGATCGAATACGTGTACACTCCTATCGGGTACACAGTACGCCGCCTCGTCATTGTCCAACTAATGGGACACCATACTTAATCAACTTATACTTGAGACAAAACCACGTCAACCAAAATCACTCTCTTAAATTTTGATTCATCCTTGTATTCTTTGAATATTCACAATCCCATAACATAAATTATGGTTATATTCCGTTGGCGTTATAATTTATTTTGTCCAAGGACATTCTCCGTTTCGAAAAGAAAACTCTATTCTGTTCGCTATTCCAAATAGCACTCTTAAACTCTGAATCCTTTAATTCATCACTTGAATTCACATAGCCTTTTACTATAAACTATGAGTACTCTTCTGATCGGTGTAAAACATTTCTTTCCTTTAACTGTTAACATTAAGTTCAAGAATTTCTGAACTTCTCAACTGAAACCTTCCCTCTAAAACATTACCGTCTGCGTACCACGGTTACCGATACATGTCACACGACTATAAAATATGTTACACTACTATCTAAGTAGCATAAACTCTGCCTGATCAGTATACATAATACTAATCACAACCTGTTACATGCGACCTGCTAGCATAACGTGGGTACAATGCGGAAAAACTTCATGCCACTGCATAATTCCTCTTTGATTAAACTTACTATTCAAGTTAACTTTAAGTTACTGAGCCAAACAGCTAGTTCACCATATGAAATGTGGCCTCCTCTGCGTGCTATAAACACATCCTTTAAGTCATCAAACTGCTTCGATTCTCTTATCCCACGAGTTTCGAGATCTGAAACATCCTTCGACTTATCTATTAAAATTTCCTGTTAGAACTGATGATAAGTTCAAATCATCACCACTTACACATATTCTGTAACTTGAGAATTAATCTCTAAATACCTTTCCTGTAATTCATCTGGCAAGGATCTCACAACATCCTTTTTCTCTAATCTTCAGCTTTAAATTATTCATTAGTTCATCCTTTGATTATTTTTCTGCTGCGCAACTCTGATTTTTAACAATTCGCTTTGGGATCACTATTACCATACAAAATCTCCTTGGCCAATCCTTTGACTTTATAACTTTGTAGTTACCATACACGACCATCTTACATATAATTTCTCTCGTGGTTTAATTCACCTGTTCAACTTACTGATTGATCGTCATCTGACTTTGCGTTTCCTTTCGAACTTAAACATAATTCTTACTTTCATGAAAACACCGAACCCTGTAGACAGTCTTTAACAATGAATACGAGCCCAATGATGCTCCTATTAAAACAACTTAAGTTCATACATTATTTACTGGTGGCAACTTCTAGAAACATTCTATGACTTCCGGAAATTCTTGTCTTTCAAATACTTAATCGATTAATGAATCGAGTCTCATCCTGTAATTATCCGTAGGGATTTTCACATTCATAACCCTTTCCAAGACACTTAGGTCCACATAACTCTAACATAACTCTTGGTCACTTCTCGGATTGCTCCGGGAATAATCCGTCTGGATAAAACTCAACTTTTACCGGCTCTCCTGTAAATTCAAACATGTGATACACCTCTTCGAGTACCCGATTAATAAATCTGTAAGCTTCAATACTTAACATTTTCCCTTGGATCCTTCCTATAACTTATTACTGTATTCACAATTCCATTCTAATCTCGTTATCTGAATAATAGTCCATCTGACTTCTCGACCGTTGCCATCTTCATGGTTTCGAACAATTCAAAGTATGTATTTTCTACCATCTTAACACATACCAACATAGTGTAATCTTTGTCGGCTTACCCGAATACGTGAGCAAGGAGCCCATCGAAAGAGAATATAGAACTCCTTAACTTCAACCATACTTTAACTGTAACTTATATATAAGTGACGTTCTTCCTGTTGCCAGAGTCTCACAATAGTTCTTAGCTAATTCCTGTTTAATCCTCGAAAGCGATCTACTATAATCCGACCACATAAAATTCAACCTTTACTTCATACCCTTACCGGGGTTTCCTTCACTTGTTGATAAACTCACGTTCCTCATACCAAGTATCTTGATGACCCACAATAAAGGAAGGTAACCTGATCCATCTGTTCATTATTTCGCTTAATCCATAAATGAGTCTCTTACCTATCAGATATTTAAATCTCGTCCGTTTTAAGTGTGCAAGTCCTTCCACCTTACACACTATATTCCCACTGGAAGCCCAGAGTTTTTAATAATTAACTATTCATTCCTTATTCCAAGTCGCTGGGTTGGTAACACAATCCATTGCATCTGCAGCCGGAATTAAAACTCTAATCAACCCTTAACTTTAACTTTCCAAATTACGGTTCCCGTTAGGATTCCAAATCATTCTTCGAAGTATTCTATAATCCTTTACTCTACACACCTCCCCAGAGAAAGCATCGCTCAAGGATGCGTCCAACTAGTTAAGGTACTTGACCCTTCTCTTAAATACCTCTTATAATTCTGAGACTTTGCCATTAACTGACTCAGTTACTTCACTGTTAGAAACCATCCTTTGACCTTAAACACTTTGCAAATTTCGTCTTAGAATCTGACGTCTTAACCTTTACCCTTCGTACACTTCTTTCCTCCTTGGTCACATTCAGCTCTCGGATATTTGTCCTAACTGTCATATACTAGACTGAGTTGATCAGGCTCAACTAGATGTGACATTTAGAACAACATCCGGAACCCAATGATTCCACTACTTTTATTGAATCCTAAATGACCCATGGCACGGTCTGAATCGACCTGCTCTGATACCAATTGTAACACCCATACTAACTTTAACTAGTATATTAGCATGTGCGTTAAACTGATACTGGATACATTTAAAATTTACAATAATAAAACTCATACATCACAAATGAAAGAATACATATTACTCGTTGTACAAATAATCCAATATTTATACAATACTTATACAAATGTCCGCTAAGCTTCTGAGCTGGTACACAACGAGCAATTGCACTCCATCTAATACCTCCATGAAGAACTTCATCACGAACTTCAGACGTGCCTGTAAACCTGCACCAGAAGGAATGGGATGAGACATAATGTCTCAGTGAGCTCTACCCAACCTACTGTTGGCGACCACAGGGAACCTAGGGTCGCCATGCCTACCTTGGCAATCTTGGGGATTTCCTAGGATCGCCAAGTCTTTAACTGCCTATGACTATAAGTCCTCCTGTAGCTACAATTTAAGCTGCCTATAACCTTTGTTGTAACTGTCTATAACCATTGCCTTAACGGCCTATGTCTGTAACTATAATAGCCTAAATCCATAACTGCGATCATGTCCGTATCTATGACTTAGTGATCGAGGGGAAGACCTAGGATCACTTTCTAATAACTGTCTATAACTATAACTGTGAATTTCCTGTGACTATAACTATAACTGTAACTTTGACTATAACTTGTAAAACATAAAACATATGAACAGTTCGATAGCAGTTTTATGTTAGCTGTTAGCGTTGAACAAGCAATTATCTGAGTTCATTTTACGGAGGGCACCCCGGGTGGAGCAACCCCGAGATACGTCTCCCTATAAACCGGTGAAATTCCTATCATATCAGGCTAACACCGGACTCCCTATAAAACGTGTGGACAACCCTCTCGGAGAAGTCCCATCCGGCGAAACCCGGAGTCTGATGAACACGCCACTGTAAAACGTGCAAGCACGCCACTATAAAACGTGTAAACACGCCAATATCTTTAATCTTTAATTCTTTAACTTTAACATATAATCTGACACTTTAATTCTATAACAATTCTGTAATCTATAACCTTTAATCTATAACCTTGGCTTATCGTTCTCACAAGCCTCCTATAATTATTGGAAATCCAACTCTATTAACTTGTCTATAACTAGGATGAGTAATTCACTCATACTTTCATTATCCTAAAGTTGCACAAGTTATGGGAATGTAGGGACTCCACTTACAAATAAATAATCCCATTACCAATCCCTAAACACATCTATATAACTTAGGAGTACAAGTATACATCTCCTAATGCCATGCCTATCCCTTATCCTTCCCTATTTCCAAGCCAAAGCTCACGAAAAATAATGCTGAGGGAGACCAAAATCGTAGCACGATGGGGAAATATTGGAGCACGATTTTATGCGAAAGTTTCATGAAAATCAGGACATAAAATCGTAGCACGATGCCCATAAATCGGAGCACGATTTTGGCTTCAGCAGCACACAAAATTTCACTTCCTAGGCTAACTCAAACATACCCAATCATCAATTAACTTATGGGAATGGATTTTTCTATGACATATGAACAAGATAACACATACCAAATCATGTATTCACAAACCAACAAGGGATTAAGGCATGAATCTATCAAAATAACTCTTAATACTATAACTTTCAAACTTAAACAAAGTGGGTTTCTAAACCCTCTAGGAGCTCACCTTATACATGATTCCAACCTTTGCCAAGCTTTAACTCCAAACCCTAGCTCATCACTTGCTTTGCTTCTTCAACTTCTTCTTGATTCCAAGTTTCCCCAAGACTAGGCTTACTAGCAAGGACTTCCACAAGTACTAGATGGAAGCTTGAATCACAAGACTTAAGGAGAAAGATGGATTATGAATGAGTGAGTGAGTGGGGCGAAAATGGGAGAGAAAAGGGAGAGAAATTTCAGATTTTTGAATGGAAGAAATGAGTAGAAACATAGCCCAAAATTCATATTTATCCATTAAGCCATTTCCTCCTATTTACAACTTTGCCACTCCTCTAATTACAACATTGCCATTGCTTGCTCATGAAGCTTCTAACACGTTTAATTGATACTTTTAAGCGGGATATTACAGTCCCCGAATGGAGTAACCCCGAAGCATATTCCCCTGATAACCGGTGAAAATTCCTATCAGAGGTCAATCACCGGACTCCTCTTGCCTGTATGTGTGGTTATCCTCGCGGAAAGTTCCTCTCATTCAACTTGTATCTGGAACCCCATGTGCGCTCTAACTGTGGGAACACAAAAGACACAGTTATCTTTAATTAAAACTTATGTGTGGTTATCCTCGCGGAAAGTTCCTCCCATTCCAGTCATAACTGGAACCCCCTGTGCTCTCTAACTGCGAGAACACAGAAGACACTAAGTTTATCCTGATAGTTAATTAAGTATTCCTGATATAATACCTTATCCTGTTATTCCTGATAACTTTCCTGAACTGATATACGTATCCTCAATGTCACTCTAACGTGAACAACTGAGGCACGTCCTGGTATAATCTTATCTGAACATATATATATATATATATATATATATATATATATATATATATATATATATATATATATGTATGAGAGTCGTCATGTAGGTTCCCTAACGGGCTGACCTATCCAGAATAAATCTGAAGCGTACCTGTGCCGCGACTTGTCAGCATATATACATACAAATAATATGTATAATTCCTGATAACACCTGATATTATTCCTTGTACCACTACCTAAGGTAAATTCTGTCTTGAGCTGTTGCGTATATCCTTAGTGTCACTCTGACGTGAACAACTGAGGTACGCCCTGATGTACATATAAATGTACCTGAAACTGGGGAAAACTTGGTACCACTGTCTAAGGTACACTATAGCCTGCCTGGTTAAGGGTATCCTAAAAACTAACCCTTAACTAACCTGAAATCATGTGGATAAAATTACCCATCACTTTGTATGATACATATGCATTTCCTAGATTAATCCTTGAAGGTTCAGAGTCTGAAGGTCTGAGTCTGAGGTTCTGAGTCTGAAGGTTCAGAGTCTGACGGTCTGAGTCTGAAGGTTCAAAGTCTGAAGGTCTGAGTCTGAAGGTTCAGAGTCTGAAGGTTTGAGTCTCAAGGTTCAGAGTCTGAAGGTCTGAGTCTGAAGGTTCAGAGTCTGAAGGTCTGAGTCTGAAGGTTCAGAGTCTGAAGGTTTAGAGTCTGAAGGTTTAGAGTCTGAAGGTCTGAGTCTGAGGTTCAGAGTCTGAAGTTTTTTGAGATCATAACAGAACTCAGAGTTCAGAAATCGTGTTTAACTTCAAAAATCTTAGTACCCAACCGCCCAGTGATCTTTGAAACAAGTCAGAGACTCACTTTAATCTATAAAATCTTACTGGAATCAAGGATCAAGCAAGAATTAAGCATATGTATCAAAAAGGGGGAAAACTATCATTTTTCCTAAATCTTAGGAATTAAGTTGTGATTCTCACACAAATATAACCCAGAAGGATAAAGGCTACTCTAAGGAACTCACATAGTTCTTGCTGATCTTGCCAAGCTTCCTTTTACCAAAACCCTAGCTTTGGAATTCCTCCTTTTGACCTGGTTTCCTTAGTTCCTCTTGCTTCAATCTTTCCCAAAAGCCTGCTTGCTTGCAATACCAAGAATTTGGGAAGAAAATTGATGGATTGGAGCATGCTGGGGTGAGGGCCGATTTTCTAGAGAGAGAGGGAGAGACTTTCTAACTTTGTAGAGAGAGAAGGGAATAGAAGTTATGAGGGAAAAATGGGGAAAATGGCTTTATATAGCTAATTCCTCAAATTTACCAAATTGCCATTCCTCAAAATATCTCTGACATATCGTCCACTGATAAATACCTGAGTTTGAAACGGGATATTACAATTTTCTTTATTTATTCCATTTTGAGAGATAAAGATACATAAAAAGTAAAAAATAATTAATGATGGTATGACCGAATATGATCATCTCCATTTATTTCATTTGAAGAGATAAAGATACATAAAAAGTAAAAAATAATTAATGATGGTAGGACCCACAACCTATTTTTTACTAGACTTTGACCCGTGCGATGCACGGGTTGTTTTAGAAAGTCATAATTAAAACACACTGCACATCTAAAAAATGTAACATAGACTACACCTTAACTTCAAAACACCAAGTAAAAATGGCTCCCTCATAACATCCCTACACAAATATTATGTCTTTGATGGTATCTCTTATATCAGTAAATTATGTCTTTGCAGTCCAATATAAAGTTTATCGTCATATTTCCCTAGTCATGGATGTTACCCAATGTGAGCATCTTTCAAAAGTGCACAGTCTACAAAAAGAATGCAGGAAAAATTAATTAAAACAAAGAACAAATTAGCAAAACAAAAAGCAAATACATGGTTCAAAAATAAAATAGAATAGAAAATTGGAAAAGAAGAATTAACATAAATTGCTACTTCGTTGAACTTATGGTTTTATAGTAAATCAGGAAACATAAAAAGAAGAAGAATAATGTACAGGAAACATAATGTCCCCAGGATATCAGAGATGGGGGTTGCTTTCACCAATGTCATCCTAAAACAGATGTGATCCACATTAGTTATGATACATAACACAAAAAATGATATTCCTACGGTAAAATCTCTCTCCAGGTTCTTCTCACTTGTCTCCTTGCTTCTTCTCTCCACAACCCTAGTTTTCCTTTGATCTCTAATCTTTTCTTGTTTGTTGTAACCCTAATTCTCTAATGCTCTCCTCTATTTATAACCTTTTAACTGAGCTAGGTTTCTCTCATAACTATTTAACGGGTTTACTCTTCAATTTTAAAATATATTATTAAGTACAAAAACATATTAGATTTAGTACAAAAATATCTCAAATTGAGTACCAAAATATATCATATATCATATTCAATATAAAAATAGTATATTAGATTTAATTCAAAAATATCTCAAATTGAGTACCAAAATATATCATATTCAATATAAAAATAGTATATTAGAGTTAATTCAAAAATATCTCAAATTGAGTACCAAAATATATCATATTCAGTATAAAAATATATTATTGAGTATTAAAATATATTTCATATCACAAACCAAAATATATTAGATTGTGCATAAAAATATTTTAGCAAAACTTGGGGACTAAGAAATCACTTTCTAACATATTCAATATAAAAATAGTATATTAGATTTAATTCAAAAATATCTCAAATTGAGTACCAAAATATATCATATTCAGTATAAAAATATATTATTGAGTATTAAAATATATTTCATATCATAAACCAAAATATATTAGATTGTGCATAAAAATATTTTAGATTTAATTAAAACACTACTTAATTCCTTCATTCAAACCCCCCTTTTTATAATTGTCGTAGATATATATAAAATAAAAGCAATTATAAGTCACAAAAACCATTAGTGATCCAGTGGTTACAGCTGTGACCTATTAGAAGTTGGTCTGTGGTTCAACTCTCAGCAAGGATTTTTTTTCATAAATTTCTTTCAAAAGAAAAGTTAGGGAGAAATGTGTCATTTTGGGTGTTAGGGTTGCATTAGGGTTAGGGATTCATGTAATCAGACTGCTTAACATTTATATGTAAGTGATGTGTGTCTCTTTTTAAATGACAATCTTCATTTATTTTTATAAATGGAGAAGATCCTTGCTCCTTTATTTGTGACCGAAAAAGTAAAATATATGTATTGATATGATTTGTCAAAAAAAATGTATTGATATGATCAAAATATATATCTTGTTATGATATTTGGACTAGATATACGAAAATTGTTTATAATAAACGAGGGAGCAACGAGTAAGCATAAAAAACGTTTTATTTTTATGAATAAAAAACTAATCAAAAAATCTGTTTTCTTTTACTAAATAAAATCCGTATGTTATAAATAAATAAAATAAAAATGTATATATCTATTCTCTATCTCTAACTATGAAACTTAGTGACTACCAAAATTTCAATCTTGTCATTTCTTAATTTTTGGACAAGTCATCAAAATTATATTTTTTTGTATCTTTTGGTTCAACCGCCTCCTATTTTTTCTCTCTTAAAAAACAAATTAAAACAATTTTTTTTCAAAAAAAAACTTAATCTTTTTTTGAAAGAACAAACAAACTTAATCTTAACGCAATCAAAACAAATTTTCACAATTTTATGTATCTAAACAAACTAAATCATTTCGGGGAAACAAAAACACAATTTTATGTATCTAAACAAACTAAATCATTTTTCCTTCTCTAATATGAAATTAATGATCAACAAAAACTCAATTTTGTAACATCATAATCATTTGACACTTCAGCATATTTTAACCATTTTGTGTCTTGTAACAAATAATCATCTATTATCTAACAATGAAACTTAGTGACTACCAAAATTTCAATCTTACCCTTTCTTAATTTTTGGACATGTCATCAAAATTATATCATTTTGTGTCTTTTGGTTCAACCGCCCCTGGACTGTAGATCTTACCATTTAGGCCTTAGTGCCCTACAAACAAGGGCTTGAACCCTTAGAGTAAGGTTGGGCGCCCTCTAGAAGGGCACAAGGCCCACCTGACAATCATACTTAACCTTAGGGAACTCCCTTAAAGGATACCCTCTGGAGGCGCCCTTAGTAGCTTACGAGGGCGCCCTAGTCATGGTATTGGCCCTTTACAATTTGGGCCCAAAACCATGACCGGGTAGGCCCAAATTGGGGCTACAAATAGTAACCTTGGGATCATTCCCAAGGCATGACCAAAACAGACTCTGAAAACCCTAGTTTTCCTGTATTGTACTCACTACCAGTACAGTTGGCGCCCACCGTGGGGCTACGGTAAAACTGACCTAGCCACCATCTTTGAAAGAAAAAGCAGTCGATTCACGGCCTCCGAACATCACCAGAACGCCGTGAATCCACCATGTCTTTCAGAAGCAACCCTGAAACCTCCGAATCCGCCGCGATTCAACCCTACCTAATTCTAATCAAACGTCCAACCCGTTTATTAAAAAAAACGATCTCAACCTTGAGATTCGCAAGCCCTATCGCTAATCTCCAACCACCATTCTCAGTCCTCACATACCGACTCAAATAACCGTCGTCGCCACCATTGATGGCGAAACTGGCGGACTTAGAAGCCCTACAGCAGCAGATCCAGCAGCTTCGCGACCACAACGAAGCTTTGCAAGCGACAATGGAGAGAAAGGGAGCCAACAGCACTAAGGCTCACCAAGTAAACGCAATCGACCTAGATCCAAGAGAGGAATTCCAGAATGAACGCCTTGAACCTACGGATGACCTGAAGGAAGTCATAATAGGTCCAGAACCGCATCAAACAACGAAGGTGGGAACTTCCCTAAACCCCACTGAGGAACAAAGTCTAGTAGACCTTCTGAGGAAAAACTTAGACTTGTTTGCTTGGCAGCCATCAGATATCATCGACCCCGCCATCGTATGCCATCACCTCGCCCTGAACCCAGGGGTGAAACCGGTTGCCCAACGCAAAAGAAAGTTAGGTGAGGAAATAAGGAAAGCAGTAGATGAAGAAGTCGCCAAACTGAAAGACACCCATTTCATAAGTGAGATCAAATATCCTACATAACAGAAAATGGCGCATGTGCGTGGATTACACTGATCTAAACACAGCCTGCCCAAAAGAGAAAATGGCGCATGTTAATGCTCGTTATGATTTGCAGGAAATGGGAATTAGAAAGGAGCTTCATCCAGTAGAGGTTGGTGGAGGTCGGGCAAAGATTGCAAAGGCATCATTCTCAATGAATGCCCAAGAGAAGTCTACTTTTTGCGGTGTTTTAAAGGCTGCCAAATTACCAGATGGAAGTGCTTCTAACATTTCAAAATGTGTGCATGTGGGCGATAAAAAGATATCAGGTTACAAGAGTCATGATGCTCATTTCATGTTACACTACTTATTACAAGTTGCAATAAAAAGCACATTGCCTGATGCGGTGGTTGAACCTCTAATTCGTCTTGGGTCCTTTTTCCGCTCTTTGTGTCAGAAGGTTATCCAAGTCCAAGATTTGGATTACTTAAATGGAGAGATTACAAAAATTCTTTGTCAATTAGAGATGATTTTTCCTCCAAGTTTTTTTGATATAATGGTTCATTTGCCCATTCATCTTGTCCATGAAGTTAGAATGGGTGGCCCTGTTCAGTTTCGATGGATGTATCCCATAGAGAGATACTTATGTAAGCTGAAGAGTTATGTCCGTAATAGAGCTCATCCAGAAGGTTCTATTGCTGAGGGATATTTGGCTGAAGAAGCTTTGACTTTTTGCTCAAGATATTTGCATCAAAATGTAGAGACAAGGCTGAATAGAACAGGTAGAAATTATGATAATAGCGACTTTTGCGAAGTTGTTGCAAATGATTTCTTTTCAAGTATTGGTCGTCCTTTAGGTGGAAAGCAAAATGGTAAATCATTTTCAATAGACTCGACATCAAAAGCCCAAGCTCATCAATACATTTTGTTCAATTCTGATGGAATTGATGCATACATAAGGTACCATAATAGTTTATTGTTTGTTCCTTTATTTGTTTACAAAACATATCTTAGAGTTATTTTAACAGACTATTATCACTTTTGTAGAGAGCACGATCATTGTGTTAGTAGCCGCAATAAACAAGGAAAATATATCAAGGCCAAAAGACAAAGTCGAGATTTTAGTGAGTGGTTCAAAATTCGAGCCCTTGAAAAATGATGTGTCGTTTCACCTCAAAGCTTTATCTAGAGGTCCAAATAATGCCGCAAAGAGGTTTTCAGGTTATGTTATCAATGGCTATAGATTTCACACTATGAAACGAGATGCAAGACGCAAAACTCAAAATTCGGGTGTAACTTTGGTTTCATTAACTGAAAGTTTTGCAAGTTCTAAGGATGAAAATCCTAGGACAGGTCTCGTCACTTACTATGGAACAATTAATGACATAATTGAGTTAGACTATTATGGCCAACTCAAGTTTGTGTTGTTTAAGTGTGATTGGTTTTAGGCTAAAGATGAGAAATATGCGCTTACTAGTGTAAATTTCAATAAAAAGTGTTGTCAAAATGAGCCATTTGTCCTTGCTTCTCAAGTCCACCAATGTTTTTATGTCCAAGATCCCTCCAATGAAAATAAACATTATGTTATGAAGACTGTTCCAAGAGATTTGTTTAACATGGGTGACCAATCAAATGACACTCAAGAAGGATATCATAATGATCCATTTGATGATAATCAATATCTAAATGCTTCAAGTAATGACAATGAACTGAATTGGGTTAGGGAAGATATTCCAGCAACAATAGTTGAAAAGCCTCCACTTGTTATGAAGGAATCTGAAGAAGACAATGATGATTATGAATTTGATGATACTCTATTTGACTACATGGATTGACTAGCCTTCAAATACATGTATTTGTAAGATTTAAAAACATTTGTGCTTTTCATTATGTTTTTTTTTTGTTTTATTTTTACTAACATAATATTTTTTTGTTACAGTTTGGACCGGATGATTATCATCAAGAAGAATGAAGCTGATGGAAAGCACGTAATACTTCTTTTATGTTTTGAAATGCAAAGACTTGATTGTATTTTATTTTCTAGAATGCAAAACTTAGTAGTTTTTTAGACTTGGTTGCTTGATAATTATGTTTGACGGATGAATCATGAATTGATTTTTTTGTGGAAGTTATAGGATTTTGATATTATTATATTAATTTGCGTTCCTTTATTTTAATGATTGTTTATTTATTTTAAACAACACTAGCAACAATCTAAATTTGTTGTTATGATACATGCAAAGAGTTATGAAAGAATAGCCTAAACAAAATACAGGAAATCGTGCCATAAAATAAGTTTTGAATGTGTGGTCTAATGTTTAGGCCACAGTTGTGAAACTATAGCCTAAATTCCAAAAAACTGTGGTTTATACTAAACCAGAGAACCATGTTGTCATATCTAAGAGCACGGTTTTCTACTTTCGTGGGCTAAGATAAAAAACCATGGTTTATACTTAACCAGAGAACCGTGCCCTATGGTCTTATCTAAGAGCACGGATTTTAAAATTTCGTAGGCTAATGTAAAAAACCGTGGTCATAGAGAATAGGCCACAGACGCATATACCACACTTCAAAAAGTGTGGCCAAACTGTGGCGTAAGCTTTAGGCCACGGATTTATTGGTTCTAGCTACGATTTTCAAAGTGTGGCCTAAATTAAAAAATGTTACAACACAAATTTCGAATTAGTTTAATATAACGAAAAAATGTCAAAGTAGTTTATAGATTTGACAAGTATTTTATGGATATTTTTATGTTATGCCTGCTGTTTTAATTTGTTTTTCTTGTGTCCGAATCTATATATATATATATATATATGTGACAATTTGTAAAAACATGAAGAAAAAAAACAAATTTAACCTTTTTTCAAAATATTGAATTTTAATTCTGTGTATTTCACCAACTTGATGCTCGAAAACGTTGGCAGCCCAGAAATGATAATCCTAACACCGTATTCTTCATAGAAAATTTGGAATTTTTTCATGTTTCATAATTGATAAAAATGTTATTTCTATTAATTTAATACTTTCCGTATTAAATCTAAATATTAAATTGAACAACCAATATATTATTTTATTATTTTGCTACCGGTTAGTAGATTATAATTTTCAGTTATTTATTAATTTAATGAAAAAATTAGTGTGTGGTTTCGTTTTGAAAAGAAAATTAATAAGTATTAGTTATATTTAAATAAGAAATTGTTGTGGCATAATTTTGTAGAAAACTTAAAATATCTTCCAAATGAATTGAAGTTTTTGTTATATTTTAAAAAAATATATATTTCGTGTGGGAAAATTTGGTAGAAAATTTAAAATATCATCCAAGTGAATTGAAGTTTTTATTATATTGTAAAATCAATTGTTGTTGGAGAATATTGTTCAAGATAATTGAAGTTTTTGTTATTGAAAAAAATTTGATTATTATAGGAGAATTTTGTTGAAAATTTAAAATATTATTAAGTGAATCGAAGATATTTGAATATCGGAAGATATTGTTCTCATTGGAATGTTCGACCTCTAAGGTGAATTGAAGATATTTGAATACTGGAAGACTAGATTCTTAGATGAAGGTTCAACCTCTTAGGTGATTTGAAGATATTTGAATGCCGAAAGACTAGGTTCTCAAATAAAGGTTCAACCTCTTAGGTGAATTAAAGATATTAGAATACCTGAAGACTAGGTTCTCAGATGAATGTTCAACTTCTTAGGTGAATTGAAGATATTTGAATATCGAGAGACATTGTTCTAAGTGGAAGGTTCAACCACTTATGTGAATTGAAGATATTTGAATACTTGAAGACTAGGTTCTCAGTTGAAGGTTCAAGTTCTTATGTGAATTGAAGATTTGAATGCCATAAGACTAGGTTCTCAGTTGAAAATCCACATACCCGAGCCTAAACCCTCCTGGGCAACAAGTTTGGTGTCTGTCCCCATACCCTATGGGCATCTAAGCGCCCGTACCCGCACTTTAACAATAAAAATATGATAAATAACAAATAATATCACAATATAATTAAAATATGATCTGAAATTCTTAAATCAACATATAAAATATTACCCATCATATTATTTAGCCAAATAAAAAGCATCTAAAATATAAAAAAACAAATGCATATTACGATAAATAACAAAGACTTAGGATTAATTAAGTAACTTTAGTATTACATAAAATTATTGGTATAGTCTATATAATGTGCGGGTGTGGGGCGGAATGGGCACTAAAGCACTCATACTCGTTCTAATTTGCGAGTAATTACCCAAGCCCAGACCCATCCCTAACATTGCGGGTATTTAACCGTCCATCGTGGGTATTTTGTGGCCTCTTAAATGTGGTCACACCATTGTCATCAGTGAAAAGATGTTGCATGAGCAAAATAGAACATGCATGAGTGGGTAAGTTAACTTACGTGGGGGTATACCGAACGTGAGTTAACTCACGTGGGAGTATACCGAGCGTGAGTTAACTCACGCTGGAGATATTTTAGTCAGTTCATGTGGGAGTGAGCAATTTTGTATGGGGGAAGAGCAATTTTCTTTTGTGTGGGTGCCCATTGGGCTTGTGTCCAATTGTCACCCCTATCTCGCAGAGACAATTGCTTTTCCCACATTAAACAAAGCTGAAACACACCAGTAAATGACGTTTTTACCCCGGCGGCAGTTAACTGCCGCTGGGATGGTGCCATCGGCAGTTAACTGCCGCTGCGAGCAATTATGCAGAACAGAACCTGCTATTTTTGCAAGCAAGCCATTTTTCGGCCGATTTATTACCTGTAATCCAAAACAACAATTCCAAAGGCAGTACAAATCATACATCAATTATAATCATTCATATGCAAGAACATTACATAATCTTTCACAATTGACCAAAATAAAATCAATTCGACATTTCGTTAAAATTACACGAATGTTTGAAATTCACCAAAAACATAAACAATGTTTGACATTCAACAACACATTACATAATATTACATGAAATCTCTACCGACATTCGTTGCACATACAGTTGGAACGAACACAAAGATATAATACATTATTTTCAACAAAATGCCTAAACATAAATCCAACGTCACTATCGTCACAAATAAGCCGAGGCTAATAGACCGTTTTCCACATGTCTTCATCTTTATCTGCCCCCAGGTCATAAATTGGCATCTGAGCAAATACATGACATGTATGATGATTTTCACCAACATGGAGAAAATAACTGTTAAGTTGTGCCTTCAACTCATCCATAGTGTCGGTCGGAGTTAGAAAAACCTTAATTGTCTTTTTGAAAGCAGAGTACCGGACATGAGCTTCAATTTGTGCAACCTCAGACATGTTTAACTTCACAAAAGTTTATGAAATATCAAACATTAGAATAATAATAAATTAAACGTAATAACCAATATATATATATATATATATATATATCAAATGCGGAAGCATTATAAACCAATAACATAAAAGTCATATAATTATATATATTAATATGTTAGTTATATATTGGCCACAAAAAATTGGTGTTACAATATCGACCACAAAAAATATGTCGGTGTAATATCGACCAAAAAAAGGATGAACACCGACAAAAACAAAAAATCAGTCATATCGCATCAAGTCAATTTGAACCATCTTCATCTTCCGCAATAACTTGAAATTTTTGCTTTGCTTTTTCAGGAGTGTCACACACAATTGGATTGGCTTGGTTTGACTTTTTTGGTGGGAGCGGATTCTTTCTTTTCTCAATGTTCATAAGGTCTCGGAGCCTAGCTTGTTGATCCAAAAACTCAAATTCCCAAGTCGATGCCTCTTCACTTCTGTGTATGTTCCACTCCGTAGATGATGGAGGTAGTGGACATCCATCTTTCAAAAAAAAACAAGAACAAAATGATTGGGAATTAATCCTAGGCACATGATGGGGTTTTTTTGCTTAAGCGGTGGCACCCTTCTAAGTGGGAAAAAGGATTTCGAATTTCCGATTTCGTGACTTGTCAACTCCATTACAACTCTATTGTAATAAGTTGCAACGATGTGACCCATGTCGGGAAAAGTCAACCACTTATCTACAAGTGCAATACCACTGCTATTTGAGGGAGGATGCAAGCCATTTAAGATGTAGTTAAAACGATCCTCACTCGCAAATACCCACACATAATCATTTCTATGATCTTTCAACTCTTGAATAAGATGTCTACGAACCATGACAGACTTTCTTCGGTGAAACCCAAGAACTCAGCTATAGCCCGAAAACCACAATTCCCATCGCCTTTAACATCCACAATTTTTTCAATAAATGGAACCATGAATTTTGGCATATAGTCAATAGGGCTCAAAACATCAAAAACACCATGAACCGAAGTAGGCTTTGGAACCGGGCTAAGCTTAGGAAACCGAGTAGGTGGTGGAAGTGGGGAACGTGATGATTTGCCAATACGAGCACCTTTTTTTTTAGGAAATGATGACATAGTTTGAGACGATTAACTATCCGGAAATTGGGAATCAACACGCTCCCAATAAGAAGGGATTCGACTTGTCGATGCCTCATTTGCTTTACACCTCACTTTTTTTGGCGCTCCCTTGGTTGGTACTTTTCTTGGAGGAGGAGAAACCATTGTGGATTCTGGAAATGCCAACTGACGCAACGCCTCTTTGATTTCTAGTTTGATTTGATAAGGAACTTTCTTGAGATGTTCCTGAATACCATTTCACTCCTCCTCGACAGAAAAACCATCTTCATTACTTTCTTCACCCATACATAACCTTTGCCAATGACGGTGTATCTCATCCAATCGAATAGGCTTGTTGTCACGGATTTTCACAGCAATAGTGCATTCACAAGGTAGCCCATACGATGTCCTTATCACACAACCACAAATATCTTTGTCCATGCACAAGGTTTCCTTGGAACGTCTTTCTTCATCAAAAATAAAGCTCAAAGCAGTCCTAGGCACATATCCAGCCAAACCAGAGTACAAAATGACATCTTTGTATCTATGTTCTAATACAGTACAACTCCTCCCAAATGATTTTTGTATCTCAGTTAACTGGATCACCAACATATCATGTATTTTCTCCCAACAAGTACCAAAATCACCTACACTATTGCTCAAATATTTCTTCAGTTTACCATGAGCCCCCTCAACTCGGTTGGTGGTTCTGCAACCAAGATGCAAGACACGGTCTGTCCATGCCCTCACTATTTTCTCCTTCACAACATCCAATACGGTGCTCTCGACATAAGTAAGAAACTTTGGAAAATCTTTACAAACATTTTTGAATTCTATTAACACACTTGCATATAATTCTTGCGTAGGTGATTCAACAACAACATCCCAAGCTCTCATTACCTTGTTAACTATGTCAATTGGCTTCACCTCTTTCTCATCCTTCGGTTTCACTCTACAGTCAATGATGCACTTTGCTCTAACATTTTTACCAACATGAAAATAACAAAGTATTGCACTAGTTTCAGGGAGAACAGTTGCTACCGCATTCATCAAAGTTGTATCTCTGTCAGTCACAACTACTGAAGGCATATTAATCTTTGAGTTAAGAAGTTTGACCAACATCTGTAAAACCCAAGTAAAATTGTCCTCTTTCTCAGATGTCAAAAATCCAAAACCAACAGAATACGTCAAATCGGTCGAGGTGACCCCAACTATCTCAAACAATGGCATTCTGTACATGTTGGTTTTATAGGTGGAGTCCATAACCAAAACTGTTGGAAAATTGTTAAACAACTTAACCGATGTTGGATGAGCCCAAACTATGTCTTGAATAGTAGTACTCTCACTTTGTGTTCTGGTGAAATAGACATAGTTGTGCTCCTTTAGCTTTGAGATTAGATACTGCATATCAGTCTTGTTACCTCTGTTTGACTTGAATATTTTTTGAAGTTCATTGTAGACTTGCTTGATATCTGTCATGCAATCTTGTCTTTTTGTCTTCAAATTTATCAAAATATTTTTTGGTAGCACCAAACTCTTGGTCAAGTCACGTACAATCTTCTTGTCATCCTCCCTTAATCTACCCGCAAGCATGTGTCCTTCTAAACTTGGCTCCATCTCATGGTTGTGAACTCCGTTAAGAATGTTCAATCTCCAATCATTTGTTTCCCTACTAAGATATCCACGAACCATGAACTTACACCCACATTTTCTTGAACTCGTTGCCTCATGCTTCAATCTTTTTTTCGGCACTTTATGGTCGCCACTCCTTTCACAAATTAGTTGCAACATTGGATTGATCAAATTGGATCTGCGTATAACAATTGTAAATCCCGCCTTATTTGCTTGACGACGAACCCAATTAAGCAAGTCATCTCTATCTTTCCATTTAATTTCGCTTGAAAAAAAATGAGTCGTGTCAACTTCGTTGGCCTCAAGCGGGACAACACCGGAGTCAACATATAATGAAGCTTCAACATGGACAGAAGCTTCAACCTTAGGCGGTATGACATTTCCGGAATTATCGACAAAAATATGTTTTGTCTCGATCGGATGATCATCCGCATTTTCATCCATAACTATAAATAAACAACAAATAACTATGAATAAATAACTTACAATTGCAATAACATCAATATCAAAATTAATTAAACCCAAAAAAAGTTAAAAAAAATACCAAAAAAAACAAAAAAATAGGTAGTAAGCCTGTTTTTTGAAGTTTCCCATCGGCACTTAGCTGCCGCTGCATCGGCAGTTGGTGGCCGATGGCCCCATACAGCGGCACTTAACTGCTGCTACGCTGCATGTCAGGTTTTGACGAATATTGACAGAAAAAACAGCAAAAAAAAACAGATTAAATGATGCATTACCTGTTTCTTCACGTCAAATGTGTGTTGAATCCTTTTAGTATTGCTGCTTCAATGATTTTGGAGAAGATTTGGGTAGAAAAAGATTTGTGTAGTACCCTAATTTTGTCCTAAGCCTTTTCAAAAAAATCAAAAAAAAAATCAAAAAAAAAAGAGAAAAGTCAAAAAGTCAACAAAAGTCAACATTGCTGAAATGAGGACTTCGCAGAGCGAAGTCCCCTTCGCAGAGCGAAGTTTCCCAGAAATGAGGACTTCGCAGAGCGAAGTCTGCGAATTTTCTGCAAGTTTTCAGATTTTTGATTTTTCTGTTTTCCTTTTCTTTTATTGCATTCCAGTCATTATTTATAATTATTATCATGTATTATTATCATGGATAATGTTGGATTTAACCAAGTAAAAGAATAGAAACATGTGACAATTGGAAAAGCAAAAATGGAAAGGAAGAGGAAGCAAAATTGATCAAGTAACCCAACCACTTGCTGACTTTGGGCAGTCCTTATCCCTCCCACTTGACCTGCAACTGACCCTGCTACTTGCCAGCAACCACCTTGCCATAGGCTTTATCAAAACCACTCAAGGATTAAGGCAAAGTGGCTGCCCCTGTTTTGCAAACAGCTTTGCTTTCATCATTTCCATCATTTTTCTG
This sequence comes from Medicago ruthenica, assembly GCA_018208015.1. Classification (NCBI taxonomy): domain Eukaryota; kingdom Viridiplantae; phylum Streptophyta; class Magnoliopsida; order Fabales; family Fabaceae; genus Medicago; species Medicago ruthenica. The sequence continues at coordinate 15,341,337 of CM031373.1, forward strand.
TCAGAATTCAGCTGCTTTGGGAGCTGAATTCGTCCAAGGTCTTGACCCTTGCAGCAAGGCAAGGTCACCTCTTATCCTTAACATTAAATGCAAAGCAAATCAGTCATGATTATAGCCCAAAAACAGCCCTGCTGCAGATTTTGTCATCATGACTTTTGATCTCATTTTGGCCTATAAAAGCAAGGCATTGCTGCTGAATCATGGACATCTCTAGAGGGAATTCAGGAGGGGATTGAGAGAGTGTAAACACAGAGGTTTGAGAGCAGAAAACTAGTGCAAATTCGAGTGAATTGTTGCACATTTTTCTCACAAAAACAGAGTTTGGTTTTGGGTAAGTTTAGAGGAAATCTCCAATCCTTTCTTACACAAATCATCCTAAAACCAACACAAAGCAACCAAGCCAGCAAAACAGCCTCTAAACCTCACACAAGGAGGGAGAAACAAAGGCAAATTATCATTGATTAAGGGCTGTTCATCAAGCTTGACCAGCTTTGCAAAAAAAACCATAAGCATCCAAGCATTTTCCATTTCCTTGCAACAAAGGCCTTGGATTAGGAGCAGGTAAGTCACTCTAACCTGTGTATACTCCATTTGCATACTGCTTTCATTTGTTTTGTTTTCAATTTGGTTCAATCTCAGTTTTGCATTTTTGAGTTTTTACTCATTTTGGATTTAAAACACTTTTGAACACAAAAGAAATCCCAAAGTTTGCAAAACCTTTAAACTAAGTTGTTGCATTCATTTCATTGCTATTTTCAAAGCTTTTCACTCCTCCTAAGGTTCTGAGGCTAGTTCAGAAGTTGCTTCTGAACAGAAGTTCAGAAGCAGCTTCTGAACAGAAGTTCAGAAGCAGCTTCTGAACTCAAATTTTCGCATACTTCGCAGTGCGAAGGTCTGGTCGCAGTGCGACCATGACAGAATTCAGAACATGAATTCAAAAGCCAATTTTTGAGGTTCTAACCCAAAGCTCAGAACCTAAGAGGTTTGGAACTCATTTTATTCAAACCATAACAAAGATTTTGCATAATAATGACAAATTCACAAGTTTGAGCAACACTTTTTTGAATAACTTGCGAAACAAGTTACGCTCACAAACTTTCAAAAACAAACTTGAGCAATAGGCTAAGTTCATCATTTTCAAAGCCAAACTTGAACAAAAAACCTTGTTCATGATTTTCAAATCAAACGTGAACTTAAGCCGAACTTGTTCGCTTTTCAAAACCATTGTCAAAATTGAGCCGAACTTGTGCATTATTCACAAACTTGTGCTTTTCCATAAACTTGAACAACCTTTGTTCATAGGTTGCAACAACCAAGTGTTTGGTTCACTTTGGGATTTCTTGAGTTTCATACAAAACTTGAATGAAAAAGGGATGGTTTGACGTATGGCTCTCCATTTCCCCGGTTGTACGAATGCGTGACGTATGTCTCGTCGTTCGGACAATCGTCATTCTATTTTCAAAAACATAAAACAAACCCAACACACTAATTTGGCCCCTTGCGGTCAATCCGAACCTTTTGGTCCCCCGCGGCCACTAGCTTCCATCGCCCGACTCGTTGGAGTCCCCTCGGTCAATGTTCGACTCGTCCGAGTCCATTGTACCCGTTCTTGATCCCAGTGGATCAATCGAACCATCGCCCGACTCGTTGGAGTCCCCTCGGTCAATGATTGACTCGTTTGAGTCCATTGTACCTGTTCTTGATCCCAGTGGATCAATCGAACCATCGCCCGACTCGTTGGAGTCCCCTCGGTCAATGTTCGACTCGTCCGAGTCCATTGTACCCGTTCTTGATCTCAGTGGATCAATCGAACAATCGCCCGACTCATTGGAGTCCACTCGGTCAATGATTGACTCGTTTGAGTCCATTGCGCCTCTCTTGGTCCCATAGCGACCAACTCAACCCTTTTACCCTAACGGACGTACCTTTTAACAATTCTAGTGCGATTCGTGAACAAACGCTTAATAAGTCTCCCAAGCGCGAGCATACAAGCTACGTTTTGATCGCAAGAATTCGGTTAAAACATCGTCCATTTAAAATTAACCAACATATGTATGTTTTTCTACAAAGAACTACGTACGCTTTGAATTCTCCGACTACCGGGAGATACGTAGGAGCAAGATCGACATCTTGTCAAGCGCAATAATAAAAACTTTTTTTCTTTTCTTTTGTTTGTTTTTATCTCTTTTCCCCCCCTTTATTATATTTTGACATAGATAAGCATGCGCGCAAAACATTTAAAAACAATTTAAGCTTTAGCCAAATAGAAGGTTCCCGTTGAGTACAACGGACGTGAGGGGTGCTAATACCTTCCCCTTGCGTAATCGACTCCCGAACCCGACAATGGTTGCGATGACCATCCTTTCCTCATCGTCAAAGGGTTTTATTATCGTTTCCCTTTAAACAAAAAAAAACTTAAGGGTTTATCAACGTTCCCTTTACACAAAAACTTTGGTGGCGACTTCACAAAGGCCCTCCGAGCGTTTACGAACGACCTCGGAGGATTTGCGAGTTTTTTAAACGAGGTGCGCACAGCTGGCGACTTCATTGGGGAATCTTTTTCCACTAGCGAGTCAAGCCTAACCTATTTGGCTTTTAGGCCAATTGTTTTTATTTTCTTTGCGCGCCATGCTTTTATTTTATTCATCCATGTCATATCTATGCTTTATGTTTATATTTGCTTTATTTTGCTTTATATTCATATCATATATGTATCAAATGCGGGGGTTACTTCAGTGTTGTTACTCCACATTGTTCGGGTTAATGCCGAACGTGTGAGGCTCTCTACCCGAGCTTGAGAAAAAAACTAAGTTAGAAGGAGGTTGTGTGCGGAAGCCCGCGTTGACATATGTCCGTGAGGTAGGATGCCCAACCCCGCTTAGAGGAGATTTTCACGTGGAATTAATTGAAGTCATGTCGACGTATGTCCATAGACAACCCTAATTCCATGTGAGGTCTATGATTCTAAGGACCTCTTCTTAGGAAATTTCACCTTTTAGAGCCTACAAGTGAGGATGGGGGGAAGTTCCGAACCTTCATATACCAAACCCTTGCATATCATTACATTTGCATTCATAAAAAATTTTTTGCAAAAAAAAAAAAGAAGAGGGGCATATTTTTGCATACTCATTGCATTTATACATTCACATGCATTTTCATTTCAAAGAAAAAACCCACACATCATCCCCTCATAAAACACCAAAAAAGAAGTACCCGACCCGGTGTACCATGGCGTTTCGAATGAGATCCAAGCAACCGGAAGGCCATCGAAATTCTGGAAATCATTTCTTTTTCCAAGTAATTCAACATGTTTTAAAAAAAAACAATCATTTTGCTCTTCCCAAGACAAATGATTAATTTTATGGGACCCCCCATATTTCAAATCATTTCCGTCATTGATAAAATTGCAGTTTATGTTCAAAGAGTTCGTTTTTCTTTCGTTCTTAATTAGCAATAAATTTTCGCAACCCTACCAAAAAAATCATCATACACCACCAAAAAAATAACACTGCTACGATCCCTTTTGACTTCAATCTTCAAATTAACCAAACGGAAGATGATAATAAGGACGATTTTGAACCTCCTGAAGGATTGTCCAGACTTGGGGATCAAGAGGATAGGGTAATACAAACTCACCAAGATAACCCTAAAAAAAATAGCACCACAGCTCTCCCTCTGCCGGGGCACACTCTATTAGAGAAATCATAGTGTGGATAAACATGAAGCAGTCATGCTCACCAAAGAAATCCATGAGGAGTCCTTCCAAACCCATGCCAAGACATATCACAAGTGTCAAATTATGCCAACAAGGGGCACATACCACAAACACCTCTAAATGTCATGACATCACCCTAACCTTTCCCTATGTGGGGCATAGACATGTTTGGAATGATTGAGCCAAAGGCTTCAAAAGGGCACCAGTTCATGCTAGCTGCCATCAACTGTTTCACCAAATGGGTCGAAGCAGCTTCTTATGCAAGCATCCCCAAACAAACAAAGCCCAATTTTTATTGGCATCCCCAAACACAAAAAGCCAAGTCGTCATTGGCATTCCTCACATCTCCAACAAAAGACCAATTTTCATTGGCGCACACAATTTCCAAACAAAAAGCCCAATTTCCATTGGCGCTCACAAACCCCATTTCCAATAAAAGCCCAATTTTCATTGGCATTCCCATCCAAAAAAAGCCCGACCTTGCTCGGAAGCCAAAAAAACAAAGTCCGACCTTGCTCGGAAGCCAAAATCACAAAAAACCGACCTTGCTCGGAAGCCAATCACAAAAGCCCGACCTTGCTCGGAAGACAATCAAAAGCCCGACCTTGCTCGGAAGCCATTCCCACCCAAAAAAAAAAACAAAGCCCGACCTTGCTCGGAAGCCATTCCCATCCAAAAAAAGCCCGACCTTGCTCGGAAACCAAAAACAAAAGCCCGACCTTGCTCGGCATCCCATCATAAAAGCCCGACCTTGCTCGGCATCCCCTCATAAAAAGCCCAACCATGCTTGTCATCCAAGCACCCAAACACAAACAAGGTTCGACCAGCTGAACCCCATAAAAGAGAAACACCTCACAGCATTGGGGCATGGACAGCTCGACAAGAAAGTTCATTCTCGAGAATTTAGAGAAGGAGACTTAATGCTTGGGAAAAAGGTATTACCCATCCACAAGGATCCCCCTATCAATAAACTCTGGCGCAGTAAAAAAAAATATATATGCCAAAAAGAAGAAAGAGCTCGCTAAATCGAAAACCCGAAAGGGCGGTTTAGGCAATAGAGAGCGTCCTGGTAGATCGAAAACCTGAAAAGGCGGTCTAGGCAAAAATTAAGGACATCAAAAAAGGAAATATACCCCAGTGGACTGAAAACTCGAAAGAGCGGTCCAGGTAAAAATTAGGGGTTTCAAAAAAAAAGAAGGCAAAAAAAACTGCGGCACGTGAGGTCCGGACAGAATTCGAGAGGGAAAGAGTCAACCTCATTATCATCTTTCAAAAATGAGTTATTTCGAAGTCATAGGGAAAGTAGCACGTGAAACCCAAGCAAATTTCCATTTGTCTTTTTGTTCCTTCTTTTCTCCCTATCTCAGTAATCACCTCTTATAGGGATTACATTTTCACGAATAGTTACCCATACAAGGGACTAAGTTTCGTTGAATCAAAGTCATTTTTAAAACCTTTTCATTGTTATGCGTCCTTACTTGCTCATAAAATGTGTTTTTATTCATGATAGATAATGCATTGAAATATGGGAATAACATAAAAAACAAAAAAAAAAATGTGTGTTTTTTTTACTTGGACGTTAAATGTCGAAAGAATCTTGTTGGTCTTCGGCATTGCATCAAAGGACTCAAGACTTGAAAACTTTCATCAGTCACTTCAAGATCTTACTCTTCATCAGAAACTAGTGCGTAGCTCACAGCGCGTAAAACGCAAAGATCCCGGGTGTCGGAGGAACCAATCCCCCAAATAAAGCTCACCCCATACATCTTTTTTTATCCACTAAGGCCGGATATCGATCATGCTTCCAAAATGATCCTTATATCCCCAGTAAGATCAACCAAAAACAAAAGCCCGACCTCGCTTGGCAACCAAAATCAAAAAGCCCGACCTCGCTCGGCAACCAAAATCAAAAAGCCCGACCTCGCTCGGCATCCAAACAAAAAGCCCAATAATCATTGGCAAAACCAAAGTCCAATTTTCATTGGCAAACCAAAGAACTACGTAAGCTTTGAATTCTCCATCCCACCAGGAGATACGTAGGAGCAAGATCATCATCTTGTCAAGCACAACAATAATAAGCCCAATCTTCTTTGGCCTCTAATCATCAAATGAAGCCAAACCTTATTGACATTCCCCAGGGAGTCTCAACCCAAAACAAAAGTCCAATCATCATTGACAGACAAACACAAATCCCCAGGGCAAAGCCCGAACTACACCGGTTTTGATCCCATTCGGGTATGTAGGCAAAGGACCCTGTCCTTCCAAACCAACCAACCAAAAAAAAAACAAAAAAAGGTCCAATCATCATTGGCATAACCACAACCAAGACCGACTTTGCTCGGCACCCAACCAGCATCCCACATATCATGCATAACATAATTCATGCATCATGTCAATTTCATTCATGCATCATGTCAATTTCAATTTCATTCATGCATGCATATACAAATCATTCATACACTGGCATTTCATAAATCATGTCATGCATCCTCAACAAGGATTCTCCAGTGAGTATCACATATTCACCAGCATCCATCAACAGTTAAGTAAGCGTTCCCCAGTGAACCTCCTTCATCAACTGTCCCCTATTCCCCAGCAGGAATCTTTGTTTGAGTCTATCTCATGTCATATTGCATTGCATATCACACTGCATATCATACTGCATAACATGCATCATACAATCATGTTTTCCGGTTCAACCAGGGGCACCTATTTAGGGTAAGACCATTTCAGTTTAGGAATCGACCTTCAGTGTAAGCGGCTGAATAAGATTACCTAGCTTAGGTATCGACCTCTAGTGTAAGCGGCTAGATAAGATCACCTCACTCAGTGTATCGACCTTCAGTGTTAGCGGCTGAATAAGATCACTTACTCGTTAGGAATCGACCTTCAGTGTAAGCGGCTGAATAAGATTACCTAGCTTAGGTATCGACCTTTAGTGTAAGCGGCTAGATAAGATCACCTCACTCAGTGTATCGACCTTCAGTGTTAGCGGCTGAATAAGATCACTTACTCGTTAGGAATCGACCTTCAGTGTAAGCGGCTGAATAAGATTACCTAGCTTAGGTATCGACCTCTAGTGTAAGCGGCTAGATAAGATCACCTCACTCAGTGTATCGACCTTCAGTGTTAGCGGCTGAATAAGATCACTTACTCGTTAGGAATCGACCTTCAGTGTAAGCGGCTGAATAAGATTACCTAGCTTAGGTATCGACCTCTAGTGTAAGCGGCTAGGTAAGATCACCTCACTCAGTGTATCGACCTTCAGTGTTAGCGGCTGAATAAGATCACTTACTCGTTAGGAATCGACCTTCAGTGTAAGCGGCTGAATAAGATTACCTAGCTTAGGTATCGACCTCTAGTGTAAGCGGCTAGATAAGATCACCTCCCTCAGTGTATCGACCTCTAGTGTAAGCGGCTAGATAAGATTACACCCATCCTCAGGAATCTACCTTCAGTGTAAGCGGCTGGATACGATTACCTTCATCCCCAGTGGATCTACCTCCAGTGTTAGCGGCTGGATACGATCAACTCTTTCAAAATCATTGCATGTGCATATTTTAATTTTACTGCAATCTTTTCATTTCGCGAAGGACAAAATTCGGGTCCTTCTTTTACTTAATTGATCTTCGCAAAGAGTTCATGAGATGCCCTCGGCACTCACACACTCTATGCAAAGACACAATTAAGTAGGGGCAGCTGTAGTACCCCAATTTTGTCCTAAGCCTTTTCAAAAAAATCAAAAAAAAATCAAAAAAAAAAGAGAAAAGTCAAAAAGTCAACAAAAGTCAACATTGCTGAAATGAGGACTTCGCAGAGCGAAGTCCCCTTCGCAGAGCGAAGTCTCCCAGAAATGAGGACTTCGCAGAGCGAAGTCTGCGAATTTTCTGCAGATTTTCAGATTTTTGATTTTTCTGTTTTCCTTTTCTTTTATTGCATTCCAGTCATTATTTATAATTATTATCATGTATTATTATCATGGATAATGTTGGATTTAACCAAGTAAAAGAATAGAAACATGTGACAATTGGAAAAGCAAAAAGGGAAAGGAAGAGGAAGCAAAATTGATCAAGTAACCCAACCACTTGCTGACTTTGGGCAGTCCTTATCCCTCCCACTTGACCTGCAACTGACCCTGCTACTTGCCAGCAACCACCTTGCCATAGGCTTTATCAAAACCACTCAAGGATTAAGGCAAAGTGGCTGCCCCTGTTTTGCAAACAGCTTTGCTTTCATCATTTCCATCATTTTTCTGTCAGAATTCAGCTGCTTTGGGAGCTGAATTCGTCCAAGGTCTTGACCCTTGCAGCAAGGCAAGGTCACCTCTTATCCTTAACATTAAATGCAAAGCAAATCAGTCATGATTATAGCCCAAAAACAGCCCTGCTGCAGATTTTGTCATCATGACTTTTGATCTCATTTTGGCCTATAAAAGCAAGGCATTGCTGCTGAATCATGGACAGCTCTAGAGGGAATTCAGGAGGGGATTGAGAGAGTGTAAACACAGAGGTTTGAGAGCAGAAAACTAGTGCAAATTCGAGTGAATTGTTGCACATTTTTCTCACAAAAACAGAGTTTGGTTTTGGGTAAGTTTAGAGGAAATCTCCAATCCTTTCTTACACAAATCATCCTAAAACCAACACAAAGCAACCAAGCCAGTAAAACAGCCTCTAAACCTCACACAAGGAGGGAGAAACAAAGGCAAATTATCATTGATTAAGGGCTGTTCATCAAGCTTGACCAGCTTTGCAAAAAAAACCATAAGCATCCAAGCATTTTCCATTTCCTTGCAACAAAGGCCTTGGATTAGGAGCAGGTAAGTCACTCTAACCTGTGTATACTCCATTTGCATACTGCTTTCATTTGTTTTGTTTTCAATTTGGTTCAATCTCAGTTTTGCATTTTTGAGTTTTTACTCATTTTGGATTTAAAACACTTTTGAACACAAAAGAAATCCCAAAGTTTGCAAAACCTTTAAACTAAGTTGTTGCATTCATTTCATTGCTATTTTCAAAGCTTTTCACTCCTCCTAAGGTTCTGAGGCTAGTTCAGAAGTTGCTTCTGAACAGAAGTTCAGAAGCAGCTTCTGAACTCAAATTTTCGCATACTTCGCAGTGCGAAGGTCTGGTCGCAGTGCGACCATGACAGAATTCAGAACATGAATTCAAAAGCCAATTTTTGAGGTTCTAACCCAAAGCTCAGAACCTAAGAGGTTTGGAACTCATTTTATTCAAACCATAACAAAGATTTTGCATAATAATGACAAATTCACAAGTTTGAGCAACACTTTTTTGAATAACTTGCGAAACAAGTTACGCTCACAAACTTTCAAAAACAAACTTGAGCAATAGGCTAAGTTCATCATTTTCAAAGCCAAACTTGAACAAAAAACCTTGTTCATGATTTTCAAATCAAACGTGAACTTAAGCCGAACTTGTTCGCTTTTCAAAACCATTGTCAAAATTGAGCCGAACTTGTGCATTATTCACAAACTTGTGCTTTTCCATAAACTTGAACAACCTTTGTTCATAGGTTGCAACAACCAAGTGTTTGGTTCACTTTGGGATTTCTTGAGTTTCATACAAAACTTGAATGAAAAAGGGATGGTTTGACGTATGGCTCTCCATTTCCCCGGTTGTACGAATGCGTGACGTATGTCTCGTCGTTCGGACAATCGTCATTCTATTTTCAAAAACATAAAACAAACCCAACACACTAATTTGGCCCCTTGCGGTCAATCCGAACCTTTTGGTCCCCCGCGGCCACTAGCTTCCATCGCCCGACTCGTTGGAGTCCCCTCGGTCAATGTTCGACTCGTCCGAGTCCATTGTACCCGTTCTTGATCCCAGTGGATCAATCGAACCATCGCCCGACTCGTTGGAGTCCCCTCGGTCAATGATTGACTCGTTTGAGTCCATTGTACCTGTTCTTGATCCCAGTGGATCAATCGAACCATCGCCCGACTCGTTGGAGTCCCCTCGGTCAATGTTCGACTCGTCCGAGTCCATTGTACCCGTTCTTGATCTCAGTGGATCAATCGAACAATCGCCCGACTCATTGGAGTCCACTCGGTCAATGATTGACTCGTTTGAGTCCATTGCGCCTCTCTTGGTCCCATAGCGACCAACTCAACCCTTTTACCCTAACGGACGTACCTTTTAACAATTCTAGTGCGATTCGTGAACAAACGCTTAATAAGTCTCCCAAGCGCGAGCATACAAGCTACGTTTTGATCGCAAGAATTCGGTTAAAACATCGTCCATTTAAAATTAACCAACATATGTACGTTTTTCTACAAAGAACTACGTACGCTTTGAATTCTCCGACTACCGGGAGATACGTAGGAGCAAGATCGACATCTTGTCAAGCGCAATAATAAAAACTTTTTTTCTTTTCTTTCGTTTGTTTTTATCTCTTTTCCCCCCCTTTATTATATTTTGACATAGATAAGCATGCGCGCAAAACATTTAAAAACAATTTAAGCTTTAGCCAAATAGAAGGTTCCCGTTGAGTACAACGGACGTGAGGGGTGCTAATACCTTCCCCTTGCGTAATCGACTCCCGAACCCGACAATGGTTGCGATGACCATCCTTTCCTCATCGTCAAAGGGTTTTATTATCGTTTCCCTTTAAACAAAAAAAAAACTTAAGGGTTTATCAACGTTCCCTTTACACAAAAACTTTGGTGGCGACTTCACAAAGGCCCTCCGAGCGTTTACGAACGACCTCGGAGGATTTGCGAGTTTTTTAAACGAGGTGCGCACAGCTGGCGACTTCACTGGGGAATCTTTTTCCACTAGCGAGTCAAGCCTAACCTATTTGGCTTTTAGGCCAATTGTTTTTATTTTCTTTGCGCGCCATGCTTTTATTTTATTCATCCATGTCATATCTATGCTTTATGTTTATATTTGCTTTATTTTGCTTTATATTCATATCATATATGTATCAAATGCGGGGGTTACTTCAGTGTTGTTACTCCACATTGTTCGGGTTAATGCCGAACGTGTGAGGCTCTCTACCCGAGCTTGAGAAAAAAACTAAGTTAGAAGGAGGTTGTGTGCGGAAGGAACTTGTACTTAAGCCTCAGGTACGGAGTTCGATTCCCACGGAAGGCAAAAACTCCACATGGGGGGTGGAGAAGGTCGTGAGTACATCGCGGCGGGGCCAGCCCAGAGTGGGGTGTGGTGAGCCGCCGGATGTTACAATTACACTGATGGGAATTTAGGAAAGCCAGTTTAAGTCTATGTTTCAATTACCTCTGAGAGAGTAAGACCCCACACGTATGTCTGTGTGATCAACATGTGCAACTTGACAGCTGGAGAGGAATGAGCCCATATCTCTGAGAAAGTAAGACCCCACACGAAACAATTACCGTGTGATCAGCAGGTGCAACTTGACAGCTGATAGGTAGTAAAACCCCACGAATTCATCACTTAGATAGATAACAATAAATAAAATAAATGAGACTTGATTTTTAAATAATTCCAACAACTTAATAAAGAGAATCTTAACTGCCGCTAACGTTCTGCAATCAAAACAGGTAAACTTTGCTCTGTTGCAAACATATTAACTTTGCAAAACTCTAAACCCTTATCTATTTTATTATATTTTGTTCCCAAATAAGTAGCGCAAATTGTTTGATTGAAACGACAATCTCTGTGGATACGATATTTTACTTATCACTTTATTACTCCGTAAATGATTTGGTACACTTGCCTAATCCGACCATCACATGTATGGTCGTGTTTTGCAGGTTTTCTCATGAGTAGCAAATTACAATTGCAAGTTAAAATAGCCTTGGTTGCTTTGCAAAGTGCATTAGGGTGATTGTGTGGAAGGAGTTAAATAGGTAGCTTCCAAAAATAAACTACTACTTAAGATTAAATTAATGCACGATTGCAGAACAAAGGTGAAGTTCTATGCTAATATGCGCAACTAGAGAGTCAACCGCGAATGAGAAGGCTTAAAGAGACAAAGATGACGACGGTGGCAGTAGTAGTTTTTTATGTTGTTTCTGCCCCGATTTTTTGTTGTAATATGTTGTCTTTGCTACTCCAATGTAGTTGCAGTTGTTGTCAGAATTTTACCTTATTGCTTAATATGCATTTGTTGTTTCTCCTACGAGTGGTTCAACTGCTGTTTTGTTTGAGGTGTTCTAGAGGCTTTCTTGGTTTTTTTCAGTTTGTGATCAACACAACTTTGTCAGCTTCCGCGACATTATTTGATGTTTAGGCAAGATGTTGGTGTGGCGGCGAGTCTTACTCATAACTTGTTTTGCATTAATAAGGTTATGAGAGAAGAAAGTCTGTGTTGTTGAACAAAATCAAAACGTGACAATGTGTCGGTGATTGTCTCTTCCATATTTATTTATTTTAATGTTAATATTTAACAAAATATAAAAAGACAATTTTAGTGTTAATAATTTTAAAAAAATATATAAAAATTACAAAAAGGAAATTGGGTGGGGACAAGCAAGTGTCCGTGCAATTCGGGGGCGTGCTTGTCGCACCAAATAGCAAAACTGCAAAAGAAAAACCAAACTACTACATTTTTTGGTTCAGTTCAGTTCATCAATATGGTTCAGTTATCCATATATTTGTACACCCATGATTTTGTTCAACGGGTAATACACACAATCCATTTTCATCAAGCGACTGACCGTGACTGCCCCACGAACCGAATAGTCGAAGAATCTATGGCAGCAGATTGGCGTGAGCTCCCAAAGGAACTTCTTCTACTAATATCTGAAAAACTCTACAACAGTGAACTCTATCTCATTCAATTTCGATCCGTTTGTTCTTCCTAGCGCTCTTCCGTCTCAAACTACCGTCGTACCTACCATTTACCCTTATTGAAGCAGCTTCCACCCTTCTCAACAACAACAATCACAACGAATCCGTATTCTTTGTTACATTGTTTACTATTGAAATGTATAAGTTGAATTTGGAATATGGACTTCAATTTTTTCATAAGCCCCCCCTTGTTTAACTTTTTCATATAGAACTTGTTTTTTTTTTCCTAACTTGAAGCTAATACTTAATTCAATTTAGAAGTTAATCACAAACTAAGGCATACTACTAATAAGCAAGGGGTTGACAAGTACGACATGAGATTTAATGTAAGGACTATTATTGGTCTTCAACATAGTTCATTCGTTATAAGTTATAACTTAGAAGTTGTTTTCTAGCTAATAATATATCAAGCAACTAAGACAACAATGTCCACACTTTGATGGTTGCTCCTTTTCCAACTTGGATGTTTTTGAAGGATCCTAAGAAATCTTGGATCATTAGAGCATTCTAATGATTATTACTAGAAAATAGAAGTGTCTTTAAATGAGCTTCTTGGAGTTCTCTTTAGGATTGTTCATTGTTGAATCTTAAGGACACAAATTATCATTTATGCAGTTGTTTTTGTTGATTATGATAGATCATAAACCAAGAATTTGAAGCATCTGATTTAAGCTAATACTAAACATATAATATCATTATTTGATTAAACCTAGCTGCTTACCAAGTGCAAAATTTGTTAACAAACAAGTATATAAACAAAAGTAACTATGCTGAACTATTGAGTTGTAACTTGTAAGAGAGTTTTTGCAAATAAGTTTTTGATTAGATACCCTGATTTTGAGGGAAGTGTGTAATCAGAGGTAGTTGTTGCGAAGTTATTAAGAGAAGATAAGGGTAGTTGTTGTAAATCAAAAGAGAAAATCATTGAACTAATTCTTTTCTTTTTGCCAGCATATTTTCGGACAATACTAGTAAACCTCAAAATTACTAATGAATGCTTACTCCTACTATATGAAAGCAAAGAAATACTACATGAATACCTAATGAATGGATATAGTCCTATGAAATGATTGTGTTTGTTGTCTCTGACTTGTATAGAATTATGCTAATATTCCTACGATATATTTTATATTACACTAAAAGAAAATTTATATTACGCCATTGGTAGGCCCGTTCCTAAGATTTTATAGGCCCTAGGCCAAGTTTGAGAAAAGGGCCACTTTATATAATAGATCATATTTTTTTCTTCTAATAAACGCTGAATGAGACATGTATTAATCATGACGGTCCCCATAATGCATGTTTTAAAATCCCAACTATGCTGACACTCTAAACATCTTGTGTCAAATACATTTCATCCTATATATTATTAATAAAAAAGAAGAACAAAAACAATATATTGTGTCAGCCGAACCAAACGCAACAAAGCTAAGTAAAACGATAATAGACATACTAAGTTTTATATAACTTTCATTATCTGATTTGATAATTCAATTGATTTCTCAATGAAAACGCTGGGTTGAGGGTGTGAAAATGAAATGTTGCTGGGTTGTAAAAAAAAAGAGTGAAATGGCTGATGGGCTGAAGTCTGGGAAATGTTTGGGCCCTCTTTGCGGTTATTGCTATTTATATCCCCTTTAAACCCAGTATTACTATATACACCCCTCTGTAGAAAAAAAAATTGGTCCCTTACGGGCATGGGGTATGGCTTGGGCTTGGTTCAATTAAGTTGCAGTTAAAATGCAAATATTAGTTTACTTACTCCTATCATGGTTTCAAATTTCCCTCATGTTGTGTACTTAAGTATATAGCGAATTAGTTATGCTATTGAAATTTAAAAAGCAGATCAAACAGTTTTTCATAGTCGGTCGAGTGCTGTTACTATTGATTTTCATTGTGATATTTCTGTACGATGGATTGAACATTAAAGTGGAATTGTTTATCGTATGATGAATGGATTTATGAATGCCTGCATTATAGTCGGGTGGCATTCTAGTTTTTGAAACACAAGTAAATTAGTTGTATGTATGCAGGAACAATGCTGGTGAGGTAGTATAGGAACTATGATTATACAAGTGAAAGGCTTTTAAAAATGAAAATTGTATGGGCTTGCTTGTTCTGGTTTTTCTGAGAGATCATCAAAATTAATCATCCAGGGTGCTTATTATTCATGCATTCAAGGTAAGTTGTTGGAAATGGGAGGCTTGAATGAAATCTAGAGAGATGGCATGATGCTGTTTTGGTGAGACGTTACAGCTACAACATTGGATGCTAAGCTTTTATTTTTGCTTTCTGATGTGGTGGATTTTGTGCATGTATGTAAATGGTTATGTGTTTTGAGTCGACACAATGTCTTGTGATAAAAAAAAAATGATTGAATATTTGAAGATAATCTCTTTATGTATGTGTATTCAAACACTATTTATTTTGTTTTATGATCATAAAAGAATACATAAGGCGAAGCAATGATCAATGGTATGGGCTAATTGTACGAGCGTGTGTTGATTATAGTGTCTAAGCTTTTGTTTATAGCATTCCTCTTGCATTCAAAAATTTAAGTCTCAAGTTGCATTGATAAAATGACTTGCACACATTAGAAATACCATGTGTTTACTTGTTTGTATTCAAACTTTTTGTTTTACCAACCTATTGTTTCAAATAATAAGTGCTTTGAGTTTGTAAGCAAATGATTAGAAGTTCAATTCTTGATTCTTATGTTAAAAAAAAATCATGTTCATAAAAAAAAAATCCACTTTATGTGTTCCACAATTTTTTTGATGGAGAGTAGTCATCGTTAACTGCAATGAAAACTTCATAAATATAACATGTATTAATACAAAAACGAGTTTGAATCCATTTCATTTCTTAATTCTTAAGATAAAAGAATGACTCCATTTTGGAGAAGGATAAACACAAAAATTAGATAATAAATCTTGGCACTAAATGAGTTTCACCTTTATTAATTTTCTTTTGAATTTTTTTTTGAAACATCTTTAGAATATCTCTTTCATTTATTTAGAGAAATGAAATAATTTATTATGCAATAATAACACGCGCTATGTCACAGTTGTTGTCACCCATTCATACACCTCGAGCGGGAAATGACGTGCCAAATAAATAAAAAAAAGAGAAGGTATGCGACACGTGCGAAGTGAGCGGTGAGATAACGCAAGAAGGGATGAAGAGAGAGGATTGGTAAACGAAACTCATCGAGTGCGTTTGTAAACCCTAACCATCTCACGCTCATACACCTCGCGTGAACTCTCTCTCTCTCTCTCTCTCTCTCTCTAATCTCTCTTCTTCCACACCACTTTCTCTTTCAGATCATCCCCACCATCTTCAATTTTTTTCTTTTCTCTCAGGTACCTTCAATTTCACACTAACTAACTTTTTTTTAGGATCATTAAATCGTTAATTATTATCTATTATGAGTTCGAATATGCTTATTTTACATTTTACATTATATATACATAATAATGAAGTTTACATTAGTTTTGGTGATTTTTTTTATTTGAAATTAATGTATTTATTTATTTACTTATTTATATGATGTTAGCCCTCCGGTTCTCGGGAAATACCTGATAATCCGGAGTTCGGCTGGGAGATAAGGAAAGTCTGGACGAGAATTGTTCTAACCAGTGATTGAACTCAGGTTCTTTTGAACAAATCGTCTTTAGTGGAGCTCAATAACCACTGAACCTTTAGGGCGAGTTAGTTGGGTATAGAACTGTATTAGGTGGCAGTCTCTTTGAGCTTTTGAAGTTATAATTTGTTTGTTAGATTGGAAAATGTGATGGTTGGTGATTACTTTTTATTGTTTGTTTTAGTGAGTGACGATGTTGTCAAATAGTAGTTAAGGTAGTGCTATAGCATAGCGGAATTTGAACTAACTGATATTGTTCTGCGATACACTATTTAATACAAAATTTTGTCGAATATCGGCAGTATAACACTACAACATAGCGAAATTCGAACAAACTGCTATTTCTTGTGATCCACGATTGATGACATTGGTTTTAGTGCATGTTTGAGCTGATAGTGAGCTTGATGAAATTAGGGTGGCATCGTGATTTTGTTGAAGCTTTAATGTTTAGGTTTTATCGAAATTGTCGTCCTGTGATTCTGCCAAATTTATCGTCAATTTGAATGTGCACGTAGTGTTGATTTCTTTTATGTTTGATTAAATAGAATTTCGAAATGGAAAATGTGGCTTGAATGAATGACTTTACTATTATAGTTTTTTCAATTATGTTCTTTTTGAGATGGAGTTGGTGTGTGTGGATGAGTTCTTATGTGCTGCATCATGATAGAGTTGCGTTGTGTTTGAACTTTTAATTTTTCGGTTTCGAATTGGAATTAGATAGGCTACCTTGTTGTGCATTGTGTTTTTTCGACTTCAGAAAGCAGGCTGAATTGATGAATTGCGTTGACATTGGGGTTCTTTTGCATTTAATTTAGAATGATTTCTGTATTTCGTCGTAAATGATTGTTGAATATTTGTTTGTTTCTTTCTTTCTGTGATGTATTTGACTATAATTTAATGTATCTACGCACATATATGAGAGGCTGTTGTTAGTGACAGCTGTTATTAGTTGTTAGGAATCTGTTAGATGCCGTTACCTTTGTAACCGACTATGTTCCCTATATAAGTCCAAAACTCAGCTCTCAGCAAGACAGATTTAGAATACAATTGACGTTTTCAGTTTTCAGGTTTTTGTTTTGTCTCAAACTCCTCTGTTTCCCTAGATCCAAATCAATTAATAATGTTGGAATTAATGCCATTATGAGCTAGGATTCGTCTTTTTCTTGGACATAATAAACCATTATACCAATGTTGCGGCTATTACACCCTTTCTTGGTCATTTTATTGGAGTTGTGATTTTTGATGGAATGTCTTCTCTAAGTGAATTATTCTGCACTTATACTGAACAATTCAATGTAATGCTCTTAGAATGTTAGGTTAAACTGTTGCATTTGTATACTTTCCTCCAAACTATTTGCTTTTTTATTTTTGGTTATTATTGCACAAGTTGCCAATGGAACTGAAGCCACCTCTGTCATTATATGGTATATCATAGAAAATTTCCAAATTTTTGAGATCAAACCCAGTATTCTCTAAAATATCTTTGAACTTTTTTTTTTCATAGATATAACTGGCTTCAGGTCAATTTTAGAACAAAGTGGGTTGCATAAATCAAACTCATGACCACCAAGTCAAATGGCAACAACCTGAACTGTTGTACTAATGCTTCCCTTCTATATGATATTAATCAAAGAAAAATGAGAAGTCTAGTTTTATTTAAACTAACAGTATTTGACTTAGAAAATGTAATGTGAGAGTTTTGGAGTTTATAAAATTGCTTTGGAAATTTCATTTCTGTTGTAACTTAAAGGCTGTTTCTGGATCTAGAATAAAGTCTCATGATCTATGTAATCTTTCTTGGCATGATTTCTTGCATAGCTAAATGAGGTTTCTTAACCACGCCTGTATTGTAGTAGCATGTTATGTTCTTTCTCGTCATAGAGTTAACTGCTTTTGCCAGGAGGATGCATAATTTATAGAAGTATACATTGTAAATCTGTTTTTCAGATTCTAACTCATAAAATCAGGGGATATTTCCTGGCACAACAGGTCTTTTGAAATTGAAGGTCTTAGAATATTTCATTGGGATATAGCAGTACTCAATATGAATGAATTTTTGTGGATCCTTTAGTTGAATATATCTCTTTCTCCTAATGTTTATGTTTGTCCTCTGCTATTACTTAGGCTGGTAATTTTCTTTTTCGACGTCATGATGCCCTGACTAAAGTTGCATGGTTTAAATTTTTATGATTTTGCTGAATGCTTGATTTGTCCTGTTATTCTGAAAATTGTTGGGACCACAACTCAACTAGTCCTTGAGAAGAATAAGGAGGGAAAAAGCGGGATGCATTAGTCTATTTTTCTTCTCTATGCGTTCTGCTAAATGATAATGGCTCTATACATAGTTTCATTGTAAATGAAAAGCATTTGAGTTTTAGAAAGGGTTAAAAAAGCCTCAGACTTTACTAAATGTGTAAAAGCATCCCTCTGTCCATCAAGCATTCACTTTGGTGACAAAAAAATTACCAAACATGCTTTATTTAATCACTTAAAAGTTGAACCACTTATTTACAATCCTTAGGTAATATGACACAGACCTTCCTAGCCACACCAATTCTTGCATCATAAAGCACCGGGTATCATTTTGTATATCCATTTTAGGCGGGAGTGGGATTTAAGAAGATTGTTTGTCCTTCCTCCAATTTTCTTTTTGTGTAGGGGTCTCCTTGTTTTCCCACTTCAATGCTATATTATTTCCACTACATGTTGGTTTTGATTTGGATTGAATTTAGCATGTGATTTATGGTTTTCTAAAAACTGTTAATGTTGGTTTATGATCCAACTTGGTTCGAGTGGTTTTTTAATTGATCACTTGAAACATGACATTTTCTAATTTCTGTTACTTTTGTACATATATAGTGAGTCTTCTGAGGTGTCTAGTAGCACCCATTTCCAGATTGACTGAGTAACAGTGTGTGGGAAGATATATAAGCCTTAGTGGTTTTCAAAGCTGTAGCATTTCATTAGTGTTGATCTTGTTTAATTGTGCATTTCAATGGAAGTTTTGACCTTCCAGAAAAAGTATAAAGAGTTAGATTATGACTAGGTAGATTGGTACATTAGACAATGTAATTATGGAAGAAACAGATGTAACCAGAGATGCAAATTCTCTTACCATCAGAACTAAAAAAAGAATGGACTTGGTGATTTCTTATAACATTAAATGTCTGTAGCTTATCTTTCATCAAGGGGCATAACAAATAATATACTTTTACTATCAATTGGAAAAGAAAAGCACTTGATGCTTGGTTCTTCGCTATCTCATCTTTCAACAGTATATATTGATTGGTCTAAATAAGCAGGTATTGATGGTGAAAAGGGGGAAAAAGGAAACAGTATATATTTATTGGTCTAAATAAATAGGTATTGATGTTGAAAAGGGGGAAATAGGGAACAGTACAACAGAAACCAAACTTTTTTCCACTAGCTAAGTTGACTAATGAATAGCCTGATGCCATGATGGTTTGTCCAAAACCAAATCTTCAATGAGGCCATTTAATTCTAGATCTTAATAGTCCCAATTTGATGCTTTCTTGGTCTGCCTCTACCACTACATAGTACTCTATCCTCCATTGACCGACTCTTCTAACTAGGGATTCTATTGGTTTTCTATTATGTCTATTTTATCTGATTTTCTATCCTCTATTTGATCAATTCTTCTTTCTATTACAAATGATACCTGAAACATTCTTCCTCTCATCCAACCATCTATAGTCCTCTGTTTTACAATTTTACATTTTCCCCTGCCACTTCTATAAGTTTCCTGCCACTTCTAAATTTGGAGGATTTGGACCATTTCTATAAGTTTCCTGCCACTTCTTCTAAATTAGGAGCATTGATTAATGATTGATGTTGCAAATTTTGTACAATGCTTATGAACTGTCATTTCTCTTAAACATGAGCTAACTACTTGATGCATTGGCGCTAGCAGAATTATGTTTTCCACCTTTGGTTTTAAATTAAAATTCCATGTCTGTTACACTTCTTGATGGCTTGACATAATTTCTATTCTTTATAATTTTCAGTACCCTTAATATCATCAAAGCAAGTTGTTCTCATCATGGATATAGATCTCAGGTTACCCACTGGTGAACATGATAAAGAAGAAGAAGAAGAAACAACTACACTTGATAACATGTTGGAAGGTGAAGAAAAATTGCACAATGGAGGTATAGACGACAGACATATGGTTGAGGCTGGCATTGAGGTACATGCTCTAAATGGTGGAGATCTGAATTCCCCCACTGTTGATATTGCAATGTTTAAGGAAGATACAAATCTTGAGCCACTTTCTGGTATGGAATTCGAGTCTCATGGGGAAGCTTATTCTTTCTACCAAGAATATGCTCGATCAATGGGATTCAACACTGCAATACAAAATAGTCGCCGTTCAAAAACCTCGAGAGAATTTATAGATGCAAAGTTTGCTTGTTCCAGATATGGAACAAAACGAGAGTATGATAAATCCTTCAACCGACCACGAGCTCGACAGAACAAGCAAGAATCTGAAAATTCAACTGGTCGAAGATCTTGCTCTAAGACCGATTGTAAAGCAAGCATGCATGTAAAAAGAAGGCAAGATGGGAAATGGGTTATTCATAGCTTTGTGAAGGAGCATAATCACGAACTTTTACCAGCCCAGGCAGTAAGTGAACAAACAAGAAGAATGTATGCTGTGATGGCCAGGCAGTTTGCAGAATACAAAACTGTGGTTGGTATCAAGAATGAAAAGAATCCGTTCGATAAAGGTCGTAATTTGGGTCTGGAGTTTGGGGAGGCTAAACTTATGCTTGATTTTTTTATTCAGATGCAAAATATGAATTCTAACTTCTTTTATGCAGTAGATCTTGGTGAGGATCAACGGCTGAAAAATCTTTTATGGATTGATGCTAAAAGTAGGCATGACTATATCAACTTCTGTGATGTAGTGTCATTTGATACCACCTATGTTAGAAACAAATATAAGATGCCTCTTGCACTTTTTGTTGGGGTGAACCAGCACTACCAATTTATATTACTTGGGTGTGCCTTGATATCAGATGAAAGTGCCGCAACATATTCTTGGCTATTACAGACATGGCTGAAAGGTGTAGGTGGTCAAATTCCTAAAGTGATAATTACTGACCATGACATGACTTTGAAATCAGTTATTTCAGATGTATTTCCTAGTGCTTGCCATTGTATTTGCTTGTGGCATATACTGGGGAAGGTATCTGAAAATTTAGCTCCTGTAATTAAAAAACATGAGAATTTTATGGCAAAGTTTGAAAAATGCATATATAGGTCATTGACCAGTGATGATTTTGACAATAGATGGGAGAAAATTTTGGATAGATTTGAGCTTCGACAAGGTGAATGCATGCAGTCTTTGTATGAAGATCGCAAGTTATGGGCACCAACATTCATGAAGGATGTGTTCTTAGGTGGCATGTCTACTGCCCAACGATCTGAAAGTGTAAATTCCTTCTTTGACAAATATGTTCATAGGAAGACCTATGTGCAAGATTTTGTTAAACAGTATGAAACCATCTTGCAAGACAGGTATGAAGAGGAAGCAAAAGCAGATTCTGATACTTGGAATAAAGTGGCAACATTGAAAACTCCTTCACCTTTAGAAAAGAGTGTTGCAGGGATTTGCACCCATACAGTATTCAAGAAGATCCAAGCTGAGATTATTGGTGCAGTGGCTTGTCATCCTAAACTTGACAGGCAGGACGAGACGATCGTTGTTCACAGGGTGCATGATATGGAAATAAACAGAGACTTTTTTGTTGTGGTGAATGAAGTAAAATCAGAGGTGTCTTGTATATGTCGGCTATTTGAATATAAAGGTTATCTTTGTCGACATGCATTGGTGGTTCTTCAATATTCTGGCCATTCAGTGTTCCCATCTCAATATGTTTTGAAACGGTGGACAAAAGATGCAAAGGTCAGGAATGTCACGGGAGAAGAATCTGAACATATGCTGCCTAGGGTGCAACGATACAATGATTTATGTCATCGATCACTAAAACTGAGTGAAGAGGGATCATTGTCTCAAGATAGTTATAGTATTGCATTCCATGCACTAAATGAGGCGCACAAAAGTTGTGTGAGTGTTAACAATTCTAGCAAGAGTCCTACAGAAGCTGGTACATCAGGGGCTCATGGTCAGCTTTCCATTGAAGAAGATACCCAAAGTAGAAATATGGGAAAGTCAAACAAAAAGAAGAATCCAGCTAAAAAGAAAAAGGTTTGTTGTTTCTATAAAGTTGACTTGTAGGCCGTTTTTTCTTCCTGTCATAACCTCCTTGTTGGATTGTAGGTGAACTCGGAGGCCGAAGTGATGACTGTCGGGACACTAGACAACATGCAACAAATGGTTTGTCCTTCTACACTACTAGTTAACCTATCAAAGTGTGTTTGATCATATAATTTTGGCAACTTTGAGCTTGTAGATTAAATACAGGCCTTATATCTAGTTAAAAGAAACAATATAAGACTCATTGGAATTTACTATATATGTGAACCTAGAGGAATTTTTTTTATCAAGCATGAACTGGGAATTTGAACTTAGTTAAATGAATACAGGTCATGCTTATAATTAAAAGTAACTTCTTTTGTAGGACAAATTCAGCACAAGAACTGCAGTAACCCTCGAAGGTTATTATGGTGCACAACAGAGTGTGCAGGGAATGGTATGCTTATGATACACATAATGCAATAGTTCTAATATTATATTATAGTTATGTTCAACGAGTGAACTTAATAATCCTCTTATCTGATTGTTCAGTTGAACTTAATGGGACCAACACGTGATGATTACTACGGGAATCAACAGACTCTTCAAGGACTGGTGTGTAGAAGAAATGGTGATTAGTTTTTGTTAAATATTTCTCGACTTGCAATAACACAAACTATTTTATGTGTGTAGGGACCAATAAGTTCCATACCAACCAGTCACGATGGTTATTATGGTGCACATCAAAGCATGCCTGGTTTGGTATGGTTCACTAATACTAAAGATGATTTTCTGTCCCTTGTAATGTTTGATGAATACTTATACAATCAAAACTTGCAGGCACAACTGGATTTTTTGCGAACTGGTTTTACATACAGCATTAGGGTTAGTATGGTTATTCGAAGCCTGTTAGATATTATTACCGTTTGAAAAATCACCATTATAATCCTTGAAGTTGTGGGGATCGGACAATTTGATAATTGAGATTAACGAAATTCTGAAATGATTCCTGACAAATTAAATCTTTGATCACATTAATCTTGTTGGGACGTCTATTCGGTCTCTGAAATTATCTCAAACGGTTTGTATGTTTGAGAAATTTCAGTTCAAGGACCAACTTGAAATTTTGTTGATTCATGAACTAAATTGCTTGATCCCTACAATCTTGTAAACTAAATTGATGATTTACTCATTACTATTTTATTCTTCGAAGATCACTTGAGTAGTAATAATGTTGCTTCTTTGTTGTGACAGGATGATCCTAATGTAAGAGCATCACAGTTACACGAGGATCCATCAAGACATGCATGAGTACCACTATATACTTTAAATTAAGGTAGTTGTTATTTTGAATCAATGCTATTTTTTTATTTTTTTTTCTGTGACTAGATGAGTATTTATCTGTATATGAAAAGTTGAAGCAGTGATTCACATTATTTTAAATGTATAGGTTAGGGAAATGAGGACTTTGAGCTGCTCATCTGATGTAGAGAATGGAATACCTCAAAGGCCAATTGAGGTTATGTTGGAAAATCTCCAAGGCCAGTATTTTGTAATATAATGCTGTTATATTAATAAATATAGGATAACTTCTGCTAACGTGTACTATAATATTATTAATATAGGTGGGGTAAGGGCCTCAGAATTCCAACCTCATGTAGAGATTGTTTTGTTGTATCATATAAACTTATTATTCTTTAGGCTACTGGGGAATTGTAAGTATAAACTATTTATGTTAGTGATGTGGGTATTATTTGCATGCTTCTATTCTTTCTATGTGCAAAAGAGAGTGAAATCGCATTCATCTATAATTTTATTTGGTTATTACTTTTCCCACCCTTTGTGTTTCTTACGCGCCCTATTTTTTTCTCCAAAAATACCCTTTGTTCGGATTTTAAAATCCGAACTAAATTGTTAAAGTTTTCGGGTTATATTTTTCAAACTGAGTTTTGCCAAGAATTTCAAAGATTGTGTTTATATTATTTCAATGACATAAATATAAATGACACATAAAATAAATGCAAATATAAACCAAATTAATGGACAAAATGATACAAATAAAATCTCATTTTATTAATATATCAATACATTTACAATAAAATAAAGCTTAAGCTTAAAACTTATTACATAAAATATCAAACCTAATGTTAAACTATTAAAAACCCAAAGGTAAACCAGTGGTGCAAGCTGATGGAGGGGGGAGAGGAGAAAGAGATGGTGGGGTGGGGGGCGTCAGCTGGGGTAAGGTTTGTTTCCTCTCTAGGGCGAAAGAGACCTTGATGGTCAACCTTGCACCCAGACAGACCGTGCTTCTTTGCAGCGCGTCACCATCCCCATTGACCGTTCATACAATCCATGCATTTCCAAAGTAACATCTTTTTATGAAAGGCCAACGATGGAAACACATTGTTGTTGAAGGAAGAGGAGGAGAGTGTGAGATGATGGTGTGAGAAATGATGAATGTTTGAAGGGTATTTATAGGGGGAATTTGTGAAGAATGGGTGCATAGAGTGTAACGACTCATAATGGTGAGTCAAAAAAACGTGTTTAAAGGGTTTTACCAACCATTAAAGTTGGTAAAAACCTTTAAAACGTGTTTCATGAGTTACTAAACAACGTCCAGAACTCTGACTTGGTCCGAATTATATAATCCGGAATATATTAAATTTCTGAGTTATATAATCTGAAATGCTTCAATACTGGGTACTTTGTAGGGTGAGGGAAGTTTCAGGTTATACAATCCGAAAATTTCTTAGTATTTTTTTTAGTGGTCCACATTACACCGACAGTTTCTATGGCCCACGACACACAAAAAATTCTATAAATAAGTGTCCCTGTTTTCATAACCAGTAAACCACACACAAAAAAAAACCATGAAAATTTCTGTCATTGATCCAAACACCAAGCTAGCTGCAGTTTACTACAATGGGGGAAAACCACCCTATCTGTTCAGGATTCACATTGATGTCACACTCTCAGGGTTGAATGATCAGTTGGATCAAATCAACTGTCTACTCAACCACAAAGACACACGGAGGGTGGACGATGTTGAGTATCGACGTCCATCGATCGACTCAGCCGAAACTGTGCGGTTCAGCCACATGAAGCTCATGAACGACGACGACGTGAGAACCATGTTCTCGATCTTTGGTCAGTACAGTACAAAAGGACTGATGGAGTTGGACACTTCGTTGGTCAGATCTGTTGCAGAGATCAATGCTCTGCTGGATGGACCAGACGAAGACATTAGTTTAGCTGATCCGTGATCTGTTATGTTTTATTTTATTACGTGTTTTATGTTGTTGAATTATGTTGTTAAAATAAATATATCTATGGTGTGTTTTATGTTGTTTAATTATGTTGTTAAAATAAAATATATCTATGGTGTGTTTTATGTTGTTGAGTTATGTTGTTAAAATAAATATATTTAGATATATTCTGGGGATCCTTAGCTTGCTGAGGATCTTCATCATACTGTAAAACAAAGATAGATATATAGATGCTGAAAATCTTCATCATACTGTCAAATATAGATATATAGATTTTGAAGATCATAATGTTGTCAAATATTTCTCCGCTTAACTTTACGCTAAAGATCGATCGACAGATACTGTCAAATATTTCTCCGCTTAAATACAATCTGGTGCTGTTCGGATTATAAAATACGAAAATATTTAGACAAGTTTCAATTTTATAATCCGAACCCCCTCGGACTAGTTGGACGATGGCGTTCACCAAAGGTTTGGACGGTTTGTGGTGTGTTTAATGCATTTTTGGTCGGTTGAACCATGAAAAATGTTTCCTTTGACTGTAGTTATGGTCTAGGACTAGCTTAAGGCTATAAATAGGCTTCCATCTTCAACAAATTCATTCATTCTTCACTTCCCATCTTTTCTTACTTTTTCTTAAACTTTTTTTAGTTTTTTAGGAGTGTTTATGATGTTATGGTCACTGTTGACCGTTCATAGAATCCATGCAATTGCTTTGCAGTTTATGCGGGGATTCTACGACGGTTAACAGAGACCTTTGACATCAAATACAACAGAAAATGCAGTTCGTTATTTCTCAAAATATAACCCAAAATCCCTATGAATCTTGTTCAGATTATAAAATCTGGACAAAGGGTATTTTGGAAAAAAAAAAAATAGGGCACGCGAGTATAACATAGGGTGGAAAAAGTAAATGCTATTTTATTTTCCCCTTAATTTTGTTCTTGGGCTTATCTTTTTGCTTTCTTTGGTTTTTGTAGTTGAAATTTGCTCCTACAAAGTATTTTCGCTCATTCCCACCCAAACTATACAAAATAACCTAACGTGAGTTAACTCACATTCGATATAACCAACGTGAGTTAATTCACTTTGGTAACAAACCCATTCCTTTTTTTTTTTTTGCATTATGTGCTTGTGTGTGGTTAGTTCACCAACTTGTGTGTTATTTTGTACCAACAAATGGCACGCTCATGCTTCTAGTTTAGTGGTGAGGTGTTTTAAATAGATTCACACAATTGGTTCGATGATCCATCAATATATGCCCTTTTTTGAAAACATTTTGAACTACAATTACAACTTCATGCTCACCTTGAATATCCGGGCACGTGGCTTAGCAGTCCTACAAGGCTTAGACTGTGCTTAGACTTTGCGTGTGAGTTGAGTTGGTGCAAAACTTAAATATGAGGGGATTCATATTAAACAAAAGTACAATTATTGGGGTAAACGTATTGCAAAAAATTTAAAAAAGCAATGGGTTTGCTACCAACGTGACTTAACTCACGTTGGTGTTCGGAACATGATTTAACTCATGTTGGAGCAATGTGAGTTAACTCATGATTATACGAAACGTGAGTTAACTCACGTTGGTTATTCCTAATGTGAGTTAACTCACGTTGGAGTTATTTTTGGTAGTTTGGGTGGGAATGAACAAAAATGCTTGGGAGAAGGCATGTTTGGAATGAATAATATTGTATTTTTAATAGTGTAATTTTTTTAAAGACTTAATATTGTATTTGGAATGAATAAAACTAAGTTTTTTTTAACGCTATGAAAAAGGCATGTTTGTTTCTTTTTTTTTTAAATAAAAAAAAGTGGTTGTTCTTGTCTTCATAAAAAATTAGAATGATAAAAAAAAATGTTCTTTTATGGCCATAAAAAAGTCATTTTATGTCATTTTACATTTATCAGCTAGTTGAACCGCTAATTTTACCAAACATTTCAATTAGCTTATCAACTATCCGCTATAAGATAAAATGACTTAAAAAGAAACAAAAATGCTTGGGAGAAGGCATGTTTGGAATGAATAATATTGTATTTTTAATAGTGTAATTTTTTTAAAGACTTAATATTGTATTTGGAATGAATAAAACTAAGTTTTTTTTAACGCTATGAAAAAGGCATGTTTGTTTCTTTTTTTTTAAAATAAAAAAAGTGGTTGTTCTTGTCTTCATAAAAATTAGAATGATAAAAAAAAAAGTTCTTTTATGGCCATAAAAAAGTCATTTTATGTCATTTTACATTTATCAGCTAGTTGAACCGCTAATTTTATCAAACACTTCAATTAGCTTATCAACTATCCGCTATAAGATATCAGCTATCCGCTATTTTTACGAAACAGAGCCTTAACTGATTTGAGATAAGAGTTAAGAAGTTCAAGGTCTTGGATTCAAACTTGGACAAAAGAGTAATTATCAATATAACGACTAACTAATTTTTTTTTAAAGAAACTAACTACTAAATAAAATAGATAGAGGAAAATAAAATAGATAAGTGGTTTAACAAAATATATGAAATCTCACATCATAGCAAACCACTTACCCATATCGAGCGGACATAAAAACCATCAATTTAGTCTATAAACTTGACACTATCTTCAATTTAGTTATTAAACTATAATATAATTAGTTCTTAAATTATATGAAATTCATCAATTTAACTAATAAAGGATATAAAAATTTATCAATCCTTAACATCTTAATAGTAAAGATTAATTGATAAAGTTTAAACAGAAGAATCTACTCAGGAATGTTTCTTCAAGCTTGGGCCAACCTGTCTTGACTGATGTTTGTTGGTTTAGATACCATTCTTTTTAGCACTTCCAATTAAAGAATGAGGTAGGAGTCTTGAAAATATTGTCTCCTCTTCTTGGTGACCCCCAAAGTACCAACGAACTCATAGAATCTGGTTAAATGTACATATGGATCTTCATGGTCTAATCCTGCAAAAAGGTTAACGCACAGAAATTTCAAGAGACCCCATATTTCATTTGAATGGCAGTGGTGTTTCGTGGAGGTCTTGGAACGGGAATAAGTCTCCTATGACTATAACCTGTCATTACTTCGTTTAAGTTCTCGTGGGTGGTATTCAAAAAAGAAAATATAGGCTTAAATGCAATAATTAAAATTATTTACGAACTTGAAACAATAAAACATTACCACGATGTTCAATTGACGCAAGTCTCCGAAAACGACGCCCTTTGGTAAGTCACTTTGTAGTAGCAGTATCAAAGTATTCATAATTATCGTTTCACAAGGACTTGTTAATGAACTATTTAGTTAATTTGATTGTTAAAAGTTATGGTAGTAAATAGATGATTGGTAGTTGGTGAACCTATGAAGTTGGTAGTAAATAGATGATTTGAGTGTTGGGATTAAGTTTCATTGTTGAGTCCTCTAATGTCTTTCCTTGATTTATTATATACTCCTTCAATTTTAATTATATCTTTACCTATTACCCTCCATACATCTCGATGTTTTAAAGATAACGGGAGATCCACTATAGTCGCTAACCTCCGATTTTTCGCTCAGTTAGCTAAAATAGTGGAATTACTTTCCGATAGTGTGTGTGATTTTGAACCTAACCCAATGTCTTGCAACTACCATCTACAATTGTTTCTACTCATGTCCCTTACAAATGAAGTGTATATCTAGCACTCCCTAAGTTAAAAGATCTATTTCAGATGCACGTCGAAAAAATATTATCTATCACTACTTAAGTCAAAAGATCAATTTGGATGCACATCGGAAAAGTATTAAGTGTAGAAATAGAGATATTGATATAACAAAATATGATTTATATATAACCACCTAGACCAAGTATTTAATTAGATTCCTAAACAATTAAACTCAACCCCAACAAAGAGAAATTAGCTACACATAGTGTATAACATACATGACATAAGAGAGGATGACGAGATGTTGCATCAACCAACATGATTTAAAAGTATTCAATGTTCCCACCTTGTTTCTATCTTCTTTCTCTCCCTAACACCGTCTCTCTCTAAAACTTGCTAAAACAAAGAATGAATGAAAATGAGGTTGCAAGCCTCTATTTACACTGTTTCAGGCTTTTGGTTTTTGACTTGCTTTGTTGGGCGAATAGCATGGCTCGCTGGACGAAGAGCTTGATATACCTCTTTTAGGATCATTGCTTGCATCTCTCATTGTTTTGCTTTAATAAAGTGCTCATTGTGTTGGAAATATAGTAAAAGTAGAATGAAACTAAACAAGTTTGGTTCTATATTATTTACAAGAATTGGAGGGTTTTTTTTATGAGGTTTCTTGCAAAATAAGCTAATAAATGCCATGATTTGTATAGGTAAATTAAGGCTCATTTGACACTTATCACTTTATCTTTAATTATTTGGAGGCTCATCCATAATGTTATTGCCATTGAGGATAACCTGATTAAAAGAGGCTTCACTATTATTTCACAGTGTATCTTTTTTGGAAGAGACTATGAAACTGCTATTCACATGTTTATAAAACGGCCTTTCAATATGAAGAATTGGAATTGGCTAGCTTCTTTGCCAGACATAATGCCTCTTGATCTCTCCATCTTCGACACATTATTTGCACTTGCAACAACAGCCGGATCCTTCAATTTTTTAAATGGTCTTATTATTACAGTTATTGTGAATATTTTATGGTTTTTTGGAAATGCCAGAACAATGTTTGATTAATGATATTTTTCTCAATTTATCGCATGATCTAATTTTGTCAAAAGTCTTGTTCCTCAAACATGACATCGTTCTAAAGGTCACATGTTTTATTCTATCAAATAAGTTGCTATTCTTAAGCATTATGACGTTGACTGTTATGCCCCCTCCTCCTTAATTATTGAACAAGTCAAAATGATTATGCTACCTCACTACTAGGTTAAGTGCAACACTCATGGGGCATCTAGAGGATCGCGATGGATCTCTTCTTATGGTGCAATTTTTGGAGTGTTAACGTAGTTAAAATGTCAATCTGTTACCATGATGCAACATTCTCCAATTTTGCAAAAAAGTAAAGATTTTAAAAAATTATTAGAATAGAAATAGTGATGTAGATTGAGAAAAAAAATAATTTGGCCTAGATCGATGCACGGGAAATTTTATCCCCTGTGTCGCAATCCTTCCATTTCGGTTGTAGTAAACAACAAAAGATATCTAATTTTTGGGTATTCTATTCTATCATCACAAAATCCTTTCTACACTTTTATTTTTATATTCATTCATTTTTTCGTTCCATTTTTATGTTGTCAAAAATGACATCGAACATCTCATATTTAGTTTTGTATAAGTTATACAATTTGAATATTTTTAGATTATATTTATTCATTTTCCTTCTTTCTGTTTTTATATTGTAACACAAGACATCACATATTAAGGGTATTCTACTCTTTCATTGAAATTTATTTTCTACCTTTTCAGTTTTATCATACTATACTCCTTCTTTTTAATAAAAATCACTTTTTTTTTTTATCTCACCAAGGCATGACAACATAATCATCAATCATCCGGAACTCACCCAATTTAAACCCTGCTTTGGTTAAGTGCAAATTTTGGTTTTCTCCGACATTCAAAGTTGGGGGAGGAATGTTTATATTCCCCATACCCAAACCCGTCCTTTAGTAAAATTTACTTTTTATTTTTTTATACAAATATACATATTCATTTTATTTAGTATTGTCATACCCCAATTTTTGACCTAAAATTTCTTTTTACTCGTCTTTTTGGTTCGGAATTTTTCGTCGTTTCAGACGAAATTTCGGCAGAGAGGTATTTTAAAATACCTCGTTTAGGGTTCCGAAGGCGACCTTTTTTCAGTTTTATTATTATTTTATTTTACTTTAGTTTTTTTTTTTTTATCTTTTTTCTTTTTTAATTATTTAATTTTTGGATTTTTTCTATTTTTATTTTATTTTTCATTTATTCTATTTTGTTTTTATTTTTATTCTTAATGGTTATTTTTTTGGTCTTTATTGCTAATCAAATCTATCCAAAGTCCAAGGTCAAAGGTCAATGTCAAATGTTTGATTTAATGGCTTTGACATATGTGATTTAATGGCTTTGACATATGTGATTTAATGGTTTTAATCTCATTTGATGGGGATTTAATCATTGTCTCCTTATTGTCAAAAGTCTACCCCAATGTGTATATAAAGGCACACGCCCCAACAACCAAGAGGAGGAAAAACTCATCAGTACACAAGCCACAATTATTTCCAAACCAAAAATTAATCACAACCCCAGCAAATCGAAACCACAAAAACCATTTCTCAAAACCAAAATCAATCATCATCCATAATCAAAACCACAAACTCGGCCACCTCCACCACCACCACAATCAATCCGAACCTCCTCCCTAACCACCTACAAACCACTAACACTAATCTGAACCACCACATACCACAACCACATAAAGCCACACACGGCCAAACCCATAACCAAACAACCACTACGCAAAACCGCACCGCCTCTTTACAACCCTTTCCTGCTCACTGCACCCCTCTTTTCCTCTTATTTTTATTTATTAGTTTTATTTCTTTTTCTTGCATTTTCTTTTTATTTGTTGCATTTCTCATCCATTATTTATTCCTCATGCATTTCATCTTATTGTTCTTTTTATCTTTTGCATTTTCTTCATTCTTTTTACTTTATTTTATTTTCTCAATTTTGTAGTTTTCTTTAGGTTAATTATCATGCATTTTTTTTTCACTTTATTCATTTTAATGCTTTATAATTCAGCATCTCATGCATTCTTTTACTTTTATGTGACATGTTTATTTCTTTGTTTTGCATCTCTTGCCTTTTTTCAGCATATTTATTTTATTATATTAGCAATTTTACTTTTATTATTTATTTTGTCATTTTCATTTTTATTAGAATGTATTTAGGAACAATGTAAATATAAATGAGAATATGCACCGACACTCACACTTTATTTATTCCGCTTTATATCTTTTATTTTTTATTTCGCCTTACAAAAAAATACAAAATAATATTAGGTTAGTTTAATTTCAAAAGGGTTTCGTGGTGATCCAACGTCACCACGGAATTTCCTCGCGTTTAGCTTTTTAGTTATTTTTTAGTCTTAGTCCATATTTAAAAACAACAAAAACATGCAAATAACCAAAAATCACTGTGCGCACCTCGTTTTTTTCCTCGGGAAAAAGACGCGCAGATCCTCCGAGGTCGTCCTCGAACGCTCGGAGGTGCCTTTGTGAAGCCGCCACCAAAGTTTTTGTGTAAAGGGAACGTTGATAAACCCTTAAGTTTTTTTTGTTGTAAAGGGAAACGATAATAAAACCCTTTGACGATGAGGATAAGGATTAGGTCATCGCAACCATTGTCGGGTTCGGGAGTCGGTTACGCGAGGGGAAGGTATTAGCACCCCTCACGTCCGTTGTACTCAACGGGAACCTTCTATTTGGTTAAAACTTGAATTGCTTTTTAATACTTTGCGTGCGTGTTCATTTATGCTAAAAATATAATAAGGGGGGGAAAGAGATAAAAACAAACGAAGAAAAAGTTTTATTATTATTGTGCTTGACAAGATGTCGATCTTGCTCCTACGTATCTCCCGGTAGTCGGAGAATTCAAAGCATACGTAGTTCTTTGGTAGAAAAACGTATGTGCGTTGGTTGATTTTAATTGGACGATGTTTTAACCGAATTCTTGCGATTAAACGTAGCTTGTATGCTCGCACTTGGAGACTTATTAAGCGTTCGTTCGCGAATCACATTAGAATTGTTAAAAGGTACGTCCGTTAGGGTAGAGGGTTGAATTGGTCGCTATGGGACCAAGAGAGGTACAATGGACTTATATAAGTCAAACATTGACCGAGTGGACTCCGAAGAGTCGGGCGATTGTTCGATTGATCCAACTGAGATCAAGAACGGGTACAATGGACTCGGACGAGTCGAACATTGACCGAGTGGACTCTAACGAGTCGAGGGGTTGAGTCTAATGGCCAACGGGGGACCAAAAGGTTTGGATTGACCACAAGGGGCCAAGATTTGGTTTGGTTAGGGTTGCACATATTAAAAAAAAAGGGAATGACGATTGTCCGAGCGACGAGACATACGTCACGCATTCGTACAATCGGGGCGATGGAGAGACATACGTCACACCATCCCTTTTTCATTCATGTTTTTGGATTGAATTCTTTAGAAATCCCAAGGTAAGTCAAAACATATGGTTTGAAAACCCAAAAATGGGAAGGTTTAGCAAATTTGCTAAAAACGCGCAAGTTCGTCTCATTTTGCGAAAATGCGCACGTAAACGGTGTATGTTCATCTTTGAGTTTTGGACATCATGAACAATATTTATTGTTCAAGTTTAGATTGAAAAGCTGAACATAGCTTGTTTGTTCATGTGGTTTTGAAAGTTTGGGAACATAACTTGCTTTGCAAGTTACCCACAAAATGGTTATACGAACTTGTGATTTTGCCAAAATTATGCAAAAACCTTGTTATGGTTTGAAGAACAGAGGTTTAAAAACTCTTAGGTTCTGAGCTCTGGGGCTAGAACCTCAAAAATTGGCTGTTTTGACACAAAAACTCAGGTTCTGAGTTCTGTCATGGTCGCACTGCGACCATGACTTCGCACTGCGAAGCATGCGAAATTTTGGGTTCAGAAGCTGTTTCTGAACTTTTGTTCAGAAACAACTTCTGAACACACTCAAGACCTTATAGATGGGTGAAAAGCTTTGAGTTTTTGGGGTGAAAAAGGTTGGACAAACCAATTTTGATGTTTTGAAAACCTTGGGATTTCTTTGGAATTCAAAAGGGGTTTTTTAAGATCAAAAGGTTTTGAGCCAAAATGGCTATGCAAACACAATTAAAAATGCAAGATAAAGAGCTTAGTAACTTACAGAACTCCTTAGCAAAGCTCCAGCTGCACTTGGTTTGATTTGGTTGAAAGCTTTCACAAAGGTTTTGAAGATTTGTGATGAACTTGGAACTTTTGTAAGCTTTGTGTGGATTGGCTTTTTTCTGGTTATTTGTGGAGGTTTGTGAGTTGAAATGAGTAGAGTTTCTGCTCTTTGAATTGCTGTATTAACTGTGTTTGAACAAGTGCTTGTAACCTTGGGCATTGCCTCTTATTTATAGGCCAAGATCAAATCTTTGTCATCATTACACAATCCCTTGATTCAGCTGATTTGTGGCCAAGATTAAGCTGAATCCCTTTGCATTAAATGCTAATGGATAGAGGCAACCCTGCCTTGTACCAAGGGGCAAGATCCAGCTTGATTTCAGCCACAAATTCAACTTATTCTAGAAGGTAATGATGAAGAAACAAAGCTGATTTGCAATTGGCTAATGCTTGGGGATCAATCCTTGCAATCTCAATGGTTGATAACTGAAAACGTGCACTGTATTGTGCAGAGATTGAGGGGTGAAAAGGCTACTTATGGCTGGTGTGAGGGGGTGAAAAGCTGCTGCAAAAACAGAGTAGCAATCATGGCTTTTCAAGTGAAAAAAACCCAGCTAGTTTGACTGGTTTTGGGGCAGCAAGCAGGAGGAAAGTCCTCAAGCAGGTGGCTGGCAACCTTGTGGTGGTTAGCAGGTCACCTGGGAGGGACTAGAGCTGCCCAAGGGCAAGCCCACTTGCTTGTCACATGCTAGGTTGGAAGAAAAAGCTTCCAACCTTGGCATTAATGGCAAGTCCTTCAACTCTGGCTTTGCTTGGCCCAATTAGCCATGAATGCTACTTAAAATAATTATGGAAGTGATGTGCAACAAAATCTGGAATTAAATCCAAGAAACCAAAAATCTGCAGAAAAATCGCAGACTTCGCAGTGCGAAGTGAGCTTCGCATTGCGAAGTCCTCAATTTTGAAAAGTTGACTTTTCTGTTGACTTTTGTTGACTTTTGACTTTTTCCCCTCTTTGATTTTTTTGATTTTTTTGGTTTTAAAATGCGTAGGACAAAATTAGGGTACTACAGCTGCCCCTACTTAATTGTGTCTTCGCATAGAGTGCGTGAGTGCCGAGGGCATCTCATGAACTCTTTGCGGAGATCAATTAAGTAAAAAGAAAAAGAAGGACCCGAATTTTGTCCTTCGCGAAATGCAAATGCAATGGTTGGTAGGGGGTTGATCGTATCCAGCCGCTAACACTGGAGGTAGATCCACTGGGGGATGAAGGTAATCTTATCTAGGCACTGTCACTAGAGGTCGATTCCTGAGGGTAGTGGTTTTACTCTAGGCACTGTCACTAGAGGTGGAACATTGATGGAGGGTGATCTTCTCTAGGCACTGTCACTAGAGGTTGAACATTGATGGCGGCGATCGACTCTAGGCACTGTCACTAGAGGTCGATACCTAAACTGGTGATTTACTCTAGGCACTGTCACTAGAGGTGGAACATTGATGGAGGTGATCTACTCTAGGCACTGCTTCTAGAGGTCGATACCTAAGCTAGGTGATCTATTCAGGAACTGCTTCTGAATGTCGATACACGGGGGGAGGTGATCTACTCTAGGTATTGCTTCTAGAGGTCGATACCTAAGCTAGGTGATCTTATTCAGGAACTGCTTCTGAATATCGATTCCTAACGAGCTGTGATCTTATTCAGCTGCTAACACTGAAGGTCGATACACTGGGGGAGGTGATCTACTCTAGGTATTGCTTCTAGAGGTCGATACCTAAGCTAGGTAATCTTATTCAGGAACTGCTTCTGAATATCGATTCCTAACGAGCTGCGGTCTTACCCTAAATAGGTGCCCCTGGTTGAATGTTGATGGATGTTGGTGAATATGTGATACTCACTGGCGAGTCCTTGTTGAGGATGCATGTTTTATGAAATGAAATGCATATGTATGAATGGTTTTAAATATGCATGCATGAATAAAATGATGTTGGTTGGGTGCCGAGCAGAGTCGGTCTTTGTTTGTGGTTGTGTTCATGACAGTTGGGCTTTCCTTTTTTTGTTAGTTTTTTGGTTGGTCGGTTTGGAAGGACGAGGTCCTTTGCCTACATACCCAAATGGGATCAAAACCGGTGTAGTTCGAGCCTAAGCCCGAAAATTTGTGTTTGTCTGCCTGGTCGGTTTGGAAGGACGAGGTCCTTTGCCTACATACCCAAATGGGATCAAAACCGGTGTAGTTCGAGCCTAAGCCCGAAAATTTGTGTTTGTCTGCCAATAATGATTGGACTTTTGTTTGGGGTTGAGACTCCCTGGGGAGTATCAAGGAGGTTTGGCTTATGGGGGATAAAGGATCATTTTGGAAGCATGATCGATATCCAGCCTTTGTTGGTGTTTGGATGTTCAGGGTGTTTATTGGGGAATTTTGCCCCTGCTAACCCTCGGGGTTCTTGCGCTCCGCGTGCCGCGAGTTACACACTTGCCTTAGCTAAGGAGCATAAGTCTTTGGGTGCAATATTTTGGTGGGAACTACCGCAATCCTTTCAGAATTCACGAAGATTCAAAATAAAGCAAAGTTTGTTTGTTTTTTTTCTTTTTTGGAAGAAAATTCTTTTGTTTATTTCCCATGTTTTAAGGCATTTTCATCATGAATAAAACAAAATTTTATGCGCTACTGAGAACATAAAATAACAAAAGGAAATTTATTCAATGCAGATTTGACCTCTTGAA
Organism: Medicago ruthenica; assembly: GCA_018208015.1. Lineage (NCBI taxonomy): Eukaryota > Viridiplantae > Streptophyta > Magnoliopsida > Fabales > Fabaceae > Medicago > Medicago ruthenica. The sequence goes on from CM031373.1 coordinate 15,378,561, forward strand.
TGGGTAAAAATACACAAAGTGAGAAGTGAGATAGAGAAAGACAAGAAAAAGCAAAAAGAAAATGTTGGTTTTGCTACAACACATGCTATTTCCTTATGACTTCGATATTTTCGTTTGTTGGAAGATGCTGACGAGGCCGATTCCTCTCCTCTTGAATCTTGTCCGGAGCTTGGATGCTGCAGTCATTGCCTTTCTTCTTTTTTTTTGTTAACCCCTAACTTTTGCCTGGATCGCTCTTTCGAGTTTTTCAATCCACCGGGGTGTATTTCCTTTTTTGATGTCCTTAATTTTTGCCTAGACCGCCTTTTCAGGTTTTCAATCTAGCAGGACGCTCTCTATTGCCTAAACCGCCCTTTCAGGTTTTCGATTTAGCGAGCTTTTCTCTTTTTTTTCTTTAGGCATAATACCTCTTGACTGCATCGGAGTTTATTGATAGTGGGAACTCCTCTCCATCCATAGTGGTGATGATCAGGGCTCCGCCTGAGAAAGCTTTCTTTACCACGTACGGCCCATCATAGCTGGGAGTCCACTTCCCTCGGGGATCTTTGTGGATAGGTAATATCTTCTTGAGCACTAGGTCTCCTTCTTTGAACTCTCGAGGACGGACCTTCTTGTCGAATGCTCTCTTGAGCCTCCTTTGATAGAGTTGTCCAGTGACATATTGCCGTCAGACGCTTCTCCTCTATGAGATTCAGTTGGTCGAACCTTGTTTGGACCCATTCAGCTTCTTCTAGCTTGGTTTCCATCAAGACCCTTAGCGAAGGAATTTCCACCTCTACGGGGAGAACAGCTTCCATACCGTATACTAAGGAGAAGGGGGTTGCCCCAGTTGAAGTGCGAATGGCTGTTCTGTAGCCATGTAGCGCAAAGGGAAGCATCTCATGCCAATCCTTATATGTTGTCACCATCTTTTGGATGATCTTCTTTATGTTCTTATTGGCTGCTTCTACCGCACCATTCATCTTTGGTCGGTAAGGGGAGGAATTATGGTGCTCAATCTTGAAATCTTTGCATAACTCCTTCATTGTCTTGTTGTTTAGGTTTGCCCCATTATCGGTGATGATTTTGTGGGGAGTACCATAACGGCAAATGATTTCCTTCTTGATAAATCGGGCTACCACTTGTTTGGTTACGTTTGCATACGAAGCTGCTTCTACCCATTTGGTGAAGTAATCGATGGCAACGAGGATGAAGCGATGTCCATTTGACGCTTTGGGCTCGATCATTCCAATCATGTCTATGCCCCACATAGAGAAAGGCCAAGGTGAAGTCATGACATTCAGTGGAGTTGGTGGCACATGCACTTTGTCGGCGTAAATCTGGCACTTGTGACAAGTCTTGGCATAGTGGAAACAATCAGCTTCCATGGTTAACCAATAGTAGCCCGCCCTTAAGATTTTCTTTGCCATTGCATGCCCATTAGCATGGGTTCCAAAAGATCCCTCGTGGATTTCTTTGATGAGCATGTCCGCTTCATGTTTATCCACACATCTGAGTAGGACCATGTCATAATTTCTTTTGTAGAGGGTATTTCCACTGAGGAAGAACTGGGATGCCAATCTTCTGAGGGTCCTCTTGTCGGTATGCGAGACATTTTCTGGATACTCTTGCTCTTCGAGGTATCGCTTGATGTCGTAGAACCAAGGTTTGTTGTCAAGTTCTTCTTCGACTGATGCGCATACAACTGGTTTGTCTCTACGATCCATCCTTATGATTGGTGTCTCGTTGTAAGAATTTACTTGGTACATTGATGATAATGTAGCCAAAGCATCTGCTACCTGATTTTCTTCTCGAGGTATGTGGTGGAAATTGATCTCATCAAAATGCTTGATCAATTCTACAACCCGGGCTTGGTAGGGAATTAAATTGGGATGTCTTGTTTCCCATTCTCCTTTGACTTGATAGATGACCAAGGCTGAGTCACCGTATACTTCAAGGTTTTTGATCCTTAGATCAATTGCTGCTTCGAGGCCTAGGATACATGCTTCATATTCTGCCATGTTATTGGTGCAGTCAAAGCACAACCTTGCTGTGAAGGGCTGGTATCCATTTCTTGGGGAGATTAAAACTGCTCCGATACCGTGTCCCATGGCATTCGAGGCGCCGTCGAAAGCGAGCTTCCATTGAGCTCCTGGTTCTGGTCCCTCATCATCGCTTGTGACTTCTTTGTCATTCAAAGCTACGACATCTTCGTCTGGGAAGTCAAATTGTATGGGCTGATAATCCTCCAATGGTTGGTGAGCAAGGTGCTCGGATAAAACACTCCCTTTGATGGCTTTTTGAGCAACATATTGGATGTCATACTCAGACAGCAGCATTTGCCAACGGGCTATCTTCCCTGTGAGGGCAGGTTTTTCGAAGATGTACTTGATGGGATCCATCTTCGATATCAACCAAGTTGTATGGGTCAACATGTATTGCCTTAGACGTCGAGCAGCCCATGCTAAAGCGCAGCAAGTCTTTTCAAGTGAAGTATACCTTGTTTCACAGTCGGTAAACTTCTTGCTTAAGTAGTAGATTGCGTGCTCTTTCCTTCCCGTTTCATCTTGTTGTCCTAACACACAACCCATTGATCCTTCAAGTACGGTTAGGTATAAGATGAGGGGTTTACCCGGAACCGGAGGTATTAAGATCGGTGGTTCTTGCAGGTATTGTTTGATCTTGTCAAACGCCTCTTGGCAATCCTCGTTCCAATGAACGGCTTGGTTTTTCCTTAGCAGCTTGAAGATTGGTTCGCAGGTAGCTGTCATGTGTGAGATGAACCTGGCGATGTAGTTCAATCTTCCTAAGAAACCCCGGACTTCTTTCTCGGTATTTGGCGCTGGCATTTCTTGGATGGCCTTTACCTTATCGGGATCCACTTCAATACCTCTTTGGCTGACGATGAAGCCCAATAACTTCCCGGATCTAACGCCAAATGTGCACTTGTTAGGATTTAAGCGCAGCTTGAATTTTCTTAGGCGTTCGAAAAGCTTTTGTAGATGGACTAGATGATCCTCCTCCGTTTGGGATTTGGCAATCATATCGTCGACGTAGACCTCAATTTCCTTATGGATCATGTCAGTGGAAAAGAGTCACCATTGCCCTTTGGTATGTTGCCCCGGCATTTGTTAATCCGAAAGGCATTACCTTATAGCAGAATGTTCCCCATGGGGTGATGAATGTAGTTTTCTCCATGTCCTCTGGAGCCATCTTGATTTGGTTATATCCCGAGAAGCCATCCATAAAGGAAAAGACTGAGAATTGGGCTGTGTTGTCCACCAATATGTCGATGTGTGGTAGCGGGAAATCATCCTTTGGGCTTGCTCTATTCAAGTCCCGATAATCCACACACATTCTCACCTTGCCATCCTTCTTCGGAACTGGCACAATGTTGGCAACCCATGTTGGATACTTGGTTACGGCTAAGAAGCCGGCATCGAACTGCTTTTTGACCTCCTCTCTGATCTTGAGAGCCATATCGGGTCGAGTTCTTCTCAATTTTTGCTTCACTGGCGGGCATTCCGGCTTGAGTGGCAGCTTGTGTACAACGATGTTAGGGTCTAAACCCGGCATGTCTTGATACGACCAAGCGAATACGTCCACGTACTCTTGCAGAAGCTTGATCAACTTTCCTTTCACATCCTCGTGCAGGGAGGCTCCTATCTTGACCTCTTTCTTATCCTCTTCGGTCCCCAAGTTGACCTTTTCAACTGATTCTTGGTGAGGTTGTATTACCCTATCCCCTTGATTTGCAAGTCTAGACAATTCTTCAGGCGGTTCATAATCGTCCTCTTCATCATCTTCCGTTTGATTAATCGGGCAATCGAAGTCATAAGGGTTTAAGGTAGTGTTGTTTTTGGAGGGTGGATTTGTAGATCTGCATGAGTATGATTTTTTTTTAGGCTTTTTGTAGAAAAATTTTTTTTAAAACAAATGCAAAAAAGAAAAAGACTCAAATGAACATAAAAGATTGCTTTTATTCATGATTGTAAATAACTTATAAAAACATGGGGGCCCCACACGACTAATCATTTGCCTTGGGCAGAGCTAAATGATTTTTTTTATTTAAAAGTAAAAAACAAACAAACATGGTTTATTACTTGATCCTGGTAATGATCTCGGGAATCGCGATAGCCCTCCAATTGTTCAAAGCTTCATCCGAAGCGCAACGGTACACCAATTCAGGCACGTCTTCGTCTACGTCTTCGAGTAGAGCCACTTGATCTTCATGGATAAACCCCGCACTGATGAATGTTTCCGAAATGGGGGGAACCCCTTGCTTTGGAGGCTTTGAGAAAGTTTCGGCCGATGGATGATACCCCAACCCGAAGCGATTTTTCTTCTCCGGTATGTCCACTAACTTGCCCCATCCGGTGGGTCGGCTTTCTTCTAGGGCCTCTCTTATCGCCCTCCATGATGACATGGCTGTCCTAGCCTCCTCCTTGGGCTTTGAGCTCAATGTCACGACATTTCGCCACTTCCAAAGATTGGAATGGGACGTCCACAGCTTCTTCATCCGTTTCTATGTAACGGAAAGATGAGAGATGGCTTACCATCATGTCCTCTTGCCCGGAAACTACAATCATTTGGTTATCAATGATGAACTTCAGTTTCTGGTGCAGGGTAGAGGTAATGGCTCCGGCCGCATGGATCCATGGTCGTCCGAGAAGACAACTGTATGTTGGATTAATGTCCATGACTTGGAAGGTTATGGTGAAAACCTTAGGTCCGATTTGGACTGGTAAGTCGATCTCTCCCTATGACGGCTCTTCTTGACCCATCGAAAGCTTTTACGACCAAGGCGCTGGGCTTCATTACGGTCCCTTCACATGATAGTTTGAGGAGGGTAGTCTTGGGCATGACATTCAATGATGACCCCGTGTCCACTAGCACTCTTGAGAGGATGTGGTCCATGCATTTCACGGAGATATGTAAGGCGCGGTTATGAATATGCCCCTCGTCGGGTAGCTCATCGCCATTGAAACCCAAGTACCTACTTGAGGTAATATTTCCGACTATCCCGTCGAATTGGTCCACCGGAATGTCCTTGGTGACATGGGCCTCACTGAGGATCCGTAGTAGTGCTTCTCCGGTGTGCTTCCGAGCTGAGTAGTAAGGATAGCATGGAGATCTTGGAGGGAGTTTGACCTAGCTGGTCAATGATCTTGTACTCGCTCTTTTGGATTATCCTTAGGAACTCTTCGGCCTCTTTTTGCGGGATTGTCTTTTGAGAAGGCCCCGCTTGGTTCTCTTTTTCCTCCACGCTCTTTTCTTTGAGCGGCTCCTTTGGTAGTACAGCTGGCGTCTTCCCGAGTTCTTTCGGAGCGAAGACTCTACCACTTCTAGTCATTCCTCCAACACCGGTAATGTTAGTGATGCTGGGCTCGATTTTGGCTAGTGGTTTTCCTTCCACATAAGCCACAGGTTGGTAATTCCATGGTACCCTCTTTGTGCTTTCAAAAGAGAAGGGTGCAGGTACATGGAATGTTATGGGTTGTATTGGCATTGGTACCTCTCTCCTTTGGTATGGGATTTCGAGAGGTTTTGGGCCGTTAGACTCTAAGGTAGCAATGTCCGTGCCCTCCCTTATGTAGCCAATTTGGATCCAACCTTGGTCCATTAACTCTTGAAGACAGCTCTTCAACTCTTCGCACTCATTCGGGTTGACCTTGCAGGCTTCACAGTTGGCGTGCACTTCCTCGAATAATCCAAAGCCGGTTAAACGCTCCCTTATGGTTGACAGGGGAGTCCTAACATTGGCTACCCTTTTGACTGGACCAAAGTCCTCTTGTTCCTCCACCGCATTTACAGAGGGACCCGCGTGCCCCGGCAATGGGTTGTTCTTCACATTGGGGCTTTCCTCTTTGAAGGATAACAGCTTCTTGTCAATAAGATCCTGCACCTTGTGTTTGAAAACCCTACAGTTTTCGATATTGTGCCCCACGGATCCTGCGTGGAAATCACATTTGGCATTTGCGTCGTACCACTGTGGATATGGTGGCGACATTGGTGGTAGTAGTCTTGTCTCGACCATACCCTTTTGGATTAGGTATGGCAAGATCTGACCATAAGACATGGGTACAGGATCAAACTGCCTAGTATAGTAACTGTTCCTTGAGCTCGCCTGATTCCTTGGTGGGTACCCGCCTTGTTGCTGTTGCTGTTGATTTTGTTGCGGCAACACTACTGGTTGTCGAGGTGGATTTGCGGGAATCACTTGAGGTGAGTAACGCCCTTGAGTCGTTGCTGCTGCCACATAAGGATAGTGGTAGTGAGGCATTTGATTTTGTGGCGGGTAGGATGGTCCCATTAGAACGGCATTTGTCTCCCCCTCTTTCTTTTTGTGAAAGTTGCTGGGGGGCTTTTCTAGCTCCACCTTGAGCTTCTGAAGAGCCTTGGATTTTTCCTCTCTTCACTCCATCTTCTATTCTTTCACCGACCATGACTAGATCGGAGAAACCGGCAGACGTACTTCCGATCATCTTGTCGTAATATGGGCCTTGAAGTGTGCCCATAAAGGTGTCGACAAGTTCTCTCTCCAATAGTGGTGGTTGTACACGAGAAGCTAGTTCTCTCCACCGCTGAGCGTACTCCTTGAAGGACTCGTTGCTTCTTTGCAGGAGGTTTTGTAGTTGCATCCTATTTGGAGCCATGTCCAAATTATATTTGTATTGCTTTAGGAAGGCATCGGCTAGATCCTTCCAAGTTTGGACATGGGTACGCTCGAGCTGCATGTACCAATCTAAGGACGCTCCGCTTAAACTATCTTGAAACACATGCACCATGAGTTTCTCGTTCATTGCGTAAGCTGCCATCTTCCTACAGAACATCCTTAGATGGTTCCGAGGGCATTGAATTCCTTTGTATTTCTCGAAGTCCGGTACTTTGAACTTCGGAGGAATTACCACGTCGGGCACTAGGCACATATCCAAGGCATTGTGGGCACCGTATGAGCTGAAACCCTCGACAGCTTTCAACCTCTCTTCCAAAACTCGATACATTTGGGTGGTATCATTGTCTTGGTGGGTGGTGTCGGGAGCAGATTGCCTTAGCTGGCTATTCTCCACATCATGGGGAATTACTTCATGCTGAGTAGTGGAGGTTCCTTGAGGACGACGCTCTTCATTCCTTACGGGGATTGTGAACGGTGGTGGAGGTGGTCCTTGACCCTCATTTTCGAAGGGTGGGGTATAACCCACAGGTAAACCATAAGGAGGCCATTGCACATTGGATGCATCCGTTGTTGGGCGAGGGTGGCTTTCTCGTGCCGACAGAGCTTGCATTAACTCTAGCATCTGATCCATTTTTCCTTTCATTCCATCAACTTCCTCTCTCAAAGCCGCTTGAGTTTGTTCCAAATTGTCCATGATCCTTTGTTTGTTAGCTCGTGTTCCGTACGAGTGTTGAATATCTGGTTCTTGGACCGAGGGCTTTCGGGGTTTTCGGGCTATGATTGCTTTGAACTGTTTGAATGGGAATGAATGAGTTTTTTTTTGAAAAAATGCATGAAGATGCATGTGGATGTATGTATGCAAAATATGCGTTTTTTTTTATTTTGCTTTATGGAGTTTAAAGGTGCACGATTAATATTTAGCAATTCAAAATATTAAAGACCGGGAAATTGATTATACTTCAAAATATATTTGATTAAATAACATTTGTTTACAAAGTGTAACTAATGCTATTACAAATCAAATAGCCGCTCGCTTCTCGGCTTTGCTCATCTCCTCCCTATAGAAATCTATGGTGTCCTTGCAGAACTTCATAAACTTCCGGATCTCCATAGGGATGACAAAGTAGGGCATGACCATCTCGGCCTCCGCTAGCTTCTTTGGAAGTTGGGTGATCACCAAATTTGAGAATGCAACCAATTTAGTGAAATCCTCACTTAATCGGGTGGCGTCTTGCCATACATACTCAATCACTTCCTTGCGCTGGTCTAGCTTGACTCTTGCACTTCTAATCTCATCGTGTAGTTGTGCAATGTGGTCCCCATGAGCTCTTGCAATCTTGTCGAAGTACTCTTCGAATTTCTTGATGTCTTCCTCGAGAAGATTGCACTTTAGCCTCCCTTGATGAGAGAGACTCTCATGTCTTTGCCGCTGGACGCGTTCGGCTTGAAGCTGCTCTTTGTAGTCTTTCACTACTTCTTGGAGCTGTTGATTTTTCTCTTGGAATTTCAACCTCCATTTTCGTTGAGCTTCGATGGCTAGTTCGCCAAACTTCTTGAGCTCTTGGTTGGAATGTAGAATTCTTTCCAACTCTTCGTCCTTGGCAACAAGGTTAGCATCCGCACTAACCAAGCCGCCTCCTATCCAATCCCTTTTCCCTTCGGAGGTTCTTAGCCGTTTTTGGCATACTAGGAGAGAATGTGATACTTCATCACGATCTCTCTTCGTCCTAGTAATCTCTCCTAAAGCTTGGAGGTGCTTCAATTCTAAGTCTCCGTTTTTGTTTTGGAGTTCTTGAATTTTAGCCTTGAGGTCCTCCACTTCTTTGTTGGGAATGATTGCAATAGGTTTAGGTGTAGGAGGTTTTGGAGGGTTTGTGACCACGAAGGGTAACTTGATTGCTTTGACCCTCTCCTTCACCCATTGAGTATAAAGGGGTTTGGCGACACAGTTTCTCTTGCCGACCCTTCCCTTGCGTACTTGGCTCCATGCTCCCCGGATTCTCTCTAGCAATGCCGGGTCTTGATCGCCTTCCCTTAAGTAGAAAGCTTCCAACAAAAGGTCGTTAGGTTTATCTTCCATTGAAAAACCTAGTTGTCGGAGAGAGAGGACCGGATTGTAATTAATACATCCCTTAGTACCAATGAGGGGTACGTTAGGGAAGTCCCCGCAGCTGAGGATAATTTCCGGGTCATCTAAGTTTGGTGAAAACCAATGGATGTCCTTCTCGGCGAGGGTTGTCATCCGTTGCGACCATTTGAGCTTGGCCCGGTTTTCCACAAAGTCTCGGTTTCTTGGCATGTGGGACATCATCCAAATTTGCACCACGGGAGTGCAACAAGTAATTTTGCGTCCCCTTGCTTGTTCATGCCTTGAATAGAGGGTATGATAAAAATCCGCTAAGATTGTAGGAACTGGATTTTTAGTCATAAACACCTCTAGAGCCGGAAAGTCTACGAAATCATCCATGTTGGGGAATAAGACAATCCCGTAGACTAAGAGGGCTAAGATGGCGTTGAAGGCCATTACCTCTTTGTTGGCTAGTAAATCCCGAGCTTTGGCTTCCAAAAACTTTCTTGAAAAGCCCTTAAGGTTCCCTCTAACTTCCAAGTTAGATGCCACTTCTTGGGTGTCGAGGTATAAGGATTCGGCGATGGCTTCAAATGTAGGATCCTTTCCCGGACCGAGATAGAGTTCATGACCTTTCATGCTACAACCCAAAATCTTCTCAAACTCTTCCAAAGTTGGCGCTAGTTGGAAGTCTTGAAATGTGAAGCACCGTAGAGGTGGGTCGAAGAATTGCGCCAAAGTGGTTAAGGCGGTTGAATCTATTCTCACGGGTAAAAGATCAAGGATTAGCCCATAGCTTGCCTCGAAGATGTTCTTGTGGACCGAAGAGAGCCTCTTGCTTAGAGCTAATAAACTTTCCACCCTAGGAGCTTTAATTTTGAAGGCGAGCGTATTCTTGTTCCCGGAATCCATATTTCTTTTGCTAATATTTGTTCGTTCTTTTTTAAACTCCTATAAAGCAAAACGATGCGAAAATTACTTTCATGAATGCAAATGTTATGCAAGGGTATGGTTTATGAAGGTTCGGAACTTCCCCCCATCCTCACATGTAGGCTCTAAATTGTGAAATATCCTAAGAAGAGGTCCTTAGAGTCATAGACCTCACATGGAATTAGGGTTGTCTATGGACATACGTCGACATGACTTCAATTAATTCCACGTGAAAATCTCATCTAAGCGGGGTTGGACATCCCACCTCACGGACATACGTCAACGCGGGCTTCCGCACACAACCTCCTTCTAACTTAGTGTTTTTCTCAAGCTCGGGTAGAGAGCCTCACACGTCCGGCATTAACCCGAACAATGTGGAGTAACATCACTCAAGTAACCCCCACATTTGAGATATAATATGAATATAAGCAAATAAAGCAAATATAAACATAAAGCATAAATATAACATGCATGAATAAAAATAAATAAACATGGCACGCAAAGAAAATAAAGCAATTGTCTTTAACCCAAATAGGTTAGGCTTGACTCGCTAGTGGGAACAGGGTCCCAGTGAAGTCGCCAGCTGTGCGCACCTCGTTTTTTTCCTCGGGAAAAAGACGCGCAGATCCTCCGAGGTCGTCCTCGAACGCTCGGAGGTGCCTTTGTGAAGCCGCCACCAAAGTTTTTGTGTAAAGGGAACGTTGATAAACCCTTAAGTTTTTTTTTGTTGTAAAGGGAAACGATAATAAAACCCTTTGACGATGAGGATAAGGATTAGGTCATCGCAACCATTGTCGGGTTCGGGAGTCGGTTACGCGAGGGGAAGGTATTAGCACCCCTCACGTCCGTTGTACTCAACGGGAACCTTCTATTTGGTTAAAGCTTGAATTGCTTTTTTTAATACTTTGCGTGCGTGTTCATTTATGCTAAAAATATAATAAGGGGGGGAAAGAGATAAAAACAAACGAAAAGAGAAAAAAGTTTTTATTATTATTGTGCTTGACAAGATGTCGATCTTGCTCCTACGTATCTCCCGGTAGTCCGGAGAATTCAAAGCATACGTAGTTCTTTGGTAGAAAAACGTATAGTGTGTTGGTTGATTTTAATTGGACGATGTTTTAACCGAATTCTTGCGATTAAACGTAGCTTGTATGCTCGCACTTGGAGACTTATTAAGCGTTCGTTCGCGAATCACATTAGAATTGTTAAAAGGTACGCCCGTTAGGGTAGAGGGTTGAATTGGTCGCTATGGGACCAAGGGAGGGTACAATGGACTCATATAAGTCAAACATTGACCGAGTGGACTCCGAAGAGTCGGGCGATTGTTCGATTGATCCACTGAGATCAAGAACGGGTACAATGGACTCGGACGAGTCGAACATTGACCGAGTGGACTCTAACGAGTCGAGGGGTTGAATCTAATGGCCAACGGGGGACCAAAGGCTTGGATTGACCACAAGGGGCCAAGATTTGGTTTGGTTTAGGGTTGTACATATTAAAAAAGGAATGACGATTGTCCGAGCGACGAGACATACGTCACGCATTCGTACAATCGGGGGCGATGGAGAGACATACGTCACACCATCCCTTTTTCATTCATGTTTTTGGATTGAATTCTTTAGAAATCCCAAGGTATGTCAAAACATATGGTTTGAAAACCCAAAATGGGAAGGTTTAGCAAATTTGCTAAAAAGCGCGCAAGTTCGTCTCATTTTGCGAAAATGCGCACGTAAACGGGTGTATGTTCATCTTTGAGTTTTGGACATCATGAACAATATTTATTGCTCAAGTTTAGATTGAAAAGCTGAACATAGCTTGTTTGTTCATGTGGTTTTGAAAGTTTGGGAACATAACTTGCTTTGCAAGTTATCCACAAAATGGTTATACGAACTTGTGATTTGGCCAAAATCATGCAAAAACCTTGTTATGACTTGAAGAACATGGGTTTTAAAAAACTCTTAGGCTCTGAGCTCTGGGGCTAGAACCTCAAAATTGGTCATTTTGACACAAAAACTCAGGTTCTGAGTTCTGTCATGGTCGCACTGCGACCATGACTTCGCACTGCGAAGCATGCGAAATTTTGGGTTCAGAAGCTGTTTCTGAACTTTTGTTCAGAAACAACTTCTGAACACACTCAAGACCTTATAGATGGGTGAAAAGCTTTGAGTTTTTGGGGTGAAAAAGGTTGGACAAACCAATTTTGATGTTTTGAAAACCTTGGGATTTCTTTGAAATTCAAAAGGGGGTTTTTTAGGACAAAGAGTTTTGAGCCAAAAATGGCTATGCAAACACAATTAAAATGCAAGATAAAGAGCTTAGAAACTTACAGAACTCCTTAGCAAAGCTCCAGCTGCACTTGGTTTGATTTGGTTGAAGGCTTTCACAAAGGTTTTGAAGATTTGTGATGAACTTGAACTTTTGAAAGCTTTGTGTGGATTGGATTGTTTCTGGTTATTTGTGGAGGTTTGTAGGTTGAAATGAGTAGAGTTTCTGCTCTTGAAAATGCTGTGTTTAACTGTGTTTTTACAAGTGCTTGTAACCTTGGGCATTGCCTCCTATTTATAGGCCAAGATCAAATCTTTGTCATCATTACACAATCCCTTGATTCAGCTGATTTGTGGCCAAGATTAAGCTGAATCCCTTTGCATTAAATGCTAATGGATAGAGGCAACCCTGCCTTGTACCAAGGGGCAAGATCCAGCTTGATTTCAGCCACAAATTCAACTTATTCTAGAAGGTAATGATGAAGAACAAAGCTGATTTGCAATTGGCTAATGCTTGGGGATCAATCCTTGCAATCTCAATGGTTAATAAATGAAAACGTGCACTGTATTGTGCAGAGATTGAGGGGTGAAAAGGCTACTTATGGCTGGTGTGAGAGGGTGAAAAGCTGCTGCAAAAACAGAGTAGCAATCATGGCTTTTCAAGTGAAAAAAACCCAGCTAGTTTGACTGGTTTTGGGGGCAGCAAGCAGGAGGAAAGTCCTCAAGCAGGTGGCTGGCAACCTTGTGGTGGTTAGCAGGTCACCTGGGAGGGACTAGAGCTGCCCAAGGGCAAGCCCACTTGCTTGTCACATGCTAGGTTGGAAGAAAAAGCTTCCAACCTTGGCATTAATGGCAAGTCCTTCAACTCTGGCTTTGCTTGGCCCAATTAGCCATGAATGCTACCTAAAATAATTATGGAAATGATATGCAACAAATTCTGGAATTAAATCCAAGAAACCAAAAATCTGCAGAAAAATCGCAGACTTCGCAGTGCGAAGTGAGCTTCGCATTGCGAAGTCCTCAATTTTGAAATGTTGACTTTTCTGTTGACTTTTGTTGACTTTTGACTTTTTCCCCTCTTTGAATTTTTTTTGATTTTTTTGTTTTAAAATGCGTAGGACAAAATTAGGGTACTACAATTGATGTTCTGAGTCTGAGGTCCTATTCAATCTCATTAAGCTGATTTCTTCTACTGTTCTGTGAATTAGGTAAACGTGTGAAATGCATTTTCTCATTAAGAAATTTATCACTTTTTTTTGGTTTAACAAAGTAGCTATGAAATTTCTTCAATTTGTTTGTTCATTGATCCGTTTGTTTGCTTAGTTCATAAATTTTGCGTCCTCCACCCATTTTTTATTTTCGTTTTCTTTAGACTCAGAATTCTTCAGAGTCTGAGGTTCTGAGTTCAAACTCAGAATTCTTCAGACTCAGGATTCTTCAGACTCAGAATTCTTCAGAGTCTGAAGAATTCTGAGTCTGAGGTTCTGAGTCTGAAGAATTCTTTGTGAAATGCATTTTCTCATTAAGAAGTTTATCAATTTTTTTTGGTTTAACAAGTAGCTATGAAATTTCTTCAATTTGTTTGTTCATTGATCCGTTTGTTTGCTTAGTTCATAAATTTTGCCCCCTCCACCCATTTTTTTTCGTTTTCTTTAGACTCAGAATTCTTCAGAGTCTGAGGTTCTGATCTGAAGAATTCTTAAGATTATGAGGTTCTGAGTTCAGACTCAGAATTCTTCAGACTCAGGATTCTTCAGACTCAGAATTCTTCAGAGTTTGAAGAATTCTGAGTCTGAGGTTCTGAGTCTGAAGAATTCTTTGTGAAATGCATTTTCTCATTAAGAAATTTATCACTTTTTTTTGGTTTAACAAAGTAGCTATGAAATTTCTTCAATTTGTTTGTTCATTGATCCGTTTGTTTGCTTAGTTCTTAAATTTTGCCTCCTCCACCCATTTTTTTTTTCGTTTTCTTTAGACTCAGAATTTTTCAGAGTCTGAGGTTCTGAGTCTGAAGAATTCTTCAGAGTCTGAGGTTCTGAGTCTGAAGAATTCTGAGTCTGAACTCAGAACCTCACACTCTGAAGAATTCTTCAAGAAATGGATTCGGGTGGTGGCAAAAGTGTACGGTTACCATGAACCCCAAGAATTCAATCTCATTAAGTTGATTTCTTCTACTGTTATTTCATTTGTGAATTAGGTAAACATGTGAAATGCACTTTCTAATTAAGTGCATGAAAAATTGTTATTGATGTTCTAAATTAAGGGTATGACAATTAGGGTGTGAGGGTTTAGCTAACATATCTTGAAAATAGTTTATAGATATTTTAACCAATTAATAGATTCCATGCTGAGAAGTTATAACAAACCGATCAACTTTATTCTAACATACCCAAATCATATATAGATATCATTTGTGTTTTTTCTATATATGATGTCTGTTAATAGATTGTCCTGTTTCTACTTCAATATGGCAGTAACACAGATACTGGGTTGCGATTGAGGTTGTTCGGTTGTAGGTAGATGATTTCAACGATCTATTCTTCAAATCTGCAACATCACTATCCCATGTTGATCTTTGTAAGTGGTGCATGATTCTATGGAGTCATTTTCATAGTTGTAACATGCAATTGTAGGAAGGTATGATGGTGTTATGTTTTTGTTTTTGTTTTTTCTTCATAAATTAGGTTTTTTTTTTTTAGATTTTATGAAATTGATCCTTATTGAGTTAGAAAGAAAAAGAATTTATCACTTTTTTTTGGTTTAACAAAGTAGCTATGAAATTTTTTCAATCTGTTTGTTCATTGAGGTTCTGAGTGAAGAATTCTTCAGACTCTGAAGAATTCTGAGTCTGAGGTTCTGAGTCTGAAGAATTCTTCAGAGTCTGAGGTTCTGAGTTCAGACTCAGAATTCCTCAGACTCAGAAGAATTCTTCAGAGTCTGAAGAATTCTGAGTCTGAGGTTCTGAGTCTGAAGAATTCGTCAGACTCAGGATTCTTCAGACTCAGAACCTCAGACTCTGAAGAATTCTGAGTCTGAAGAAAACGAAAAAAAAGGGAAGGCCCATTACCGCCAATCCAAACGGCGGTAATGGGCAGAAAAATAATAAAAATAAAACTGTTGTCTGCCACCAACAGTAGCGCCTGCACCCCACACCTGTAAAAATACAGTTTTCAACTCTAATAGACCCATGCGATAGCATGAGTCAAACGTCTAGAGTTACTTCAAAAAAAGGGCTAAAGATATTGTTAACCGATGAGGAAGACGAATATACAAATGTTACACATAATGTAGATTACAAAAAAAAATGTTTCAGAATGTACGTTAGTTAATATTATTATTATTCATGTGATGTCCGAATGAATCAATTATAATATATTCCACGCGTTTTAATTTATTGTCTTTCAAGTGATGTTGCAGTCATGAATTTCTGATATATTGTGCTCATCATTGACCCGTGCGATAGCACGGGGCGGCCGTATAGTAATACTAAATGTTGGATAGTCTTGACCTAACTCTATGACTAACCCTAAATTTTGGTTTTGAAAAAAATTTATGAAAACAAATTCCTGCCAAGAGTTGAACCGTGCACCAAATGCTATCACAACACATGTTTTACCACTCGACCACCTAAATTTCTGCTGAAATAATCTTGCTTCCAAAATTAATATGCAACATTTATGCCATTTTCTCATTTCTTCTCTCTTCCACATTTTTTCCCTATACTAATGAATTAAAATTATAATTAATTAATTAAAGCATCACTCCCTCCACGTTCCTATTATAGAACCACTATTACCGAGGTAACTACACCATGTTATTATTAACTTCCCGCTATAACTTCCCGCCATGCCTTTAGGATTATAAAAATATATGATTTCAGGCTATAATATACGAGTTTAAGCTAGCTAGAATTTCCTCTTAGAGAAAATTTAAATCCAAAAGGATTATAAAAATATATGTATCATAAGAAATTCTATAAGAAAAGGTTTCTGTTACTAACATTGTAAAGGAAAAACCTTTTCTTAGTTATCTATAATTCTATTGCATGAGAAACACATAATGACATGCCTCTTTAACTTTTCATATATCTAATTTTTAGTTTTAAAAAATTTATGAAAAAACTCTTACTAGAGATCAAACCAGATATCATATGCTACCAATTCACAACTCTTACCACTAGATGCACTAATGTTTTTGATGTAAATGTGATTGCTCACTTTTATATATTCAACACAAATCTCGGGTCCTCTTTCTTTCAATCTCACAATCTCTAAATCATTTCTCACTCACTTTCATCTCTCTCACCATCATGCAATTAAACCTAATAACCCTAATCCTGCCCTTTTTGGTGGACCTTATTAATTTTTATATAAAAAAAAAGGTCTACAAGGAATTGAATCAGGTAGCACATGACAACACTTTAAATCTTTTACCTCTTTTACCACCTTTTACTACGAAAGAATGTTTGCTTTCCAAAATGAAATATACCGTACTAAAGGTCATTTTTTTTTTTACATTTTTTTAAAGCCATTAATGCTATTGAAGTTCCTTTTTATTATTATTTTTCTTTCGGGTAACACAAAGGAGTTTTTGTTCATTATTTTTTTTCTTTCTTTCGATTACTACATAACAACTTATTTTCATTTTTATAGACTTAATAGCCTTTGCGGTTAGAACCAATTTCTTGGTGAAGACTTTTGTAATATTATTTTTTTCTTTTAATTTTTCATTTTTATTGCAGTCCATCTTTTGTTTTTGTTGTTTTTTGAAGTAGTTTGATAACATAATATTGAATGTAACTATAAAAATAATAATATAACCAATTTGATAGTTATATATGAAACTCTACAAAAACTCGTGCATCGCATGGGTTAAAGTCTAGTTAATTATAAAGATGATGTTAATGAGTCTCGTATTTTTTATATATCATTGACAAATATTTGTATTTTTTTTTTATAAAAATGAAAGAACAATTTATTGAAAAGGAGTACGTGTGAAGAAAATAAAAATTTATGGATCGATTGAAATGAGAGTATAATAAAGAAATAAGTAATGATATTTTTACAAATATTTGATGGCAACTTTAGCGACAACTTTCTTTTTCTCTTTTTTTATTGATCAAAAACAATAGAGAGATAAAAATGAAGAGAGAAAGTATGAACATAATGTGAGTATGATAGATAATGTTGATTAAAAGTTGTCATAAAATGGTTATACAAATATCATTTCTCTAAAAAAACTTTAAAAATCTACTTTCTAAATTTTATTGTATTATTCGAAAGGGTCTTATAATTAGGGACATGAGTAGTAGTATTCTTCTGTATAACTATATTATGAACGAGTCTTGTTAACGAGTGCCCTTGGGACATTGATTAAAGTTCTAAAATAAATATAAAGCATCAAAAAGTGATGTAATTATTACGAGCGGCGAAGCTAGAGTAATTTTTACGAGGGGGCCAAATAGAAAGAATTTTTTTAGGCAAGAAAAATTATCTTTTTTTTTTTTTAATTTTATATATTAAATTTAAGGGTTAAATATGTTTAATCTCTATAAATTAGGCTTCAAAGAGATAAATATATTCATAATTGAATATTTGCTAAATAGACCAACAATTTATTTTTTAACGTCAACAAATAAGTTATTTGTATTAAACTATCGTTCATTTTGTTTGACTATTGATAACTTTTATTGTTAAATGCTTTCACTATAGTTATTGTAGAGACCGAAATGTCAAAATAAGACAAATAAGTTTATTAATCAAGTGATTATTTTTTAACCTTTTAATTTATACAAAGTTTTTGCAAATGAATTTATCTGAGGTAGCTAACTATATTAATATATTTAACTATTCAATATTTAGCTATATTAATATATTGATATATTTATCTGAGGTAGCTAACTACAAAGGGATTCACCCCTTATTATTACAAAGACAAAAGTCAAAACTTGTATTTTCAAGATAAAATTTATACTAAGGGATTATTTAACCAATACCCTTAAAACACTCGTTAGCAAGATCCTTATTTTAAAAGTTAAATATTTCAATTTTCAATTCATTGAATACACACATTTTCACACTTTTTAGCATTTTCTATTATGTATTGATGTTTGATAGTACAATAATTATTTTAAAATGATTAAATAACTCTAATTACAAAATAATTTGGCCATCACCTGTACTCCTCATTTAATGACATGAAATTCATTATGAAGTCTCATCTAGGACTATCGTCAGAACGTATTATTCAAATGATCCATCTTAAGGGGGAAACGAATCTACGCTATTTGCTTCGTTAAAAAAATAAAATAAAACATGGGTTGGATTATAACACACTTTGTAGTCTCGTATGGTCGGAACTTTTTCACAATTTTTTTTTTTTTGCGATAAAGTTATACGATGATAGCAGCAATATATTTTTTTTTATCATAACATAGTGCACCTGGAAATGGGTTTGATTTCTTTTGAAAGGGAAAATGGGGTTGATTTTGAGATACCCGAAAAATCTAAACGTGCTTGGATTATAATTTCGAGATTAAATCCAAAGAGTGTTGGGGGATAGGTAGCTAATTTGGTTGAGCTAAGAGATTAAATGAGTTAATAAGTTCAAATACTAAAAAGAGAGAAAATACTAACATAATAACTAACAAACTAACCTTTGTCATTTAAAAAAACAATATGTAATTGTGTGTAAACAAACTTTTTAACCTGACATTCTAATAATGTGGACACTCCAGGTATAACAACACAATCATCTACAGCACCACACAAAATTTATTGAACAAAATTAAAAGATGAGGGTACAACTCAAAGAAGATAGTCAAGAGAACCTATAACAAGGCAAAAACATTGGACAACTCAAAGATGATGATTCCATGTCAATAAAATGTAAGAAATCTAAATCAGCATAAAGGATATGTTATAAGAGTTTTTCTAACCTATGCAACATTGCATAGGATAAGAAGTTCAAAAAGATAAGTTTGCATTGGAACTTGTGCATCTAATATTAAATATATATCTTTTTAATAAATAATTGTTGTTTTCAATAAAAAGTTTCCATTTTTAGTTGTTTTATCCTATGCAATGTTGCATAGGTTAGAAAAACTCATGTTATAATTATTAAACACTTCTAGAAATGACCTTTCCCAATACAAAAATCCGAATTCACTGGACCTTTCGAGTTTCGATACAATCAAATAGAAAGCCCCAAACAGTGTTTACGAGTCGAGTTTACCTAGGTAAAAACGAGTTGAGGTAAATTCTCGAGTTGGAAAACCTTGGTCCCAAGGGCTCATATTCTAGGAGCCCAAACTATCTGACTAAATAAATCCTCTTCTAGCGGTTGCGGGTCGAGGACTCATATCCCTTCTTCGAACCCGGATTCATATTTTTCATAGAGAATCTATGATCAACAATAGAACTAGATCCATTTCGAATCATATTTAAGGGATAAGAAAGATTTAAAGACAAGAAAAACCGAAGACAGAGTGAGACTGTGAGAAGATATGGAAGTTGAAACTGGTTCATGCATTCATATTATTTCAATTTCTCACTGCAGCATAAATAAATTTGTATAAAGTAGAGGTAAACCAAATCATAAGCTTTTAATCATCAAGAAAAGACAACTGGAAAGAGAAAAACTCAGGTGCAATTATACCAGATGTAGTTAGCATATCTAATTTTAAAGGTTAAATATTTTTTTTTTTTCGAAGTCTCTATATATGAAAGATAAATCCTTGAGATTGAAGGAAAATATTGTCCACCAACTATATAGATCACAATTATCACGATCAATCACGAATACCTCTTGTATCACGAGCAAATCATCAACCACCAACCATGAACCTAGAACCCAAAATAAAGTATTAGAGAATAATCATGAATATATATATATATAGCCCTTAGACATGTGAAGACCCATTGCCCTCAAGGATTTATTCGCCTAAAGACGAAAAAATCCGCCAGAATTCAACAAGCTCTTCTGAGCAAGAACTCGGGTAATAGAACTATGAGAATATACTTCATTGTTAATCCATATATAAAAATAGAATAAGATTATTTGCTTATGAAGGTTAAATATGTTCTACTTCCCTATAAAATTGGAACCTACCATTTAGTCTACATTTAAAAAAAATGGAATTTTAGTCCTCAACATATTCATTGTTTGATACATTAGTCCATATTTGGAGGACTAATATGCATAAGTAATGAATGTGTTGAGGACTAAATTACCATCTTGCTTCACTAGTTTGTTTTTGCACAAATGATACTTGTCTATGACTATGTATTAAAAAGGTCCATTGAGAAAGTAATTATATGGGAGAATCAAATGCCTGTGATTCTAATTTAATGACCATTCTTGATTCTGAAATCTGCTTCTTGACTTTTCATCAACAATTCTTGCATTGGAGCCAATGAAATTTGTGAATTCTATCTACCTATCAGAAAATTTAGGAAAGAGTTTTCATGGAAGCTTAGTTGTAGCTTTACTTTGGGCGTGTGTTTGAAAGCTAAGACAATGCAGTTTCAAATACACTGAAAGTGTTGTAGGTAGTGGAAAAGCAGTCACAAATCCCATATAACTACTTTTTCAGTGGACCTATTTTCTACATAGTCATAAACAAGTATATACATGTTCACAATTTTCTTAAAAAAATAACAGTGACAACAAACCAACATTTATCCAAATATAAGCAGAGGAAACAAGTTAACTAAATTTGCTTCATCACATTTTGTACTAAACATGTATTCAAATCAAATAAAGAATAAGAATAACATTATTAAGGCTAAAATACCTGAAAAATTCGATCATTACACGCAATTTTTGTCCGTGGTGTGCGCAAGATTGAGTTTTTCTTCATACAGCTTTTAAAAGATAAGAAGACGCATTCTCAAAACGTTTTATAAACATATCAAGAAACAACTTCTCAGGCATTAAGAATGGATAAATTAAGCTTGCATTCTTATTCCGCAAACCATTACTGAGAAGAAATTGCACGACAATGGCTCTTGGAATGATCCTTTTTTCCAAACTTAACGACAAAATATCTGGTGTTTTGGCAATGTCCTTAGCATCCCAACCCAACTGATTGACCCAAAAGCTCATCACTAAATTAATTTTATCAATGGATGTTAACATACAATTAGGTTGCTTTTTAAATGCTTCAAGAACATCTTCATCCGACCAACCCCACTTCTTAAAGGCATCAACTTTCTCTTTCCACAAGGTCTTGGTTGTTGATGATTTGGCTATCAATGCTACAATAAAAGTTGTTTTTGAAGGATTAAACCCCAAATCCCTTAATTCATCCACCACCTTCAAAATGTCACATCTGTGCAATGTCCTACGGTGTGCCCTAAGCAATCTAGAAATGTTTGAGTCGGACATTCCATTGTCAAGCAACAATGTGATGTTATGTGCCACAAGATGGTCACTAAATAAAACTGGATTGCTAATTACACAAGCAATAGTGTCCTTGTGAGATTGCAAGAATCTATAAACCAATTCATAGATTGGGACGATACGATTCTTCAAGCTTGCAGACAAGATCCTGGGGTTCTTACTCATAAAATTAACAATTTCAGAGGTAGAAGCACCTTTGGAGAGAAAAAATTGAAATTTTGGCAACACCCTTTTCGAGGGGTCGCAAGAAAGTAGCCATGGTGCCTTGGGAATGATATGACGTAGTTGGGAGTTAGAGAAACCATGGTTTCTAAAGAAGTTGAGAACAGAATCAGGGTTTTGGTCAGTCTTGAAATGGAGCTTGTAAGTGGAGCAAAGCTTGGAAGCAAATTGTGGGTCAAACCCAAAATTGTGAATGAGGTATGACACTGCAAATGAGGTTGAATCTGAAGTGTTGGTGGAAAAATGAAGTGAAAATGGTAATGGGGTTTTTGGGTTTGGTGAGAAAGTTAAGGGTTTGAGATTGAAAATGGATCTATGGCGATGAATATTCAACATTTATGAATGATGAAACGGAAAATAGAGAATAGAGTTTGAAAACGGATGTTACCTCACTCTTTCTCGGCGGTGGATGACGAGTTTGATGATTTCGAGCGTCACGGCTAAACATTCGAGTGTAGCCAACCACTGCACTCATCAACTTCACCTGCTGTTATACTACTTTTTTATTTTTAGGCAAAAGGATAAATATATTAAATTAAATATTTAATTCAATAATTTATTTTATTTTTTTTATTTTCATCTCCTAACTATTAAGTATTTTAAATTGGTCTCATAACTTTTCTGCCGTTTACCATTTTGGTTCTCTCGTTAGTTTTTAATCTTAAATGTCTAAGGGGAACCAATTTTATAGGTGATCCACCATAGACTTTATTAAACCTTTTATTTTTAAACCGTTGGATCATGGAGGAATCTAATGTAGCTTATAATGAATCACAAACACCTAATTTTCTGCCTTCATCTTCTTCCCTATCGTTCTTCTTCATCCCTACATAAAACTCTCATATAAAGTGTTTTGGCAATGGCCATAGCATCCCAACCCAACTGATTGACCCAAAAGCTCATCACTAAATTTATTTTATCTATGGATGTTATCATTGAATAAGGTTTCTTTCTAAATGCTTCAAGAGAATCTTCTTCAGACCAACCCCATTTTTTAAAGGCATCAACTTTCTCTTTCCATAGGGTTTTGTTTACAGATGTTTTGGGCATGCAATGCTACACCAAAAGTTGTTTTTTGAATGATTTAAACCCCAAATCCTTTAATTCCTTCACC
Organism: Medicago ruthenica; assembly: GCA_018208015.1. NCBI lineage: Eukaryota > Viridiplantae > Streptophyta > Magnoliopsida > Fabales > Fabaceae > Medicago > Medicago ruthenica. Next base: position 15,401,216 of record CM031373.1, read on the forward strand.
GACTTCAGCATGTCACGTGTAATATCCCGCTTAAATGTAACAGTTATAAGTGTTGGAAGCTTAATGTGCAAGCAATGGCAAGGTTATAATAAGAGGAGTGGCAAAGTTGTAATAAAGGGGAAAGGACCTATTTGGATTTATATGAAATTTCCCATGTTTATCTCATTATTTTTCTAGTAAGCAAAAGCTGAATTTTTCTTCTCCCTTCTCCCTCATTTTCGCCCCTCCCTCTTCACCATTATCCATCTCATCAAATCATCACCTCTTAAAGTAGTAAACTCCTTTCCTAAATTCTTGTCTCCCAAGCAAGCTTGTTTTGGAATTTTGGAAGTAAGAAGAAGTTATAGAAAGCCAAGGATAGGAACTTTCTTGAGTAGAGGCTTTGGGTTGAAGCTAGGGTTTGGAATTCTGAACTTGGCAAGTGTTAATTGAAGTCTAAGGTGAGCTCATAGGGGTTTTAGAACCCCATCTTGATTAAGCTTTGATTGTTTATAGTTTTTGATAAATTTTGAGGTTATAGTGCCATAAGCTCTTTTGATGGTGATTCCTTGTTTATGCATGATATAAGCTGTTTATATGCTTTTAGAATGATGCCTTAAGTTGTATGATGCTTGAGCATGTTTGGTTGTGCCAAGAATGGTGAAAATCTTGTTTTGAAACTGCCCCATGCTGTCTAACTGCAGGGTAAATCGTGTCACGATTCTGCAACCGTGTCACGATTTTACAGGCACAACATAACACGTTTTCTAGGTAGAAAATCGTGACACGATTCCCCAAATCGTGACACGATTTCCCCAAATCGTGTCACGATTCCACAGCTTACAGGGGACACTTTGTTTTTCATCAGCTCTTGCACCATTCTGGCCGATCAATGCTACTTCAAACTCCTTAAGCATCGTGCAATGGCTAGGTATCACTTCTAAGTATTAGGTGACTTATTCCTTAGGGAATGTATGAATTACTAGGGAGAGCTTATAGCTTAATGAGTTGAGAACCTATATTAGGTGAATAAGGTTATAGACGTATTCTTTTGGAATACATAGGCAATGGAATGCTTCGGCAATTATAGCTACGGATAAGTTATAGTGTTGGTTCTCCCAACAATTATAGGTGGCTTATGAGAACGATAAGCCAAGTATTATAGGTCACAGGTATATGTTACAGGGTTGTTACAGGATTAAAGTGTCAGATTATATGCTTACATGTTATAGTTAAAGAATTAAAGATCAAAGATAATGGCGTGCTTGCACGTTTTATAGTTACAGGGTGTGTTCATCAGACTCCGGGATTCGCCCGGATGGGACTTCTCCGAGAGGATTGTCCACACGTTTTATAGGGAGTCCGGTGTTAGCCTGATATGATAGGAATTTCACCGGTTATAGGGAGATGTACCTCGGGGTTACTCCACCCGGGCCGCACTCCATAAAATGAACTCAGATTAATTGTTTGTTCAACGCTAACAGCTAACATAAAACACTTTATTTGTTTTATGACTCATAGTTATAGTTAAAGTTATAGTCACAGGAAGTTTTACAGATACGGGTAAACTACAGTTATAGTTATAGGAAGTTATATATCCTTTGGGGATAGAATTAAAGACTTGGCGATTCTAGTTTTCCCCTAAATTGCCAAGGTAGGCATGGCGACCCTAGGTTCCCTGTGGTTGCCAACAGTAGGTTGGGTAGAGCTCACTGAGACATTATGTCTCATCCCATTCCTTCTGGTGCAGGTTCACAGGCAGGATCCAGCAGTCAGCACGCAACAAGGGTAAGGAGAAGGCTACGGACTGATCGTGCTGATGTTTTATGCTTAACAGTTTATATGTATTGTATGGTTGTACTTTTGTTGTACATGTATCAGAGATGTTATATAAACTTTGGATTGTAATATTACAATGTGTTGTAATATTGTGAATGAACTTTTTATATGGTAAATTAATTTATCCAGTACGAAATTTTAATACCTCGTATAAGATCCTAGGCAATCTTAATATGGGTGTTACAATTTGGTATCAGAGCAGGTCGATTCAGACCGTGCCTTGGGTCATTAAGTTATTCCTTTGGTGAACCTCTCTTCAGAAGATATTCCTCTTACTAGAGATCAAACCAGATATCATATGCTACCAATTCACAACTCTTACCACTAGGGCACTAATGTTTTTGATGAAATGTGATTGCTTCACTTTTATATATTCAACACAAATCTCGGGTCCTCTTTCTTTCAATCTCTAAATCATTTCTCACTCACTTTCATCTCTCTCACCATCATGCAATTAAACCTAATAACCCTAATCCGCCCTTTTTGGTGGACCTTATTAATTTTTATAAAAAAAGGTCTGCAAGGAATTGAATCAGGTAGCACATGACAACACTTTAAATCTTTTACCTCTTTTACCACTTTTACTAAAAGAATGTTGCTTCCAAAATGAATATACCGTACTAAAGGTCATTTTTTTTACATTTTTTTAAAGCCATTAATGCTATTGCAGTTCCTTTTTATTATTATTTTCTTTCGGTTACACAAAGGAGCTTGTTCATTATTTTTGTTCTTTCTTTCGATTACTACATAACAACTTATTTTCATGTTTATAGACTTAATAGCCTTTGCGGTTAGAACCAATTTCTTGGTGAAGACTTTTGTATATATATTTTTTCTTTTAATTTTTCATTTTTATTGCAGTCCATCTTTTGTTTTTGTTGTTTTTTGAAGTAGTTTGATAACATAATATTGAATGTAACTATAAAAAATAATATAACCAATTTGATAGTTATATATGAAACTCTACAAAAACTCGTGCATCGCATGGGTTAAAGTCTATTTAATTATAAAGATGATGTTAATGAGTCTCGTATTTTTATATATCATTGACAAATATTTGTATTTTTTTTTATAAAAATGAAAGAACAATTTATTGAAAGGAGTACGTGTGAAGAAAAATAAAATTTATGGATCGATTGAAATGAGAGTATAATAAAGAAATAAGTAATGATATTTTTACAATATTTGATGGCAACTTTAGCGACAACTTTTTTTTCTCTTTTTTATTGATCAAAAACAATAGAGAGATAAAAATGAAGGAGAAAGTATGAACATAATGTGAGTATGATAGATAATGTTGATTAAAAGTTGTCATAAAATGGTTATACAAATATCATTTCTCTAAAAAACTTTAAAATCTACTTTCTAAATTTTATTGTATTATTCAACAGGGTCTTATAATTAGGGACATGAGTAGTAGTATTCTTCTGTATAACTATATTATGAACGAGTCTTGTTAACGAGTGCCCTTGGGACATTGATTAAAGTTCTAAAATAAATATAAGTTTGCATCAAAAAGTGATGTAATTATTACGAGCGGCGAAGCTAGAGTAATTTTTACGAGGGGGCCAAATAGAAAGAATTTTTTAGGCAAGAAAAATTATTTTTTTTTTTAATTTTATATATTAAATTTAAGGGTTAAATATGTTTAATCTCTATAAAATTAGGCTTCAAAGAGATAAATATATTCATAATGAATATTTGCTAAATAGACCAACAATTTATTTTTTAACGTCAACAAATAAGTTATTTGTATTAAACTATCGTTCATTTTGTTTGACTATTGATAACTTTTATTGTTAAAAATGCTTTCACTATAGTTAGTAGAGACCGAAATGTCAAATAAGACAAATAAGTTTATTAATCAAGTAATTATTTTTAACCTTTTAATTTATACAAAGTTTTTGCAAATGAATTTATCTGAGGTAGCTAACTATATTAATATATTTAACTATTCAATATTTAGCTATATTAATATATTAATATATTTATCTGAGGTAGCTAACTACAAAGGGATTCACCCTTGATTATTACAAAGACAAAAGTCAAAACTTGTATTTTCAAGATAAAATTTATACTAAGGGATTATTTAACCAATACCCTTAGAACACTCGTTAGCAAGATCCTTATTTTAAAAGTTAAATATTTCAATTTTCAATTCATTGAATACACACATTTTCACACTTTTTAGCATTTTCTATTATGTATTGATGTTTGATAGTACAATAATTATTTTAAAATGATTAAATAACTCTAATTACAAAATAATTTGGCATCACCTGTACTCCTCATTTAATGACATGAAATTCATTATGAAGTCTCATCTAGACTATCGTCAGAACGTATTATTCAAATGATCCATCTTTAAGGGGAACGAATCTACGCTATTTGCTTCGTTAAAAAAATAAAATAAAACATGGGTTGGATTATAACACACTTTGTAGTCTCGTATGGTCGGAACTTTTTCACAATTTTTTTTTTGCGATAAAGTTATACGATGATAGCAGCAATATATTTTTTTTATCATAACATAGTGCACCTGGAAATGGGTTTGATTTCTTTTGAAAGGGAAAATGGGGTTGATTTTGTGATACCCGAAAATCTAAACGTGCATGGATTAAATTTCGAGATTAAATCCAAAGAGTGTTGGGGGATAGGTAGCTCATTTGGTTGAGCTAAGAGATTAATGAGTTAATAAGTTCAAATATTAAAAAGAGAGAAAATACTAACATAATAACTAACAAACTAACCTTTGTCATTTAAAAAAACAATATGTAATTGTGTGTAAACAAACTTTTTAACCTGACATTCTAATAACGTGGACACTCCAGGTATAACAACACAATCATCTACAGCACCACACAAAATTTATTGAACAAAATTAAAAGATGAGGGTACAACTCAAAGAAGATAGTCAAGAGAACCTATAACAAGGCAAAACATTGGACAACTCAAAGATGATGATTCCATGTCAATAAAATGTAAGAAATCTAAATCAGCATAAAGGATATGTTATAATTATTAAACACTTCTAGAAATGACCTTTCCCAATACAAAAATCCGAATTCACTGGACCTTTCGAGTTTCGATACAATCAAATAGAAAGCCCCAAACAGTGTTTACGAGTCGAGTTTACCTAGGTAAAAACGAGTTGAGGTAGATTCTCGAATTGGAAAACCTTGGTCCCAAGGGCTCATATTCTAGGAGCCCAAACTATCTGACTGAATAAATCCTCCTCTAGCGGTTGTGGGTCGGACTCATATCCCTTCGAACCCCGATATTTTTCATAGAGAATCTATGATCAACAATAGAACTAGATCCATTTCGAATCATATTTAAGGGATAAGAAAGATTTAAAGACAAGAAAAACCAAAGACAGAGTGAGACTGTGAGAAGATATGGAAGTTGAAACTGGTTCATGCGTTCACATTATTTCAATTTCTCACTGCAGCATAAATAAATTTGTATAAAGTAGAGGTAAACCAAATCATAAGCTTTTAATCATCAAGAAAAGACAACTGGAAAGAGAAAAACTCAGGTGCAATTATACCAGATGTAGTTAGCATCATATCTAATTTTTAAGGTTAAATATTTTTTTTTTTTCGAAGTCTCTATATATGAAAGATAAATCCTTGAGATTGTAGGAAAATATTGTCCACCAACTATATAGATCACAATTATCACGATCAATCACGAATACCTCTTGTATCACGAGCAAATCATCACCACCAACCATAACCTAGAACCCAAAATAAAGTATTAGAAGAATCATGAATATATATTATAATAATTATATATATATATAATATATATAATATTATATATATATATATATAATATATATATAGAAATATATAATATTATATATATATATTATATATATATAATATATAGATATATATATATAGCCCTTAGACATGTGAAGACCCATTGCCCTCAAGGATTTATTCGCCTAAAGACGAAAAAATCCGCCAGAATCAACAAGCTCTTCTGAGCAAGAACTCGGGTAATAGAACTATGACAATATATTCATTGTTAATCCATATAAAAATAGAATAAGATTATTTGCTT